>CM077034.1:31658565-32180364 GCA_039090855.1 Macrothele yani
GACCACCTCCCCGTATATCGCCTTTCCATTTTAGATATGTCCTGGTGGAATCTTTCTCCATGCTCTTCGCTCACGGCACCTAGGTTAGGCGGAAAAAAGTCCAGGTACGAATGGAGAAAGTGAATTGCCAAGGACGTAATGCACCCCATATCCTTGTATGCCTTTAGCATAGCTTCCACTAGTTCGCAATAATTTTCCGCACTAACACTTCCCAGAAAAGTTGTGCAAACAGCTTTGAATGTTAACCACGCTGCTTTTTCGGTTTCAGTGAGTTTGGCCGTGAACATAGGGTCCTCCATTACTATCCGGATTTGTGGTCCAATAAAAATGCCTTCTTTTAATTTTGAGTCGCTCAATCTAGGATACTTTTCCTTCAAATATTGAAATCTACTGCCTCCTTTACCCATAGCTTTGACAAAAATTTCATGAAGCCTAACTTGATGTCTAGTGGGGCAATAAAATTTTGTCGGAAGCAACGAGCGATCGATATTTCACTCTCTTTTCCCCAGGCACTAAATGTTTTCTCAAAGGTCACTCTTTGACCTCATAATGCTGTTACCTAGCCCGACTGTCCCACTCACACAAAAAACAACAAAATTTGGTATACCCTTGTTGGATTTCTGTTAGTAGTCCAATAAATTTTAGGGCCCACATATTTGCTACATATGTTCGGCGTAATTTATAAATTTAAGGGGATGATCCCTATTCTGGTGATTTTCTTTCATGTGCGCATCATAGGCGAGTGGTACCGACGGGTAAATGTTTCCATTACGTAATAACACCACCTTTAAACTTTGTTTGGGAAACAGTCCATTAACATCACTGCAATAAACAAGATCACCACTCTTGGAGAAAAGTGACGATAGACCCTTATGACGTTTTCTATAGGTTGTGACGTTAGTGCCAGCTGAAGAAGATGCCACTCTTGTAGCTGAGAACCCAACAGTTCAGCTTGGTTTTTCGTGAAGTTCAGGTCTCTTACGAGGTCGTTCAGCTTCTACTGTGAAATTAAACCAGGTTCTTCTGATGCAGGCGGGTATCTGTGATCAGTATAACAGAATGGTTCAGCTTCAGAGTAAGAATTTGATGTTTCGTAATCGAGGGTCCATTTTCCGTCGTTTTGGGAATTGGCAGGTAATAATCGTGCTTAACAGGTCTCATGGCTTAAGGCGAATTTGTGTAAACTATGGTATGTTTATTTTTCGAGGAAAATCCAGACATGTTTGTTAAACAGAAAGAAGTATCAGTCAGAAACATGGTCCTCTGGTTCTATCCAAATAATTGGGATAGCAAAAGGCATTGACGGGAGTGTACCGTTTAACCAACCTCCTAAATATGGCAAATATTTGCTGCAACATACATGAGGCCCCCAAATTTTATCTAAATAAAAAAATGGGCAAGCAGAATAACATTCATAAGCCTTCTTAATCACCGTAGCAATTGTTTTTTTTTGTGCTTTCGTTGTAAATTCACCGCAGACGTAACAAAACAGATTCGTGGCGTATACACATTGCCACTTCCGCGACATTCTAACTACCTTATACTAGTAATGCGCAAATGATGCGAATAGCTGAACAAAACGGAAAGAACTGCTTCCAATCCTCACAACCTATTTACATCTTGAGTGAAGCTCTCAAGAATCCTTTCTTTGGAAATTGTGAAGGAAGGTCTGAAATTAGAGCCAAAAAGGATTCTTGAGAGCTTCACTCAAGATGTAAATAAGTACATCGTAAAAACCAGTTTAACGTACAATCAGCCTATTGAGGCCTTCGCAGAACGGAAATATAATATAATCAATAGCTTCACCGGTGAGTTGGCAGGTCTGGACTTTTGTTTCGACAGAAATCTCTTTTTCTCTGGAGAAGCTAAAAGGTCACTCTCCAAACTACAAGACCAATTTATTTTTACCACTACGGATAAAGCTAGCAATAATTTTGCAATTATCTGTAAGAAGTTCTATTTTGAATTGTTAACTATGGAACTCAATAATAGAGTAACATACGAGCCCGTAAGTTATTCTACCAAGCAGTTAGAAAATCGGTTTAAGGCATTCTTCAAGAAACTTAAAATTCCGCAAACTAGAAGATATGGGCCTGAATTTCCATTTCTTTTTGCAACGGTTAAGTTTCATAAGGATCCTGTGAAGTTCAGGTTCATAGCTAGTGGAGTAAGGAGTCATAAAAAGAAAATAGATCTTGCTTTTGAAGATGTCTTAAAGAAGGTTTTGAAACACATTAGAAACTGTTCTAACTTGATGTACAGAGATTTTTGGATAATTAATAATAATGCAGAAGTAATTTCTACTATACTCAAAGTGTGTCCCCTAGATATTAATAGTTATGATTTTGAAAACCTATATACTAATCTGCCTCTATCAGATATAATCACTACCTTTAAAGAGCTGTATGCAGAATTTAAACTTAACCAATTTGTTGATGTAGGAACTTGGAACTCTTATCTCAATTGCTGCATAAAAAATAACCATATCTTATATAATAATACTCTCTATAAGCAAGTGAACGGTATTCCAATGGGAACATCAACGTCCACGAATATCGCTAATCTATTCCTGTTCTTTAAGGAATATAAATTCATTAAAAATCACCCCACCTGCTCAGATAACTACCTTTACACTTTTAGATATATTGATGATCTGCTGTGTATCAATAATTCCGAAGTTATAGAGAGTGATTTTGATAATATCTATCCTAGCTCTCTTAACTTATGTAAAACCAACCACAGTAATCAGGAACTTGAGTTCCTAGACTTAAGCATTAAGCTCAACAGAGGTAACCCATCTATTAGCCTCTTTGATAAAAGAGTTAATTTTCCTTTCAAAGTAATTAAATATCTACACTGGAATAATAACATTTCAACCAAAGTAATTGAGAATGTACTAATTTCTCAGGTCCTAAGAATTTCAAGAATTTGCAGCAACAATTTGGACTTCAATTACCACATTAATATACTATTAGAAAGTTTTCTAGAGAACGAAATTCCTTCTTCTTTCATCAAAAGAACTTTAAGAAAAATTATTCTGAATAATAGAGTAAGGTTGGCAGATCTGCTTTAATTTTCTACACAGTTAATAATATGATTCTGACCAATCAAAGCCGTAAGGAAGTTGGCTAGAGGATGCCTATTAACTACCTAAAGGAACCTTAGTGCTATGGATATGACGGTCCTATTAAAACAAAAAAAATTAAATAATATAAACAAAATCACAAAAAAAGCTTAAAAATCTGTTTATAAAAGAAAATAAAAACAAATAAAAAAGAAAACCAGTTATTCATCACTAGGATAGCTATACTAAAAATAGTAAAACCAACATTAAAATTAATAAGATTCTGATTAATCTATAGAAGCTCACTAAGGTGATTTAATACATGCAAAGATTATTAAATAAACTGCTCGTGTATTTTATAATATTTCTCATGTATTCTGGAGAGTTAATTCTGCTCATTCTGATCATACAGATCCACAGTCTTAAGTTTATATATTTTTTTCTCTGGTTAAAATCTCCGCGCGTTGGTTTCTTGCTGTATGAGGATGCCATCAGCCCCACCCTCACTGCCCCCCAGCGTCTAGGGAGTGGCGGAAGAGGTCAGCCATGTTCTCCTCTTGTGAGGAGAAAAGTTTTTGTAACTCAAGAGGTAAGCTCTCTTCCTTGTTTTTTGGGTTCTAGGCTTTATAAGTTCAATGTTTGTACTTCATGTACCTTTCTCTGTCGTTTTTTAGCTTTTCAGCTTTTAAGCATTGGTTTGTCTGTTAACATTTATGCGGGTTTTAACTCTTACTTTTCTTTGTAACTTTGAGCGTCTTTTGTGGTACCTAGGAACAGAAGATGGCTAAGCTTGTTCCTTTTCTATGCGCTGTCTATGCGCTGTTTTTTCAAAGTAGTTAAGTTCTTAATAACTAATTAATTATGCACTTAAAGCACTGCTGAAATACTTTGTACATATTGCAACTAACTGTTTAAGGTATATAACTTTCACAAAGTTTTCTTTAGTTAATTATTATCTTTAACTTATTCTCGTTTTCGTGCTGTCATAAGTTGTAGAGTAGGGGTTTTAGACTCAAGTTTTCTTTCAAAAATCTGTTCGTTATAAATTAACATTTCCTTTTTTAATTGCAATGTAAAATTTGTTTTTCAGGTTTAAATTCTCTCTCAAACGAACTTGGAATTTCGTTATAGCTGAAAATCATTTCTATTTATTATGTCACTCTCACAGCTTGAGTTCTCTTTAATCTTCTTCTCTCTGTTTAATAGTAACAGATGAAGAGCATGGGTCGGGCCATGAAGGTTAATGGATGCAAGCGAAATTGTTAACTAGTGCTAGGTCATGCTACTCTACGGAGGACATGACTTATATATATATTTTTTAAACTATTTTAGGTGGGAATGTTACTTGCATCTATGGCCTTGCAGAAACCCATTTCCAACTAGGTCTTTGTGGAAGTGAGAAAATGCAGAGTTTTTGCTGGTCCTTGATAAAGCCAAGGCTCAGTATTCTCGACACCTTCTACATTCAGTTGTTTTATTTTCTTTTTTTCTTTTCTCCTTTTACTCACGCAGGTAGATACATAACCTTTTCTATGTTGTACTAGGTGTGAGTCAAAATTATATATGTATTTTTTTGCTTAGGTATCTTTATAGTATGTGAATTCTGAATTTTCAAAACTGCTGCGTTGCGCGTTTTGATTTTCAGGTTATTTTGCACCCTTCTGTTTTAAATTCTAAAATTTTTTCCTTAGTCTTCAGTTTTGCTCTTAAGTATATATATATATATATATATATATATACACTGAATTTAAAAAAAAAAAAAAAAAAAAAAGAGAAGATCTCATCGAACTGAAAAGTGGACATCTCTTCTACTATCGTGGGACAGATACTGGCAGAACTAGTGGTGTTGGATTTATAATAAACAAGAAACTGAAGGATAAAGTTGTAGAAGTTGAAAGTTCCTCTGACAGAGCTGCACGACTTGTTATCCAACTCTCGAAAAGATACCAGGCTCAGATTATTCAAACTTATGCACCCACCACAAGTCATCCTGAAGAAGAAATTGAAGAATTTTATGAGGAAATTTGTCATCTAAATAATAAAGGTAAGCAGCACTTGAAAATAATTATGGGAGATTTCAATGCAAAAATAGGGCAACGGCAACAGAATGAAACTTCAGTAGGTAAATTCGGTCATGGCAACAGAAACCAGCGTGGAAATACTCTCGTTGAGTTTGCAGAGGCAGAAGGGTTTTTCATCTTGAACTCCTTCTTCAAGAAAAAGCCACACAGGAAATGGACATGGAGACATCCAAATGGGACGACAAGTGAAATTGATTTTATTATGTGTAACAAAAAATTCGTCATAGAAGACTGCAGTGTGCTAAACAAGTTCAACACAGGTAGTGACCATAGATTGGTGAGATGTAAGATGCACCTCAACCCTAAACTTGAACGTGGCAAGCTCATAAGACAAACAAAATCTATTGACATAACCAACCTTAAAAAACACCATAATACCTTCAAGTTAGAACTGAAGAACAGGTTCTCTGCTTTAGAAGGCCTAACATCGGAAGAAGTGGACATCTCTGAAGTTAACAGAAAAGTAACCAAAGCTCTTATGGAAACAGCAACAAAATTAGCTGGGTCTAAGAACAAGTTGCATGTAAATAAATTATCAGGAAAAACGAAAATGTTGATGCAAAAAAGAAGAGAGATGAGGACAACTAAAGAAGATGTGACTTCCAAAGTGGAATATATAGAGCTATGCAAGACAGTACGAAAAAGTATCACTGAAGACGTAAGAAAATTCAACTGTGAACTAGTGAGGAAAGCAATTGAAAACAACCAAAGCCTAAAGATAGCAAAGGGACATCTCAGTAAGGGAAGAAAACAGATTATGGCACTAAGAAAAGAAGATGGTTCTGTAACAAGAAATAGAGGCGAAATTTTGACAAGAGTGAAAGATTTCTACTCCAAATTATATGAAAGGGATGATATATGCACTCCAGACATCATGAAAGATACCAGTACCAGAGTTCCTCCAGTCCTTCCAGCAGAAGTTGCACATGCAATCAAGAACATGAAGCGGGGAAAAGCTCCAGGAGAAGATGGAATTACTGTAGACATCATACAAGAAGCAAGTGGAGAAATCGAAACAGTACTCGCCCAAATTTTCACTCGATGCCTTAATGAAGGAAAGATTCCTGAGGATTGGAACACCGCTACAATGATCCTGCTACATAAGAAAGGTGACATTGAGGATCTCGGAAACTACAGACCTATCAGTCTCCTATCAGTAGTTTATAAAATCTTCACTAAAGTTCTTTCACACCGCTTGAAAGTAACACTGGACATGGCTCAACCGAGAGAACAAGCTGGATTCAGGAGTGGCTACAGCACAATAGATCATATCCATGTGCTGAGAGAACTAATTGAAAGAGCGAGGGAATATGAACTTCCATTGTGCATGGCTTTTATCGATTATGAAAAAGCCTTTGATTCGGTGAAACCATCAGCAGTTACAATGGCTCTGAAAACCTGCGGTATTGAAGATGCATACATTAATATTATTAATAACATCTATGAAAATGCAAGTGCAAAGATTAGGCTGTTTGAAAATACAACACACATAAAAATTGGAAAGGGAGTGAGACAAGGTGACACCATATCTCCGAAGCTCTTTAATGCCACATTGGAGGGTGTTTTTCAGTCACTGAGCTGGGAAAACAAGGGGATGAAGATTAATGGAGATTATCTAACCCACCTTCGTTTTGCTGATGACGTAGTCATTTTTGCAACTAGCCCATCAGAGCTGCAGAGTATGATCCAGGAACTTGCTGACAAGAGTAAAGAAGTGGGATTAAAAATGAACTTTCAGAAGACAAAAGTGATGTTCAATGCTTTTACAAGAAATGAAGATTTATCGATTGATGGAGAAAAGCTGGAGATAACAGACACGTACGTTTATCTTGGACAGCAGATATCAAGTGAGGGTCACATTGATGAAGAAATTAATCGGCGTACAAAACTTGCCTGGAGAGCTTTTTGGAAGAAACAGCATAATTTTCAAGAGCAATATGCCATTATGTCTTAAAAGAAAAATGTTTGATCAATGCATCCTTCCAGTGCTTACGTATGGTGCAGAGACGTGGACCTTAACTAAAAGAGACATACAAAGGCTGCAGACAACTCAAAGAAGCATGGAGAGGTGCATACTTGGTGTAACCAGGAGAGATAAGAAGAGGAACTCGTGGATCCGAAAAATGACAAGAGTGGAAGACATCATGATCAGAATTAAATCCCTGAAATGGCAATGGGCTGGACATACTGCCAGAAGGACAGATCATCGATGGACAGCCGAAATTTTAGATTGGATTCCAAGGGACAGGAAAAGACCCAGAAGAAGACCACATGGGAGATGGGTGGATGAAATTCGAAAGTATGCAGGGGTGACATGGAGGAGACTGGCACAAGACAGATCGTTGTGGAGGAAACTTGGGGAGACCTTCGTCCAGCAGTGGATTGATAATGGTTGACAATGATGATGATGATGATGATATACACTGAGTGGCCACTTTATTATGACCACCTGACAGTTTTAAGCAAATTAGCTCTGGCTGCACGATGTTGCGGCCAGAGGTACAGGGCAGTATAAAAAGGGAAATCTTAGTGCTTGCGACAGTAGTAGAAATTATTTTTGGGTGACGTGATGGGTAAAAAATGCGACTTGACGGGCTTTCAACGTGCGATGATTGTCGAAGCTCGAAGCCATGGACCGAGTATCACCGAAACCGCCACAATCGTAAAATGGTCCAGAGCAGCTGTTGTTAACGTGTTTAAAAACTGGACTGTCAGCCAAAAAACTGGGTCTCTACGTGCAACGTGTGGTCGTCATCGACTAGTACTGCTCGTGCAGAAAGGAGACTGCCCAGACTGGTAACAGACAACAGAGGGGCAACAGTGCAGCAAATTACAGACCATCTTAATCAAGGATCCCCTCAAATGATCTATGCACGCACTGTTTGCCGTACACTGCATCGGATGGGATATGGCAGCCGAAGGCCTGTTCGAACACCTTTGCTGTCTGCAGTTAACAAGAGAAAACGTCTCCAGTTTGCACAGGAGCACAAGGATTGGACAGTAGATTATTGGATACAAATTATATGGTCCGATGAATCACGTTTTCAGTTGCACCATGCCGATGGCCGAGTGAGAATTTGGGGGAAACAGCACGAAAGCATGGAACCCCAGTGCATTGCTAGAACCCTTCAAGCTGGTGAAGGCCACGTTATGGCTTGGGGATTATTTTCCTGCCATGCTTTGGGCCCTTTAATTCGTGTTGATCAACGTCTGACTGGCACATCATATCTAAATATCGTTGCAGACCAAGTACATCCTGTCATGTGGAATGTTTATCGCAATGGCGATGGCTACTTTCAACAAGAAATTGCGACCGGCCATAGTGCTCGTATTGTACAGGATCGG
The DNA here is from genome assembly GCA_039090855.1 of Macrothele yani. NCBI lineage: Eukaryota > Metazoa > Arthropoda > Arachnida > Araneae > Macrothelidae > Macrothele > Macrothele yani. The sequence goes on from CM077034.1 coordinate 31,667,056, forward strand.
TTTCAGAAACATGCCGCTCAGTTTACGTTGCTTAGGTGGCACCCACAATCTCCAGATCTTAACCACATTGAGAATTTGTGGGATGAAGTTGAACGAGCCATCAGACAGCTGGATCCACAACCCTGCAATCTCACCCTCTTAGAAAGTGCGATTCATCAAGCATGATCTCCGATTCCACAAACCACCTATCAACATCTCGTGGAGTCCATGCCACGAAGAATCGACGCAGTATTAAAGGCAAAAGGTGGCCCAACGAAGTACTGAGGGGATGGTCATAATAAATTGGCCAATCAGTGTATATATATATATATATATATATATATATATAGTTGGGATGAAAGGTCAGGTGATGCGTAATATCACAGCCTCTCCTTGACAAATGTCAACCCCGCCTTCTCGTGGTGCACCCTGTTCCCACTAAAAGGGCTCTGACGACCGCCATTAGCGGTATAACTATACCATCGGGATTAGAGGAAATGCTATCCCACACACACCAACACGCTTGGCCAGCGTGGTGAGTTATGGCCAAACCCCTCCAAAATGACTCCACAACTAAAATCTTGGCCCTCAGTCTCCGGCAGCTGGAATGTACCGGGCAAAGGTAGAGGCCAGTCCGACATGAAGGCAGAGGGTGCTAAGAATCCCCGGAGGACCGGACTAGGCAGCCATCTGATGCTGACCTTGGCTACGTATAACGGACGCTCCCTATCTTCTGATTCAAGGCTTCTTTAATTACGGACGCTCCCTATCTTCTGATTCAAGGCTTCTTTAATTGGAAGAGGAACTACAAAGGATCAAGTGGGACATCATCGGACTAAATGAGGTAAGGAGAAAAGAAGAAGATCTCATTGAACAGAAAAGTGGACATCTCTTCTACTATCGTGGGACAGATACTGGCAGAACTAGTGGTGTTGGATTTATAATAAAAAAGAAACTGAAGGATAAAGTTGTAGAAATTGAAATTTCCTCTGACAGAGTTGTACAACTCGTTATCCAACTCTCGAGAAGAAACCAGGCTCAGATAATTTAAACTTATGCACCCACCACTAGTCATCCTGAAAAAGAAATTGAAGAATTGTATGAGGAAATTCGTCATCTAAATAATAAAGGTATACAGCATTTGAAGATAAATATGGGAGATTTCAATGCAAAAAAAGGGCAACGGCAACAAATTGAAACTTCAGTAGGCAAATTCGGTCACGGCAACAGAAACCAGCGTGGAAATACTCTCGTTGAGTTTGCAGAGGCAGAAAGGATTTTCATCTTGAACTCTTTTTTCAAGAAAAAGCCACACAGGAAATGGACATGGAGATATCCAAATGGGACGACAAGTGAAATTGATTTTATAATGTGTAAAAAAAAATTCGTCCTAGAAGACTGTAGTGTGCTAAACAAGCTCAACACAGGTAGTGACCATAGATTGGTGAGACGTACGATGCATCTTAACACGAAACTTGAACGTCGCAAACTCATAAGACAAACAAAATGTATTGACATAACCAACCTTTAAAAACACCACAATACCTTCAAGTTGGAACTGAAGAACAGATTTTCTGCTTTAGAAGGCCTAACATCGGAAGAAGTGGATATTTCTGAAGTTAACAGAAAAGTAACCAAAGCTCTTATGGATACAGCAACAAAATTAGCTGGGTCTCAGAACGAGTTGCATGTGAACAAATTATCAGGAAATACCAAAATCTTGATGCAAAAAGAAGAGAGATGAGGACAACTAAAGAAGATGTGACTTCCAAAGTGGAATATATAGAGCTGTGCAAGACAGTACGAAAAAGTATCACTGCAGACGTAAGTAAATTCAACTGTGAACTAATGAGGAAAGCAATTGAAAACAACCGAAGCCTAAAGATAGCAAAGGGACATCTCAGTAAGGGAAGAAAACAGATTATGGCACTGAGAAAAGAAGATGGTTCTGTAACAAGAAATAGAGGTGAACTTTTGACAAGAGTGAAAGATTTCTACTCCATGTTTAATGAAAAGAATGATGCATGTACTCCAGACATCATGAAAGGTACCAGTACCAGAGTTCTTCCAGTCCTCCCAGCAGAAGTTGCACATGCAATCAAAATAATGAAGTGCAGGAAAGCTTCAGGAGAAGATGGAATTACTGTAGACATCATACAAGAAGCAAGTGGGGAAATCGAAACAGTTCTCGCCCAAATTTTCACTCGATGCATTAATGAAGGGAAGATTCCTGATGTTAGGAACAACGCTACAATGATCCTGCTACATAAAAAATGTGACATTGAGGATCTCAGGAACTACAGACCTATCAGCTTCTTATCAGTGGTTTGTAAAATATTCGCTAAAGTTCTTTTATACCGCTTGAAGGTAACACTTGACATGGCTCAACCGAGAGAACAAGCTGGATTCAGGAACGGATACAGCACAATAGAGCATATCCATGTACTGAGATAACTAATTGAAAGAGCGAGGGAATATTAACTTCCACTGCGCATGGCTTTTATCGATTATGAAAAAGCCTTTGATTCGGTTAAACCATCAGCAGTTACAATGTCTCTGAAATCCTGCGGTATTGAAGATGCATACATTAATATTATTAATAACATCTATGAAAATGCAAGTGCAAAGATTCGGCTGTTTTAGAATACAGCACACATAAAAGTAGGAAAGGGAGTGAGACAAGGTGACACCATATCTCCGAGCTCTTTAATGCTACATTGGAGGGTGTCTTTCAGTCGCTGAGCTGGGAAAACAAGAGGATACAATTTAATGGAGATTATCTAACCCACCTTCGTTTTGCTGATGACGTAGTAATTTTTGCAACTACCCCATCAGAGCTGCAGAGCATGATCCAGGAAGTTGCTGACAAGTGTAAAGAAGTGGTATTAAAAATGAACTTTCAGAAGACAAAAGTGATGTACAATGCTTTTTCAACAAATGAAGATTTATCGATTGATGGAGAAAAGCTGGAGATACCAGACACGTACGTTTATCTTGGACAGCAGATATCAAGTGAGGTTCACATTGATGATGAAATTAGTCGGCGTACAAAACTTGTCTGGAGAGCTTTTGAAGAAACAGCATAATTTTCAAGAGCATAATGCCATTATGTCTTGAAAGAAAAATGTTTGATAAATGCATCCTTCCAGTGCTTACGTATGGTGCAGAAGCGTGGACCTCAACTAAAAGAGACATACAAAGGCTGCAGACAACTCAAAGCAGCATGGAGAGGTGCATGCTTGGTGTAACCAGGATAGATAAGAAGAGGAACTCGTGAATCCGAAAAAGGACAAGAGTGGAAGCCATCATGATCCGAGTTAAATCCCTGAAATGGCAATGGGCTGGACATACTTCCAGAAGGACAGACCATCGATGGACAGCCGAAATTTCAGATTGGATTCCAAGGGAAAAGAAAAGACCCAGAAGAGGACCACATGGTAGATGGGTGGATGAAATTTGAAAGTATGCAGGAGTGACATGGAAGAGTCTTGCACAAGACAGACCGTTGTGGAGGAAACTTGGCGAGACCGTCGTCCAGCAGTGGATTGATAATGGTTGACAATGATATTGATGATGATGATAATATATAGTTATAAAATAAGTGAAATAGTGTTATTTTCATATGTACAATATCCATTTCAGTGCTGCGCTTTATAGCTGTCTACACTAGAAGAAGATAATATATAATAATAAATAACACCGTAAAAAGGCCGACATCCCCAACTCTACTTCCCCGAAATTTAACAGAAATCTTAAATTTTCAAAAATGACAACCCCCCCCCTACATTTCAAACCTGAAATACCAAAGTACAAATAAAAAGATTAATCACATGCATCAAGTAAAACACTCAAGCAACATAGACCAATCTTCAGGGAAAAGCATCTGTCACTTGAGAAAATATAAGAGGTCATCTTTCATGAGTGTGCTTTTTTATTTCTCATTTGCCAAATTATATTTTTTTAAATGTAGTAACACAAAAATAAATCTTCTTGCACACTTCTTTCCCTTAATATATATATATATATATATATATATATATCATCATCATCATCATTGTCAACCATTATCAATCCACTGCTGGACGAAGGTCTCCCCAAGTTTCCTCCACAACGGTCTGTCTTGTGCCAGTCTCCTCCATGTCACCCCTGCATACTTTCGAATTTCATCCAACCATCTCCCATGTGGTCTTCTTCTGGGTCTTTTCCTGTCCCTTGGAATCCAATCTAAAATTTCGGCTGTCCATCGATGATCTGTCCTTCTGGCAGTATGTCCAGCCCATTGCCATTTCAGGGATTTAACTCTGATCATGATGTCTTCCACTCTTGTCATTTTTCGGATCCACGAGTTCCTCTTCTTATCTCTCCTGGTTACATGAAGCATGCACCTCTCCATGCTGCTTTGAGTTGTCTGCAGCCTTTGTATGTCTCTTTTAGTTAAGGTCCACGTCTCTGCACCATACGTAAGCACTGGAAGGATGCATTGATAAAACACTTTTCTTTTAAGACATACTGGCATATTGCTCTTGAAAATTATGCTGTTTCTTCCAAAAGCTCTCCAGGCAAGTTTTGTACGCCGATTAATTTCTTCATTAATGTGACCCTCACTTGATATCTGCTGTCCAAGATAAATGTACGTGTCTGTTATCTCCAGCTTTTCTCCATCAATCGATAAATCTTCATTTCTTGTAAAAGCATTAAACATCACTTTTGTCTTCTGAAAGTTCATTTTTAATCCCACTTCTTTACTCTTGTCAGCAAGTTCCTGGATCATACTCTGCAGCTCTGATGGGGTAGTTGCAAAAATGACTACGTCATCAGCAAAACGGAGGTGGGTTAGATAATCTCCATTAATCTTTATCCCCTTGTTTTCCCAGCTCAGCGACTGAAAAACACCCTCCAATGTGGCATTAAAGAGCTTCGGAGATATGGTGTCACCTTGTCTCACTCCCTTTCCAATTTTTAGGTGTGTTGTATTTTCAAACAGCCTAATCTTTGCACTTGCATCTTCATAAATGTTATTAATAATATTAATGTATGCATCTTCAATACCGCAGGTTTTCAGAGCCATTGTAACTGCTGATGGTTTCACCGAATCAAAGGCTTTTTCATAATCGATAAAAGCCATGCACAATGGAAGTTCATATTCCCTCGCTCTTTCAATTAGTTCTCTCAGCACGTGGATATGATCTATTGTGCTGTAGCCACTCCTGAATCCAGCTTGTTCTCTTGGTTGAGCCATGTCCAGTGTTACCTTCAAGCGGTGTGAAAGAACTTTAGTGAAGATTTTATAAACTACTGATAGGAGGCTGATAGGTCTGTAGTTTCCAAGATCCTCAATGTCACCTTTCTTATGTAGCAGGATCATTGTAGCGGTGTTCCAATCCTCAGGAATCTTTCCTTCATTAAGGCAACGAGTGAAAATTTGGGCGAGTACTGTTTCGATTTCTCCACTTGCTTCTTGTATGATGTCTACAGTAATTCCATCTTCTCCTGGAGCTTTTCCCAGCTTCATGTTCGTGATTGCATGTGCAACTTCTGCTGGAAGGACTGGAGGAACTCTGGTACTGGTATCTTTCATGATGTCTGGAGTGCATGTATCATCCCTTTCATATAATTTGGAGTAGAAATCTTTCACTCTTGTCAAAATTTCGCCTCTATTTCTTGTTACAGAACCATCTTCTTTTCTCAGTGCCATAATCTGTTTTCTTCCCTTACTGAGATGTCCCTTTGCTATCTTTAGGCTTTGGTTGTTTTCAATTGCTTTCCTCACTAGTTCACAGTTGAATTTTCTTACGTCTTCAGTGATACTTTTTCTTACTGTCTTGCATAGCTCTATATATTCCACTTTGGAAGTCACATCTTCTTTAGTTGTCCTCATCTCTCTTCTTTTTTGCATCAACATTTTTGTTTTTCCTGATAATTTATTTACATGCAACTTGTTTTTAGACCCAGCTAATTTTGTTGCTGTTTCCATAAGAGCTTTGGTTACTTTTCTGTTAACTTCAGAGATGTCCACTTCTTCCGATGTTAAGCCTTCTAAAGCAGAGAACCTGTTCTTCAGTTCCAACTTGAAGGTATTATGGTGTTTTTTAAGGTTGGTTATGTCAATAGATTTGGTTTGTCTTATGAGCTTGCCACGTTCAAGTTTAGTGTTGAGGTGCATCTTACATCTCACCAATCTATGGTCACTACCTGTGTTGAACTTGTTTAGCACACTGCAGTCTTCTATGACGAATTTTTTGTTACACATAATAAAATCAATTCCACTTGTCGTCCCATTTGGATGTCTCCATGTCCATTTCCTGTGTGGCTTTATCTTGAAGAAGGAGTTCAAGATGAAAAACCCTTCTGCCTCTGCAAACTCAACGAGAGTATTTCCTCGCTGGTTTCTGTTGCCGTGACCGAATTTACCTACTGAAGTTTCATTCTGTTGCCGTTGCCCTATTTTTGCATTGAAATCTCCCATAATTATTTTCAAGTGCTGCTTACCTTTATTATTTAGATGACAAATTTCCTCATAAAATTCTTCAATTTCTTCTTCAGGATGACTTGTGGTTGGTGCATAAGTTTGAATAATCTGAGCCTGGTATCTTTTCGAGAGTTGGATAACAAGTCGTGCAGCTCTGTCAGAGGAACTTTCAACTTCTACAACTTTATCCTTCAGTTTCTTGTTTATTATAAATCCAACACCACTAGTTCTGCCAGTATCTGTCCCACGATAGTAGAAGAGATGTCCACTTTTCAGTTCAATGAGATCTTCTCCTTTTCTCCTTACCTCACTTAGCCCCACGATGTCCCACTTGATCCTTTGTAGTTCCTCTTCCAATTCAAGAAGCCTTGAATCAGAAGATAGGGAGCGTCCATTGTACGTAGCCAAGGTCAGCATCAGATGGCAGCCTAGTCCGGTCCTCCGGGGATTCTTAGCACCCTCTGCCTTCATGTCGCACTGGCCGCTGCCTTGGCCAGGTACATTCCAGCTGCCGGAGACTGAGGGTCAAGATTTAAGTTGTGGAATCATTTTGGAGGGGTTTGGCCATAACTCACCACGCTGGCCAAGCGGGTTGGTGAGTGTGGGATAGAATTTCCTCTAATCCCGATGGTATAGTTATACCGCTATTGGCGGTCGTCACAGCCCCTTTAGTGGGAACAGGATGCACCACGAGAAGGCGGGGTTGACATTTGTCAAGGAGAGGCTGTGATGTTACGAATCACCTGACCTTACATCCCATATATATATATATATATCCTGAAACTGCGGTTAGCTGCTAGAATTAAGGACAGATAATGTACATAAAACCATAATTCATTCAAGTCTCACACTAACACAACACAAATTCGAAAGAAAACCCCAAACAATTACGTAGCCAGTGGCAAAGAACCACTCATCAGGGAAAAACTTTCCCAACCCCCGACCACACCTCAAGCTTCAGGTTCCATGTAAATGTAAATTAGCTCAATTTGGCCAAAATAAGACGTCTATTTAATTTTATTTTACGTTTAAACCAAAACACACTGTCTTTCTTACCCGAAATGAGGAACCTGAATAATAAAAAATTATAACTCAGAACAAACCTGGAAATATAGCCAATTGGAGCAAATTTACCCCCACATGAAACCTAAAGCTTGAGGTGTGGTCGGTGGTTGGGGACGCCATTCCTTGATGAGTCGTCCTCAGCCTCTAGCTAAGTACTTGATTGGGTTTTGTTTTGAAGATGTGTTGTGTCAGTGTGATTGAGTGTGTGACTTGAGTGAATTCTAGTTATATATATGTGGGTTTTCGGTATGTGTCGTCCTGATGGTGAAATGCCGAGATCACTACACAGAAGAACGACCGCTGCATGACGTGAGCATCGGCCGTCGGCGCGTCGCTAAAACATGCTCCCAGAGACAAGAAGTAGAGCTGCGAAGAGTTCTGAAGCGTGAACACCGAGACAGGGCAGTGTGCCGAAGGGTGTTTGATGTGTTCGCCATTTTTGTATTTCTTAGCGGAACGAGTAGGTTTCGTTGTTAGTGTATCCTGATAACAATTGTAAGTGTACGTCAGATCAAATGTGTGTGTGTTCAGTGTTCGTCCAGCCCGTCCATTATTTAAGAGTTGGGATTCGATGGAACCGTAGTGGGGAAGTTTCCCAATACCCCACATTTCTGGTGTCAGCAAGTGAGATCTGTCCCAAATCGCCTGTGGATTACGCAGTGGCAACGTCAGAGCATTTGTTTCACATCTTGAAGGTAAGCTTTTTTGTCAACCATGTATAAAAAATCTCGCAAACTATACTTGATTCAAGTAGCACAAGAGATCGGTGAAATGGTGCCAAAAGAAGCGACATTAGTTGATATAAAATTAAAAATAGAGAGCACTGAAATCTATAAAAATGATCCGAATTTTGTAAAAGACGTCTTAAGTTCTATAATAGAAGAGAGGAAGGCGATTGCTGAAAATGATCGAGTACTAGAAATGGGAAAAATCAAATTAGCGCAATTGAAGAAGGAAGTGGAACTGGAAAATTTTCTAAGCCGTTCGGCTTTGGAACTGAATGAGCGAAGTGATAATACGGGTCTTGAGCGGCCTACGTTTTATCTTGAAAACCTGATTAAAAGTGTTCGTACACTAAGTATGGCTATCCCAGTTAAACCAGATAATCTGTGGAACGAGCTTTTGTTATAAAATTGGTGTAGCTGGACATGAGGTCAGAGATTTTGATAAACCTTTTCTTGGAAAAAGCTAGCAACGTATTGCTTAACATCGGGGAAGAAGAGATGAAAGATTATGATACGCTTAAGTCGCTAATATTAAGAGAGTTTCAGCCGACAGAGCAAGAATGCCTGGATAATTTTCGGAAAGCCTGTCGACAGTTGAGTGAAACACATATTCAAGTCGCATCGAGATTAACAGGAAACTTTGAGTATTATTGTAAACTGCGTGAGGTTAGGATTTTAACTCGTTATGCAAATTGATGGTGGAGGACGAATTGTACCAAACCTTAGACAGGGACACGGCATCTCACATAAGGATTAAGCAGGGAGAAAAGTGGTTTGACCCTGTAAGATTAGTGAAAGAGTGCGATGCTTATTTTGTGTCGAAAGGAAACCCGTTAAACGACGTTCAAGCAATCCAGTACAAATCGGTGGAAAATACGAATAAAGGTGGAAGCGGAAATTTTAAGAATGTACGGTACGAAAGGTCCACCAAAAATAATTATGGACAAAATAAGGGAAAACCCAACTGCTACGTTCGTGGAGAAACACATTTTGCAAAATTTCGTTCTAAACGTTTTCGAAGACAACCTGAAGTCGTAAGTGAGCAAAGCTGGCGGGATGAAAGTTCAGTCAATGAACTGGAATCGGAACCGCCCGTTGAGAGAAAAGGTTTTATGAAGGAACTGGAGTATGTTGACATCTTGATTGATGATAAAGAAGTAACTGGTCTTATTGATTCAGGCGCCTAAATTGCGGCAGTGAATGGCAATGTGGTCCCCGCCAAAAAAATAACAGAGGGTAGAGTAATTCTTTCTAGTTGTTTTAATGATAAACATGAAGTTCCCCGGCAAAGTTCCAGATCTCACTAAAGAATTCTCACGTTGTTTTCGAGGGAACGGCTGCAGTTTCCAATAGCCTCAACGCTCAGTGTATGCAAACCTGTTTGCCAAGATGAAAGTGGGTCAAGGTTAGATACTGGCGTCGTGGAAGCCAAGCCTGACAGAACAGCAGACTGTTATCGCCGCTTCAGGAGAGCGAAATGATAACGTGTTTAATATTTTTTTGTTGCATATCGCGAGTGTGACGGAAGATTTGAACATGTTGAACTTGGATCATTTACGAGATTTAGAGTTGCGCAGGGAAGTTTCGGATCTTGTGCATGGCTACAAGCTAAACAAAACCAAAAGTACCAATTTAAAAATGAAAATTGTTTTTACAGATGAGGTTTCTGTATGCCAAAGGTCACGCAGATTATCTTTTCTTGAAAAACAGAAAGTGGAAGAACAAATCAATGAATGGCTGAAGCAAGGGATCATTCAAAATAGTTGTTCTGACTATGTTTCACCCCTGGTATTATGCAAAAATAAGGACGGGTCCATGAGGCTCTATGTCGATTACAGGAAACTGAATAGAAAAACTGTTAAGGATAGATTCCCCCTACCGATGATACAGGAAGTTTTGGACCAGTGGCAATTGGGGAATGTGTTTACATCGATCGACTTGCAGAATGGGTTCTTCCACGTGGATATGGATGAGAATAGCTTTAAATATACATCCTTCGTGACCCATGAAGGTCAATACGAATTCCGAAAAGTTGTTTTCGGGTTGTCAAATAGCCCGAGTGTTTTCCAGAGGTATGTTTACCACGTATTTCGTGAGCTCTTGAATGATGGTACTGTAATCGTTTACATGGATGACATCATTATGCCTTCGGTCGATGAACGTGAGGGTGTAAAGCGTTTAGCACGCGTCTTTGACGATGCCTCTCAATATGGTCTCGAATTAAATCTAAAGAAGTGTCAATTCTTAAAAAAGAGAATCGAGTTTTTAGGCCATATAATTGAGAATGGAACCATCCGGCCATCGCTTGACAAATCAGCAGCCGTTCAAAATTTCCCAGAACCTAAAAGCGTTAAGCAGGTTCTGAGTTTCTTTGGACTTGCGGGATATTTCAGAAAATGCATCTCATTTTATTCAGTCGTTGACAAACCGTTGAGTGACTTGCTACGCAGCACATCGACTTTTTATTTCGGACCTGAGCAACGGTCAGCTTTTAGAGCTCTTAGGAGTGCACTGTCCAACAACCCCGTGCAGCACATCTTCAAACAGGGTGCTAAGCTGTAATTACATACTGACGCCAGTAAGCATGGCTATGGTGCTATTTTGCTACAGCAGGCTGATGACGGCAAGTTTTGCCCTATTCACTATATGAGCAGAAAGACAACAGCCACAGAAGAGAAATATTCGAGTTATGAATTGGAAGTCTTGGCAATAATGGAGGCCCTAACGAAGTTCAGGAATTACCTATTGGGCACTAAGTTTAAAATAGTCACTGACTGGTCAGCCTTCCAACAAACCATGGGTAAGAAGGATTTGACGCCTAAAATTGCAAGATAGGCGCCTTCTCTAGAAGAGTTTGATTATGCAATTGTACACTGCTCGGGCAAACAGATGAGACATGTGGACGCTCTGAGTCGTTATCCTGTAATGTCCATTTACTGTAATGAGCTGACCTCGAAAATCATAGCTTCACAAGCAAGTGACGAATATATTAGTGCTATCAAAAAACTGTTGGCCGATGGTAAGGTGAATGACTGCGTTCTTAATAGTAAAGTGCTGTACACAATAGAAGGTGACATGGACGACATGGTCGTCTCTCAAGCTATGCAGGCAGGAATCATCCAGGAGGTTCACGAGAAGGGTCATTTTGCTGCTGCCAAAACAGAAGAAATCCTGAAGCAAGACTTCTACATCCCCAAGATTAGACAGCAGATTGAAAGCGTTATAGCAAACTGTGTAGACTGTATCCTCTGCAACAAGAAACGTGGAAAGGGGGAAGGTATACTAAACCCGATTCCAAAGGAAAATATTCCTTTACATACTTACCATGTCGATTTTATTGGGCCCCTTACATCGACTAATAAGGACTACCAGCACATTTTCACAGTGGTAGATGCGTTTACCAAATTTGTCTGTTTCTATCCAGTAAAGTCTACGTCGTCACAAAGCGCAATCGACAAACTAAAACTACAGCAAAAATCGTTCGGCAACTCCACACGAATAATTTCAGATAAAAGAGCAGCTTTTGCTTGCAAGGATTTTGAAGATTACTGTGTCGAACAAGGAATAGAGCACGTGAAGACTACCACAGGAATACCAAGATGAAATGGACAGGTAGAGCGAATGCACAGCATCATGATTACCATCCCCGCAAAGCTATCTATCGAAGACCCAGCGATGCGGTACAAGTACGTAGCTGACATACAGCGCATCACAAATGGCACAATTTCAAGAAGCACTAAATACGCAATTTGAACTGAAGACTGGCGTTAAAATGTAGAATGCTGGAGATCAAGAAACTAGAGAACTGTTAGAAGAGGAACATTTAAACTGCACGCTACGTGATAGAGATGATATGCATGAAGACACCAAGAGTAATATTTTGAGACTACAACAGGGAAACAGTTGGCAATTGAACCGGAAACGAAAACCACCTAAAGTGTATAAAGTCAACGACCTTGTTGCAATTCAGAGGACGCAGTTCGGTGCGGGATTAAAGCTGTGACCAAAGTTATTTGGCCCTTATCGTGTCAAGGCGCTGAAGCTAAAGGATCGGTACGACGTCGAGAAAGCGGGAAACCACGAAGGGCAGAACAACACATCTACCGCTGCGGACCATATGAAGCCCTGGCCTACAGGGGGTCACTGAAGGACTTTCAATTCCTTTTTCAATGACTGTGAGTATGTGTTTTATTTAAATGTTTTCTTTTGTTGTCTAAATGACCAGAACACTAACGGATGCAGGAGCTGCTGAGGACAGCGCCTAGTTAGCATGGCCGAGACTGTGGGTTTTCTGTACGTGTCGTCCTGATGGTGAAATGCCGAGATCAGTACACAGAAGAATGATCCCTGGATGGCGTGAGTATCGGACGTCGGCACGTTGCTAAAATGCTCCCAGAGGCTAGAACTAGAGTTGCGGAGAGTTCTGAAGTGTGAACTCCGAGACAGGACTGTGTGCCGAAGGGTGTTCGATTTGTTCGCCAATTTCATTTCTTAACGGAACGAGTAGGTTCCGTTGTTAGTGTATCCTGATAACAATTGCAAGTCTACGTCAGATTAAATGTCTGTGTGTTCAGAGTTCGTCCATCCCGTTCATTATTTAAATGTTGTGAATCGATGGAACCTTAGTGGGGAAGTTTCCCAATACCCCACATTATTGTTGTGAAAGAAAATTTGGACTATAGTATGAATATGATCTCTTAAGATACCCAAGTACTCGATGGCGGTAACTGGACCATAAGGGATAATAATGGGTCTAGCCGAATATCATCCCAGATCAACCCGCATACTTGACAGCTGGAATCTGACATTCCAAACTGTACTCTTAATGGGATTTATCCATATGGAAATCAGACGTATTCTTCAGAATATTATTAATGAATAATATTCGGACAACATCACACGTGTACGCTCTACAACTGCCCAGGTTTTATGCTCACAACACCATAATTTTCTGATTGTCGCGTTTTTTTCTGTGATTAAACACTGACAAATCTTATAGAAATTCCTCTTAGAACCTTCTAACAGACTATTGTGTGGAAACAGGGTCTCCCAGGTGGATATTGAGTTCTCTGGTAAGTATTACTGAAGGAGTTCTGTGTCGTTTGGACAAATTTATCGCTAGTTCAATGGCCCCTCTCATTCAATCTTGGTTCTCAGATACAATTTTATTTTCTTAATGAAGTCTTGCTATGCTTGCTCTGCGACCTTTAATCCTGGAGACTGCTGCTTTTGAAACATCAGACAATTTAGATGTTAAACCATTTTAAAATTCCACGTATAAATTAACTAAACCGGCTCCCAAGATTTTCCCTCTTTGGAAATCTGACAAGTCGCCATATCACAGACAACTCGTGCGAATCGCTGCTGAACACAACAGTTACCACAATGGGATTCAATCCTGGGTATATATTTGAATACAAAGTACACAAAAGTTTAGAACAAGACACTGTGGATTTACCGTAGATAAGTATAAACCAACAAGTTAGTAAAATCATGCAATGCATTGATTATGATACGCTTCTCAACATAACAGAAATCATTACTCAGCTTATTAATCAAGTTATGAGGATAATGGTGGTGGAATAAATCTCGCTCCCATGCCCTGACCTCTGATCCCGTTTCGATGATATTCAACAGAACGGGTAAAGTATATTTCCGGAAAAACATGATAAAGGTTTGTGTCATACGAAGCATTTTTACGTAAGTTATGACGCATAAGGGTGATGGAATGGATCCCGCTCCTGGCCTTTGACCCCATTTCACCCATTTTCAATAGGGTTCGTCCCTAGGTGGCTCGCTACTACATACTGAAATTTCACGGACATCGAACCATTTTCGCGCTAGTTATGACGCGTAAGGGCAATGGAATGGATCCCCCTCATACATAATAAGCTTTGACTCCATTTCGCACATTTTCAATAAGGTTCGTCCCCAGGTAGTCCCCTACCACATATTAAAATTTCATCGAAATGAAACCATTTGTACGCGAGTTATCGTGCTGACGAAGAGACGGACGGACAGACAAATGGACTTACTTACTGTTGGAAATCGTAAAAAAGGACAAGACTTTATGGGAAAAATCCGGGTCTTGCAATGTCTGCAAGCTTGGCAAATATTGTATGAACCTCTTTATACATATAAAGACCCGGATTTGTTCCCAAAGTCTTGTGCTTTTGGTTTATGCTTACACAAATGTTTATCGCAATTTTTTTAACATGTAATTTACACAAATAACATTAATCCTTATAACTATGCTATTAACATTACTCTGTCTAACCCCAGCGTTTTTGGTTTCACAGTATGTTATTTGATCTCAAACACAAAGAAATCTATGTAAATCTTGCAGTATATAACTTGTAAACAAATTTTAATATATAAAAGTCCCCATTCTTTGTTTTTCGAGAGTAAATGAATTCGTTTTTAACAAGGAGCTTACCTTGATTAGTCTGAATTTTAAGAGAAATGCTTGAAATTTCGATGATGCAAGCATCCAACACTGTGTGTGATGGTACATTTGCGGCATAGTCTCCTAGTAAATTCCGTATGAGAATTTCCATTTCTTTTTGATACAGCATAATGTGTGAGATTCGCTTTTTCGAAATCATTTTGATATTAAACACAGCTTTCACTTTTGTTCTTAATTTTATTCTATTCTGTTGAGAAGGATGAATTTTCGGTTAGGAAAAAGAGCATTCTTTCTGCTTGTTTTTCGTTAGTCGTGCATCATCCTGTCAGAGAAATCCACTTACTTTTTTGACTGCCGGAAACCGAGTTGCTCGGCAAATCTGTGGTTATATTCTTTCCAATGGACGATGATATTTTGGAAATTAATGTGTAGGAATACAATGATTCACTTTACATAAGTTAGTCGTACAAAAAGGTGAAGAACCACTTAAAGTTTCACTTGTCTTTATAACTCACATATATATACACTTAGAAATAAATGCTGTTTTATTGCACCCTAGAAGATCTAACTTTTACCTTTCTGCCGTTAGTTAATTTGAAACCTATATTTTTCTAACAACGGAGCAACTGTACTTCTAACTGAACTACGCTAGCAGGCTTATCACTACCACTAGGACGATTTCACTCATGCATCATCGCGCTAGTAAATAATGTACGTCCCATTCCGTTGTACGTTGCAAAGACCTAAGCATTTCGGTATTTATACGGCACCTTTAAGGTCATTAGAAACGTAATGGTCCTTAAGGTAAGAACATCAGAGAATACTCTTTTACGCCAACGACCTGCATCAACATAATACCTAAAGCGAACTAACTGCTTTCATTAATTATTGAAATATCATTATTTGTCCTTAATCTATTTTTATAATAACATTCAATTGATTTTAAAAAATCGTTATTGAAACATTGATGATGGTACTTGATAGCAGTAAGAGTATGTTGTGTGGAAATCAACTTTTTTGTTTTAAAGATAAAGTAGAGTGAAATGGCTGTTACTGTCTGCAAATTGGAGATATATATACAGCCATTTGCAAAAGTATAAGACCACGTGTTTATAATAGGTTGTTATTGCCAATTGCGTCAGCTACACTCTGTATTACTCAACTTTCTGTCGGTGTTCCATCATCCTACAACGGAAGCTGTTGATAAAGTTGGGAGAAGCGTGCGAGTGTCAGTTTGGTTCTGGTTTTCAGGCTGACAAGTTTTGTACGTATTTTCGATATAGCGAAAAATGGGCAAAACAGTGTCATTTATTGAAATTCAGAGGGCACAAATGAATGTTACTCCAAACGTGACATAAACAGAAGGGTAAATGTGAGTAAGACTTTATCCATAATACGATCATAAAATATCGAGATACAGGTGAATTTAGCGACTGAAAGGGAAGTGAACGTCCAGGGAAAACAACCCCACGTTATGAAAATAGCATAAGGCGAATAGTTATGCGTTCTCCGAGGAGTGCGTGCAAGAAAATCAAGGCTTTTAACGCTTTCTAACCGTAGATTGAAGAAGCTTATATGTTCCAGCTTTTTCCGTCCGTCTGTCTGTCGACACGATAACTCACGTAAAAATGTTTCAATTTCGATGAAATTTTATTATGTGGTCTGGGACCAACAGCGAACGAACCCTATTGAAAATGGGTAAAGTGGGGTCAAAGGACACGGCATGAGAGCGGGATCCATTCAATTGCCTTTATGCGTCATAACTTGCGTAAATATGGTTCGATTTCAATGAAATTTCAGTATGTGGTAGGGGACCACCTGAGGACGAACCCTGTCGAAAATGGGTGAAGTGGAGTCAAAGGTCAGGACACAGAAGCGGGATGCATTCCATTGCCCTTATACGTCATAAGGTGCGTAAAAATGTTTCGATTTCGATGAAATTTTAGTATGCGGTAGGGGACCACCTGGAGAGGAACCCTATTGAAGATGGGACAAATGGAGTCAAAGGTCAGGACATAGGATCGGAATCCATTACATCGCCCTTATCCCACACTAAAAACGTGGAAGTCAAGTAATTTTGCTTCCTATATTTCGAATGGAAAACCTTTCGTACACATTTTCTTCAATATTAGTGTGTTCCTAAGGATGGAAATTTGAACATCGATTAAAATAACTTCATACTATAACTTGGAATACTTAACATTTTCTAAAACATAAGCATAATTATATTAAAAAACAATAGCGTTTCTTTTGGTGGTGTTGAAACCAGAAAAAAGATGGCGCGACCTGCACCTTGATGACGTCAGTGGACAAATAAATGTTGAATTGCATAATTACGGCTATGGTTTAGAAAATATTATTACGGTTGTGGTTTACAAAATATTAAGTATTCCATGTTATGAAATGAAGCTATTTTAATCGATGTTCAAATTTTCATTCTTGGGAACGCTATAATTGTGAAGAAAATGTGTACAGAAGTTTTTCCATTAGAAGTATAGGAAGCAAAATTACTTGACGTCCCCCTTAAAGTAGCAATTCTCCTATATGTGTATGTAGATTTTATTTTGAAAACGACTCAAAGAATTTTGACGAATGTCGTTAACCTACCGTTTTCTGGTACTAGAAATCGATTTAGCTTGATCTCGACTTTAGGAGAACTCGTGTAGTGGGTTAAATAACCACCCCGAATTATAACGTTTTTAGTGTCATGGCGTCGTTCCATTCATGCTTCCAATGCTTAAAAATCTTATGACGTCACGATCTCGAGTTTGAGAATGTTGGCGCGCGGTCATGCCATCTGTCTCATTACGTCACGCGTTGTGTTTGGATCCTATAAAAGTTTTATGACGTCATATACTTGCTAGCATATGGTCACGATTCCCATCTGCATCATTACGTCACGCGTTGTGTGCGTATGTCCGTCCTCACGATAACTCGAGGAAACATCGTTCGATTTCGATGAAATTTTAGTATCTGGTAGGGTATCATCTGGGAAGGAACCTTATTTAAAGTGAACGAAATGTGGTGAAAGGTCAGTACAAAAGAGAGGGATTCACTCCACTGCCGTTATGCGTCATAACTAACGTAAAAAAGGTTCGATTTCGATGAAATTTTAGTATGTGGTAGGGGACCACCTGGCCACAAACCCTATTGAAAATGGGCGAAATATCATCAAAGGCCAGGACATATGAGTGGAATCACTTCCATCGCCATTATGCGTCATAACGTACGTAAAAATGCTTCGATTTGGATGAAATGTTAGTATGTTGTAGGGGCCTGCCAGGGAACGAATTCTATTGAAGATGGGCGAAATGGGGTCAAAGGTTAGGACACAGGAGCGGGATCTATTCCATAGCACTTATGCATCATCACTTACGTAAAGAATGCTTCGATTGCGACAAAGCTTTATCATGTTATTTCGGAGGTATACAGAACCGGTTCTGTTGAATATCATCGATATGGGATCAAGGGTTAGGGCAAAGAACCGAGATTAATTCCACAGTCATTATTCTCATAACTTGAGTGATAACTTGAGTAATGATTTCTGGTATGTTTGAAAACGTATTATAATAAATGCATTGCATGATTTTACAAACCTGTTTTTACATTCAGAAAGATTTGCTATTCGTACCAGCAATGTTTCCCGACGTCGTAGGAAAAATAATGGATTAAAGTCTTATAAACCTGCACATAAACGTAGACTAACCTCTGTCATGAAAAAGAAGAGAATCCACTTTGCGAAGCGTCATAAATCGTGGACTACTGAAATTTGTATCCAAGTCCTTTTTTCCAGTGAATCAACTGTGCGTCAATTTGAATCACGTGAAGCACATGTTCGACGACCAATAAGCAAAAGCATGACAAAAAATACACCGTTAGCACCGAGAAATATCAGCTTAGTCATATGATATGGGTTGCTTTGTTAGCATCTGGTACTGCTTCATCATCCTTTCTGCCGACAGCCACTGCCAAGACTGTTCCTTTTTATGTGGAAACGTTACGTGAGAAGCTGTTAATTCATATACTACACAGATTCAGAGTTTTTTACATCATGTTGTTCCATGCCACAGATCAAAGAGATTAAAATACTACCTGCAGAAGAAAAACATAAATTGTGCTTGACTGGTACGGTAATTGTCCCAACCTTAACCCCATCAAAAAGTTGTGGACCATTTTAAACAAAAGGTAGCAGGAAAACAGCCATCAAAGTTCCAAGCTTTAAATGACGCGATGAAGTACTTGTGGTGCAAAGGCATTTGAAGTGACTACGGCACATACCTCAGTGAGAGTCAGCCACAGCGTATACTGTCCGTTATAAAAATTAAAGGAGGTCAGCCAAAGTACTTATTACGTTCTTTTTGAGTAGGTGTTCATCTATGGTGTCATAATACACTACTGGCTACCCAAAATGCAACACCAAGAAGGACACGAGATAGCAAAGCCAGATATTCTGGACACATAACAACAGATAGAAAGATGAAAAGATTGCGCTTACAGGCCCGTGCGACTTGCGGAACACGCAGGCATCAATAGTTCGTGTGGCCCCCATATCTGGCAATAACGGCCGCAACACGCAGCGGCATCGAAAGAAAGAGGATTTGGATGTGGGTTTGGGGTATGTCGGTCCAAGCCGCTTCCACACGTTGCCACCGTTCATCAGGCGTAACCGCCGGTGGTGCTCAACGGGCCACTCAATTGCCGATCAGCGACCAGACGTGTTCCATGGGCGACATAGCGGGAAAACAGGCGGGCCACGGCACCAGTGATACCTGGTGGGCCGTGAAGAATTGTTACAAGATGTGTGCCACGTGCGGGCGCGCATTATCCTTTTGAAACGTGGCCGCTGGCAGGTCCTGCAGGTAAGGAAAGACTACAGGCTCCAAAACGTCGGAGATGTAATGGTGGCTGTTGAGAGTACCGGCGATGCGTACCAGAGGGGTGCGGGTGTCATATCCAATTTCGCCCCAAACCATAACGCCAGGCGACGGACCGGTATGGCGATGCGTAATGTAGGCGTCATATAGACTCTCGCCGCGGTGCCGCCACACACGGATCCGACCATCGTGGTGTTGCAGGCGGAAGCGGAATTCGTCAGAGAAAACAATGTCGTGCCACTCCGTAGTCCAGGTGCGGGGTTCAACGGACCACTGCCGCCGCACTCGTCGGTGGTGTAACGTCAGTGGTAATCGGAGCAATGGACGTCGTGCGACAAGTACCCGCTCCTGCAGACGATGTCAAATGGTACGTGCTGAAACAGGTTATTGCACAACACACCCTAATTCCTGCGTTAACGTTCGTGATATGGCTGTGCGAGCCGTCAATGCCCGCCGCACAACATGCCGGTCTTCTCTTTCAGTGGTGTTCCGCGGCTTCGGCAATCTCTCATGTCGCTCCGTCCGTCCCTCCTACACCCACCGAATCCATACTCGTCTCACTGTGACTAAATGTCATCTCACACGGTCGCCGATGTCTCAGTACGATAAACTGATGTCGCGATAAGCCACTATTCGTCCACTTTCGAACTCCGAAACGTGCTGGAATGACTGCCGTATCCTGCGACAAGGCATCAGGAAGCTTCCCACGCACAGGTACGGCAGCACAGCACATTTCCACTACTTACACCTAGCCTTCTGTTCACCCATCTTATAGTTCTTCTCGGTGGCGTGCCGGGCGCACATGATTTGCGTTTGCTCTGCAATGCTAATCGTTTGCATGTCCTTACGTGCGCGACGCATGTTGCGAATTTCAGGCCAATCGGATGCTTCCTTCTTAGTGGTGCATTTTGTGTGGACAGCAGTGCATACGTATTTATCTGTAGTGTCATATTTTCAAATATCTCTGCTAGCAGTTTCTTTGAAAAGCCTAATATTCAATAAACTGACGCGTTGACATCAAGTATTGAAAATGTCTATATACACTATCCACCAACAAGTAAATGGACACACTTGCAATCGACGATATCTGCGGTCCTGATACACGTCACGGCCGCCAACGCCATTAATTATCATGTGGGAAACAACAACGCAACCAGTCGCATGCAAAATGCCACGCAGTTCGGAGCTCTCTGATTTCGAGAAAGATGTAATCGTCGGGTATAACAGAAATGGCCGATCCATACGTCGACAGTGGCCTACGTGATTGGCAAGTGGAAGATGAGAGGTCACTGTCGGAATGTGCACTTACTCGGCAGACCAACAAAACTGGGAGTTAGAGACCGACGGGTGCTGGCCACAGAAATTCGAAAGAACCGCACCAAATCGATGGGCCACGTCCGCGAGTAGTTTCAACATGCTTTCGGGAGTGTTCTTTCGATGAATACTAACCGTTAGGAAGCCCATATTCTCGGTTATGATGGTCGTGCTGCCGTCCACAAGCCTTTGATCACCAAGTCCAATAGCGCTGCTCGGTTAACGTGGTGCAAAGAACGTCGACAGTGGACCGTTGAACAGTGGAAACAGGTTTTCTGGAGCGACAAATCAAGGTTCACCCTCTACCGTTCGGATGGCAAGGTCTGGGTTTGGCGTCTGCCTGGAGAACGCCTACTGCCGGAATGTATTTTCCCAACTGTGAAGTTTGGCGTCGGTCTAACTATGCTATGGGGGTGTTTCTCCTGATATGGCACGGGAGCCTTGGTCGCATTTCCTGGTAGACTCAACGCCGAGACCTACTGCATCATTTTGGGTGACCATACGCTTCCTACGTTGTGGCCGTTTTATGGGGTGGACCCATGTTACCTTCAGGATGACAATGCCACCTGTCATGTTGCGAGGTCCACCATGGCTTGGTATGGTTACAATGGGGTTAATCGAATGGGCTGGCCTGCGCAGAGCCCGCACCTTAACCCTGTCGATCACCTTTGGGAGGAGTTGGAGCGTCGACTTAAGGTGTGCCCCACCTTTCAAAATCGGTGAAGGAACTGACCTGTCTTCTAAAAGCCGAGTGGAAAAAAATACCGCTAGCCGTCGTACAACCCCTGGTTGAGAGTATGCCCCGGAAGGTCGCTGCTGTAATCGCCGTTCGTGGAGACTCCACCAACTATTGAAGGTGAGTAACCTTCGTTTTCCTGTGCTATTACTGGTGTCCCATTACTTGTTGGTAGATAGTGTATATGTATCTGTATGTATTTAAATATATTTCACTTGTAACTCAACCAACACCAAAGAACATAATATGAATGAACGAAATTGAAACACTGAAACACATATAGCACAGAAATGTGGTGAAAATTCCCTTTACTTGGCTGAATAGAGCATAATATCCGACAGAATGGAAAGCACATAATATAACTCACCTCGGTAAAGTTACAAGGGAAATATATTGGGTTTCCATTATTTTTTGATTCATTTTATAATCCTTCATATACTCTTCTCTATTACCCAAGACATGCTGAGAAATGGTTATTCCTTCTGACACGGACACCATTTCAATGAGTAGAAACAAGTATTTCAAACATACTATCTCTCTATTCTTAGATCGTCCCCATGGTTATGTCCCTTTTAGCAAGAAATGAGTCATGAAACAAATCAGTGTTAACCATCCCCATGAATTATTACTCAGAAGAAAAAAGCTAACAGCACATCAACGTTTCCTGATGAACATGTTCATTCCTTCCAGAAGCATTGGGACCACATCTTAGCGATGGAATGTATAAGTCAGAGCATATTTCACCAAATGTTACTAAGCCCGAGTTAATTCGTTCCATTAGGTTAAAGGGTTAACATCCCTCGCAATGGTGTTGTAACTGGCAAATACCTCAGAATGACATATGACATCTAAACACCTGTTTACAGGAATGGAAACTTGACCTCGTTTCTGTTTCTTATGACATAATCTCCCCCAATTCTTAGAACGTCGCCATGGTTATAGCCCTTTTAACAGGAAATGAGTCATAAATCAGATCAGTGTTAATCATCTCATGAATTATTATTACCACTGCGAATTTATATTACCATGGCGAATTTTTATCAAAGTAATATTTAAAAACACATGTTTCCCCTTATTTACAAACATTTGCCAAGGTTCTTCTTAGATTAGAACTTAACAACCGTATCATTTTGCAGTTTACAGGCGAATGTAAAAGACTTTGACAGAAATGTCTCTTAAAATCAAAAACTTATGCTTTTCTCTTTTTACAGCATTTTGCATAAACACCGAAGGGTCATTACATTATGACAACCCAGACGAGAGAAATGAGCGCGCTTGGAGACCGAACAGTTGGGCATGTGAAGTTCACAGAGCAGTATATATACAACCTTAGGAGAGGCATTCGATTAGTAGAGTTTGCGCAGTCAGCATGGGAAAAACTTCCGTTTATCGGAGTTTGACAAGAAATAAATTGTGATGGCTTGTCGCCTCGGAACTACGATATCGTCAACGGCGCGGTTTCTGGGTTGTCCACGTGCCGCTGTAGTGAGTACATATCAAAACTGGTGAACAAGTGGCCAATCAACGACCGTCGTCCAGCTGTGTACCGTCCGCATCTCATCGATGCCAGATGGAAGCGGAGACTGTCGCACATTGTTCACAGTGCGGCAAATAACGTGCACCTACAACAATTATAATCAGGACAATGTGTCACAGCACACAGTTCATCGCGGCCTTCCGGGCATGGGCAGCGTAGCCGAAGATCCAGCAGGGTTCTCATGCTCACTGCACATCACTCCCAACAACTCATGAAATGGGCCCAAGGTCATCGAGTTTGGATGATTGGAAGAAAGTGGCCTGGTTTTAGGAACATGGATTCCTGGTGGTTCACGTAGGCGCTTAACGCGGATACGCCACATACCAACCGAGTCTATAGAAATTTTATGCATTGTTGAGCAGAAACAGGGTGGCGGCGGCGGTGTTATGCTGTGGGCGATCTTTCTTGGGACACTTTAGGTCCCATTATCCCAACAACACCATTCATGACAGATGTTAGGTATCTGAACATCGTTGAGGACCAAGTTCACTTATTCAAGACAACTGTTTTCTCTGCTGGTGATGGTCATTACCAACAGAATAATGCGCGCCATGACACACAGTCAGAATCGTGAAGGACAAGTTCGAGGAACATGCTTGTGTCTTTCTGTTAATATCATTGCCTTCAACTTCACCTGAGGTAAACCCAATCGAATATGCTGACAAGGGTTAACAAGCAGGATTAAAAATAAACTTCCAGAAATGAAATTGTTTTGGAATGTTTTTTTAAGAAAGGAAGATTTATCAAATGATCGTGAAAATTTGGAGATAACCGTTACATATATTTTCATTTTGGGACAGCTTACAAGGCAGGGTTACATGAATGAAGGAATTTATCGCTGTTTATTTCAAAAACTCTTCTTTGGAGAGCTTTTGAAAGAAACAGCGCATTTTCAAGGCAAAAGGCTATGATGCGTTAAAAGGAAAGAGTTTAATCGATGGAACAATCCAGTTGTTACGGATGAAGCAGAGACATGGGACTTAACTGAAAAAGACATACAGAGGTTGTAGTCAACTGAAAGAGGTATGGAGAGATCAAAGCTTGGTGTAACAGGAGAATAAATACAGGAACTCGTGGATCAGGAAAATGACAACTGTGGAAATGGCATCATGATTAGAGAAAAATTCTTGAAGTGCAAGTGGACTGTGCATATTGCCAGAAGGACTGACTAAAGATGGATAACGAAATTTTAATACATATTGCAAGAAGAACTGACCACAGATTGACAAAACGTTCTTTTATATGATACGAGTGGGCCTAAAAAGAACTGGAAGACCAAATGGTAGATGTTAGGACAAAATTCCAAATACTGGAGTGACATTTAGGAGACTGGCTCAAGACAAACCGTTATGCAAGAAAATTGGGAGACTATTATCCAGCAAGGGATCGATAATGCTTGACCATGATGTCTGAGTTACTTTTTAAAGGATTAGGTCCCGAACAAAAAGCTCTTTTCCCCGGTGTAAAAGCTGTGCCTGAGAAAGATATTTATCTGACTCTTAAACTGCGTAAACTCTGTCTATGGGGACATACGCATGATTGAGACATCAATAGCTCCGAAGGAAACTAGTTTTTCCAGTGTCTAAGACTGCACGTTTCCTAATATTTATGTTTCTAACCCATGTGCAATTCTCACAAGATACGTAATGAAGTTACTGCATAAAGTTACGTCAATTTCTACTTTCGAAATCTAATAATGGGAAAACCAGATATGTACATGAATTGGACGTTTCCTCAAGTATGCTTTCATTACACGTATAATAAAAATGCATATAATAATATAATTATCATCTTTTGTTGAATGCTTCTCAGTCTTTAAAACGTAGTCGTAGGTCCTAATGGTGTCATCATAGAAAACAACACACGCTTACATAAACCCATTTCAAACCGTAGAGGAACTTAATTCTGGGTGAAACACAAATAAGTTCACTGGATAAATGTCGTGCATAACAACACCCAACCGCAGTGAATAGTATTGTAAAAGATATACCTTTCATTTTCCTGCTTTCCTGAAGTGAACGAAAACAGATCTTACTATATCTTCCGAAAAGTTTTATACTCTATGAAATGAAAAAAGAGCAAGTTTAATTAAAAATTTATTTTTTTCAATACATTGCTGAAGATAATATATGATTTAAGCGTTTTCTAGAAGATGTACAGGTTTCCATCTCTGATCAAATATTGACAATATTTTATCTGAACTTTCATTCAAATGGCGATTACTGTCAAATTAATGCTGCCGGCTTGCAATTCATCTGCTGCATATGGGTAATGGACAAAGTGTTTCCAGGGGTGACGTCACAGGGAAACACCTACGCATCCGTGTCCCCAACCACATGGAGCCTGCGGAAAACCCCGGAAAAGCCACAGACTAGATGGTCGGCAGGAGCAGAATTCGATTACCCGTCAGAAACCTCCGCCTCCGACACAACTGTAAGGACCAAACCAACTGCTCTATGCCGGTGGAAATTAGATCATTTATGAAAAATTTGTAAAGCCCTAATCGATATACCTGCATTCGATTACCCCTTAACCCATTGCTGAATAGGACGTTAGTTGTTAATAAGCGGAAAATGATACATTTGATTGTCATAACTTTAAAAATTACATAAACGTATTTGGGCTCATGATCCACCAGTAGCAAAAAACAAAAAAAAACAAAAAAAAATCTGGAAACAAATTTTGATGTTTTTGTTTTTGCTACATCCCATGCATACCTGCTTCTCAAGAACTAGCAAAATACAACTGCCGCATGACCACTAGGTTGATCAAAAAATCGTTGCGGATTTTATGGTCAGAGGGAGTAAAATACGATAAAGTATACCAATTGGTACCTGACGCTACACCCTTCATGGTGAAAGCAGCTACAGCACTTTTCGTACTGTTCCCCAAAATAATTTACTTCACATGTCTTACACACAGGCACCACAGAATTGCTGAACAATCCGCTGCAAAATTCCAAAATACGATTCGTTAATTGCAAAAGGTAAAAATATTTTTCTCAAAGTTCCCAGCAGGACCGAAATGTTGAAAGAAATGTTCCCAGACCAACCGCTCCCATCTCAGCCTGTGATTAAACGTTAGATCACTTGGTTACAAGCTGCAGATATAATGGAGAAAACTTCAGTTAAAATCGAGGAAACATTCTCTCAATCGAACTCAGACGATTCTGCTTCCACTAAAAAAGGTCAAGTTCTGTTGAATAGTGATACTTTATTAGAGAAATTGGCTTTGATAAAGACACATTAGACTGTATCGGATCAACCCATCCCATAACTTGAAATTTCAAGCGCTCTTTTGATAAATAATTTCAACAAATCTGAAAAGACAATTGAAATTTTAAGAAAAGTACCTCCACCGAACTACATAGGAAAAATTATAAAACACCGGACGGAGATAGGATTTTAAACAAAATCCAGGCCCGGAAACTACAACAACTATAAAACATATTGTCCATGGAACTTGAACCTGCAATCGTGCTGTTGTGATAGATCAGGGACTCTCAAAATTGTGTTGTTGAGAGGTCGTCCAGCCAATTTAAAGGTACGAGTGTTTTGAGAGAAAACAGGAGGAGCTTTGTGTTCGACAACGTGAAGTACTATATCGTTGATAGTTGTAATAGCAGGGAAAAACCTTGGTCTTGAATAAAGTAATATGAAATTTGTAAAGTAATTTTTTAATATCTTATGACAGTAAAAGTAAAGAAAATATATTGAATTATATCAAAAGAAATGTGCTACATATTTTTGTTCCTTTTCTTACATATTTCATTTTTAACAAATAATTTGTTGTTTTTGTTACTTATAACAAATATGATTTGCACCAGAAATCTTTTCCGAACATTGCAGTTAAGTGCCAATCAGCACTAGAGTGATTTTAGGAAGCGGAGGATTATATACTTCAAAACTTAGTTGCCTTAATATATATAATATATATTTCAAACAGGAAAGTAGAAGTTTTTTCTACCAGAAAAAGTAAATTGTAGTAATTTATTTTGTTGTCATATGGACTTACCATCGATCTTTAGTTGAAATACTCAAAATTGCTTCTTAATACGCCATTTAATATCATGGTATTTGAATGTTTTGTTGTAACTTCCGTGTGTCACTTCATGGATACTGGTATAATACGATAATTGCTGCGATCCATTACAAGTCTCTGAAGAAATTTAGGACGTTCCGTTTCTGAGAAGCAGTTCGGAAGCAGGTGTTTATGTGTTGAGAAGAACACAAATGAATATCGAGTTCTGTTACATTTTGTCACTCGGGGAGAAACCCACCAAAAGTTGCAAAACCCATATGGAAATGACTTTGAAAACGTGGCATGGTTTAAAACTTTCTACAGGGAAAAATATATCTGGAGTGTGAGTTTTAACATGTTTTACGTAAAAAGACTTATAAATTTGTTAGAATGATTTATTTCTGATTTGGTGAAATCAACAATATAGTGAAACATTTTTAACTGTTTCCAGAGAGAAGGCGCATAAAACACAAAATTTTACGAGTCTGTTATACGGAGAGTTATAGAGTCAGCCAGAACCGCTTAAGACTTTGTGAGCCTCTAATCTAAAACGGCTGGGTGAACATCAAATTACTGGTTAAGTATAAACATTTTGAAGTCCAACGAACACAAACTCTAGCAATATGCATTGATATTGTAATAATTAAAACATTGTGAAGTGTGGAATCTATTAATTTAGATAATTCTTTTCATATGAAAAAGTTTCAGCATCTATGAAGATCACTCGAATCGAATTCGCGATTTGAACAAATTCATAATTAACTGAGTATGAGGTAGGAAACAGACTTCGTTTATATATTAATAACGCCATACCCATTCTATCAATTTCAAAAATTCATTTTTCATTATATATTTTGGTAAAATACCGTATTAAGTCACAGAAATACATTGATCACACTAAGTCACTTTAAAATATCTTTTGCACCAACGACCTTGAAAAATCACATGACCAATTACCTTCAGTAATATTTCAGTGCACGCTTTGTACTTTTTTGATATACACCTCTGCATTTTTCAACCCAAAACATTACCGAATCATGAACAAGGTTTATGGCAGACAAACGCTACAATCCCAAGATATTAATTAGGCATATCTGTTTAAACTTAAGGGGACACAATAAAAGCTACTGAGGGGTGACAGCAATTAATTTTAACAAGAAGGCAGCGAAAGGCAGAAACAATTCCAACTAAACAATTCCAACTACACGTTGGAATTGTTTCTGCCCTTCGCTGCCTTGTTGTTTCTTAGTGAGAAATTGTTTTTGCCCTTCGCCCCGAAATTGTTTCTTAGTGAGAAATTGTTTCTGCCCTTCGCCCCCAAATTGTTTCTTGGTGAGAAATCCGAAACCATTAGTTCATCTTAACACAGCCTTTTAAGCTGTTCGATTTATAATCTCCGTCTGCCATATAGTGTAAAACATACGATGCAAGTCAAAAGCAAAGCCCATAAGCAATAGCCCCACGCCAACAACTTTATGTCCGTCATAAGATCCTCTACATATTTGGCAACGCTGGAAAGGCAAATTTTTGTACAGAAAGCGATAGCACCTTCCAAGCGAGATAAAGTTAGAAAATGGAACTATCTATCTGGTGTTCCAGGAGCGGATCCTCAATCTTGAGAAGCCATGTATCTTTCCAGTTTCCTCCGAAAATAGCATTTTACTATGTCGTACATGTTGTTTTATGTGAAATGGAAACGTTTTTTGCAATCTTTGAATATGATTTTATTTTTCCTTCAAAAACAGCCTACGTTTTGCTCAGTATGAATAATAATCCGGTATTTCTCCTGATAATATAGATGTCGTGTCCATCATCTCTTCTCCTGCTTTGTGAATTCAGAAGTGGATATTAAAAATGTAATAATTCGCTAACTGACGGTAATCACAAAACTGAAAAAGAATCGCAAACGACTGTAGCATGGCGCTAAGAATATATTCTTGAGCAAATGATAAATCGACGCGGGGTGCATAAGAACCAAATCACATATTGTTAGTTCTTCACCAGACCGCAAAACTGATTGCAGATTCACATTTTCCCAAAATAAATATTCTCCTTTATTTTAAGTTATAACTGTTTCTTTATCCTTACTTGTGTTATATTTTATTCGGCAGTGTAAATAACAGTAACTAAATTTACCTGTAATCTGTTATTCGCATCAATTGTTCCGTTTTCAAATGCATTGTTGCACAAATGATTTTGTGGAACGCTTTTTAATCCTCTAGATTTCCTTTCTATTATCGATTCTTCAGCTCATAAATGTATAATTCATATTTATCGGCGAAAGCACACTTCCATAAATTTGTTATGTATAATATAATTCCGATAGTGTCTTATCTGGCTACCAATCAAAAGTAAATCAAGTTATAACTAAGAACTGTTCTAAAAAATAATCGTATCCTTCCCCGTCTAATTACATTGGAATTAAGTCATTCAAAGTCAGAACTGTAGTGCAATTTTTCCGAAGATTGTAAAAACGTAAATTACCGCCACGTTTTTTTCAGATTATGCTTCATTTTTCCCGAATTTTAAAGGTTAATTCATTTCTAAACGTTCGGTATGATGAATTACCCATAGATAAAGATATATATTCATTCTTATCCAATACAAAGAGCAATAAATTAAATCTAATTTCTCTAACTTATCATTCTGCCAGTAATAATTTTAAGGAAAAACAAATTAATTATCCAGTTTTTAAAACAAAATGAGTACTTGGAGATTGTATGTTACGCCGCTACATTTTACGTTTCCTAGCAATAGCTGGAGCTACGTTGCTTGAAGTAGCTGAAGCGAGTTGACTGATTTTTCAGACCACACAGTGTCTGAAAACAATCAGGAAGGTTGAGAGTGCAGCGGCTTAAAACTTACGAACATCACTTTTTACCAGAAATACTTCGGTTATGTAAATTATGATTGATGTATCATATGTTTTTATCAGTGGCATATTAAGAATTTGTAATGTGTCCCAAACAATTTAGTGATGATCAGCATCTTTTTCAAAATTCACTATGTAGTTAAATCAATAAAATGACCTCATTGTATTTAAAATATGATAATTTATTACCTCTGCCTCTGCCACGGTCTTCCAAAAAGGCTTTCTTTTTGATAAAAAGGTCAACAGATCTAATGAGATATTGTACTTCTATGAAAAACTACATACGCTGCTCAAAATGTGTGGCAATTCTAACTGGAACGAAAAAAAAATAATATCTTTAAATTTCGACAGGATTTCAGTATTAAAGTGCAAATGATTTCAAATATTTCATGCACGTTTCACTTAGTGTACTCCTGATCGTTTCGTATTGAATGCGCAAGAAACTTAAAGAAGTATCATCTTTATAACAAATCAGCAACTGTGTTGAAACGATTAAAATATTTCAAAAATATAGGGCATCATCTTTTAAAACAGAAATACGATAGAAGTAAGATAATGTCGACCTAGCTTGCAGATGTTTTGATGTAAAAGGTTGAGCTGAAATTGGTAGGAAAGAGGGTATTGTTGTGAGAAATGAAGCTGAAAATAGTGGGGACATAGTTTTTGCTGTATCATGTAAAGCTAAATTGGGGAGCGATACGGATACCCGCTTTTCGTGTTGTGAACGGCAGACATTGACTCTGAGGCCAAAAAGAGAATTAATTTTTCGCTAAAAAAGTATAAAACACTACTACTTATTCTTGACACTCGAAGTACGGTGATCATTCTGAAGTCAAATAAACTTAATGTGGTTTGTTTGTTTGTTTGAAGGTGTAACGACTTCTTTGGGCAACTTAATCTGCTCTAAGCAGACCCACTTTCATAATTTATGGTCACCGCCTCCAGGGCAGCGAGAGAGAAACAATGCCGTTAAACAAACACAACACACATGAGTCATTTGGGTTATCACCGCGACAACTCTCAAAGAATGGTCAGCAGCCAGCGCTTAGACCACTGCTCCACCTGTGTGGCAAACTGAAAGTGGAGAAGGAAATCACTTAGCAGAGAGAAAAAAAAGTGCTCAAAGCAATTAATTTATTTTGTCCAAACTGAATCAGATCATCAATGGAACTAACCTGTCTTATAAACATTGCACGTCAGTCATCGCTTCCAGACTGAAATTGTCTTAGTGGAGCATATAATCTATTGCCCAAATGTCGGTTTCTATAAAGACAACCGACAAGAAAGAAAAAAAAATCTGAAACGCGGAAAACAGGAAAAGAGTGTTCCGTTCTTTCACAGAGACCCATGCAAAATTGATTAGATTATATAATAATTTGTAAGTGCAGGACTACGTTTTAAAATTTTATTTTCTAGTTTATTAGTCAGCCGTTCTCAACTGTTTCCTTTTATTGTCAGAATTTCCAGTAGAAGACGCAAAACGTCATGGTCAGGAACTTTCTGCTTTTCATTTCATTGAAATAATAATATCTCTGTTTCGTTTTAAAATTTAAAACAGCCTATGGCATAACTCTAGAAACACAAAATCGGGCTATACTTTTCTTTTGATGTGGATACGTCTTTAAAATCGGTCCGACATAATTTCTTACGATTGATCAAATGCTTATAATTTCTAAATTATAACAAATAGCTAAAATCTAGTAACTGAAATTTAAAGAGTAATAAACAATTATTCTAAAAATGTCAACTTCAAGGTCATGCGCATGCGCGGAAAGACGGGAGGGCGTACGCCAGTTTTGGGTTGAATACGCTGTGTCAAGCGCTTTGAAATCCGTATAACTCGAGATCGCGTATGGGTGGGATCATAATATTGGTCTCAAAAGATTCGTCTGGAGGAGATCTAAAAACCAATAATTCATAAACATGTAATAAGTGCTTTATTAGATATAAATGATTAACGAAAAAATATTTGTGAGAAAATAAACATGTCTAAATATTCGAAGCAAACGTCCTACTCAAAATACTACAAACGTATATCAGAAGAAAGAAGAACTCAAAGGGAATCGAATAAGCCCAAAACAACTAATGAAGAACGATGTAGGGCTTATAGACAGAAGAAAGCCGAAGTGGCCTAACGGGTGGAGCCACAACCAAACACTTCTACAGATAGTACATGTGAACCAATGAACTACTTGGCCGTGAGTGAAACTTGGATGGGTGATTCCATTGCCATACCTTTGCGCAGTTTCGAATTGAAGGCGAAAAGAAACAGCCCAACACAAACCATCCAGTTCCAAACGTACTACTTCTCCTCAAAACGAACTACGCGGGGAGTTGCCATTTGTAGAAACACCAATAGTCTAACAGATTGCCAATCCGTAAATGTATCATTCAACAACAGATTGAGAATTGAAGATAAAGATGTTGGTAATATGTGTCTAGTTGATGCGACAGTGTCTGATCAAACACGCTTTATTCTTGGTTCGGTTTACATTCATCCCAACGTTTCACAAACATCGCTAGAGGTCTTCACCTTCCGGAGGTTATACGATTACTCTGAAAACATCAAGAAAACCATACCAAGTATGGTACCGAATACCCAAGTGCCTATCATTCTCACTGGTGAAATTAATATTGATGTGCAACAAAACACCAACTTACTCAAG
The DNA here is from genome assembly GCA_039090855.1 of Macrothele yani. Classification (NCBI taxonomy): domain Eukaryota; kingdom Metazoa; phylum Arthropoda; class Arachnida; order Araneae; family Macrothelidae; genus Macrothele; species Macrothele yani. Next base: position 31,699,719 of record CM077034.1, read on the forward strand.
TTCATGAAATATAATTTTGGCTTTGCTTATATAAATTCTGCACCAACTACCTTAGGCAATACTTGTATCAACTTAACCTTTGTATGAAAGATAGATTTGATTTGCATGCCATATGTTTCTTACTTCTAATATCATTTCCCTTCAATAAGTAAAATTACAGTGTAACCACATTCTTCTTTCATTTATTAACCAACATTTACCTCAAGCCTCTTACTGTTAGACACGTATCTACGAAAATAAGACCTACGTTTGTGCCCCGGACACAGCTTTTCCCCATTTTTTTGGTTTCCGATTGAACCTTTTGATCGCTCAAACATTACAAAAAGCATACGGGTTATGTCACGTTACCGCGGCATCTAAACTGAGAGATGTCGATATCACGGATTCGTACCTTATCTCCCAGCACGAATGCACTGTATGGGATACCAGAGATAACCATTAAACAATAAGTGTTTGAATTACAATTTAATTCTATTTTCCAACAGTTTTACTGAATACAAATCATTTTTATCCAATTACGCACGTACACTTATAAGAAGGTACCGTACGACCCCAAATCACGTAGTTTCTGAGTTACCCAGTTAAAACGGCAGCGGGCATTAGCACAAAATTACACTTTTTTGTGATTTGAAGTTAAGTGAATGTCAGAATGCTTTAGAATGATCGACGAAAGACTGGCTTGCTTTAAAGATCAGGATGCTGAACCCGAATAATACGGGAGAGGTATGAAACAGTGCATGATGTCCTTGGCTGCTACAAAGGGAATTACGACGAGAAAAGAAAGGGGACTGTACAGATCTTCTCGGACCACTCTTCCAATCGGTCCTCGACATCGGGGGAGCGGATCATATTAATACGTAGTTTGTAAGAATGCAAACTCCCAGCGCATATGTTCTAGTAGGTTGTATATACATATGTATACGTTGGTAAAGTTGACTTCATCCCTCCCGTGGTTTCCATATTGAGGAAAGTATGTCATAAATACAATATTAAATTTGGAATTTGCACCAAAAACATTTTTTCAACCATACGTAACGACCGAGATCCAGTCGCAACTTTGAATAAAGCAGGTATCCCATTGCTTCCCAAGACCTCTAACGATGATATTAAATACTACATAGGTTCTACCCTTAGAAGTCTGAACATTAGATTGTCAGAACACAGATATGCACTTCGAACTGACTCCATTTCTACATCATTTACTACAGCTGTTCGCCACGGATGTTATTCTCCCGATTTAACTAATACAATAGTACTTTCCTCCATTGTTAACAAACAAACCGTCTTTTTTACAGAGAGTCTGTATATAAATTCTTATGGTACTACCGGTTGTAACTTGGACTTACCTGTTGTTGTTCCTAGACAATGGGGAAAATAATTACTTCTCCCCTTCAACCTACTGAAGAAGAGGACCTTACTTAATTAATCAACTATATTATTTGTATTACTTTCTGTTTTTCTGTTTTGCTCAATTGGCATCACCTGTGTTTTGAACAAATGCATTGTGGGTCTCCTTGGGGGACTGGTTATATATTGCGGCGCTTCCGAGTGCTCTGTGGCACTGTTGGGTGGCCTGAGCACGGGTGCTATTGTAGCCCCGAACGATTTTGCCCTTAAAATATTTTTAAATCATATCTTTTATTGTAAATAAAGTTTTTTTATTGTACAATTAGGGATGGTGGTTTGATGAAATCGTACGGAGACAGCACGCCATTAATTTATCATTTATAAGGTAAACGACTAGTTATTATTTTTTCTAATTTTTAAGTTGGGGGTGGGGCATGTATCATGTGCCTCCCTACGCCTACATTTGTAACACTTATGCCTATCTCAAGTCGAGGTTTAAGTACAGCTGTCATTAAAAACTGCCCAAAGAGAATGTTATGTTCAGTCATTAAAATGAAATTTTCTGAACACAAAACTGAAAACTGTGCCAGGTTGTTTCAACACTGTATATTTATTTGCCGTAAAGTCACAAAATGATTATTTTTTTTGTTTTGTTTTAACAACGACCGTGATTAACTTATTTGGTTTAAGCCGTAATCATCATGAAATGTAGGGCCACCTTTTCTAGGGAAGGGAAGAAGCAAGTGCCGTAAGACAAACATAAACTCCGTTGCCGCACCGGGATATGAATAGGTACCCATCTCAGAAGAACAGTCAGAAACAAGCACTTACAAAGTAGCACCATCGGGGTGTTCCAGAAAACATACAAAAACATATAATGTAAGCAGAAAACATATGTATCATCCACTGCTCAGTTCATCGAATAATAAAAATTATAATAATACGAAAATCACTGAAACGTGATTCAGGAGACTCATGCGAATATTTTAAAAGCTGTAGCCGGCATCATAGTGAATTTTGTATACATACAACTACGGATGTTTCTTGAAATCAGAAACTGCAGTCTTCTGACTATTATATTAATATATATTAATATAATCCAACGTTTATCATAAATATTTACTTCTTTCAAGTCGACCAAGGTTTCCCAGAGAAAACTTAAACTGAAATTTCCGGAAATATTTGAAATATAGAAATCAACTATGGGAGGGAAATGATTGTATTGGAATAAAGAAAAGATCCGATATTATATTTTGTGACTTTAAAAAGGCCACGACTATATCAAAAGTCCATTAAAGCTACCATAGGCTTACATGTATTTTGTGCAAATCCTGTAAGTTTGAAATATTATAGGTAAATGGCGCAAAGCTTTTAAATCTATTTAAAATGGATTCATATGAATTGCCGAGTTTATTTATCACAACCTTTGAATGGATTATTTGGAAATATATTCCTTGATATATCAAGTTATACAAATTGCACATGAAATCCCACCAGAAAGTCATATGTGTAACTGGTGTGATCACAATTTTTAAGGAGGATTATGAAAATCCTTTTTATTAGATTAAAATTAATGAATATGCAACTAAAAGCATGTGCAGGAAATTGTGTTTAAGAACTCGCTTTGTGTTGCATCTAAAAATTTGACTGAATGCAAAGAAGTTTTCAATTATTTGGAGTTACTTTTCAGCGATGTTATGAACACGCCAAATTTTTTGTGAATAAGACATGTAGAAATGCATAAAATAAGAAGAGGTTGATTCTTAAACACGTAAAAAATACAGAGGTCAAATGACAAAAAATGATCTTGTATCTGCATTGATTAAGAAGTAAAATATTAGTTTCACCATTCAAATGGGCTGTATTGAAAAAAACAATATTGCTTATCCTTCAGTTCAGATTACAAAAAATTATAATTAATCAGAAAGTTTGTCAATAACTGCTGTCACAATGCACAAAATTCATTACGGTGTCCTCAATTTGTATTGTAAACGGGTGATCGTGAAAAAATAAAAAAATTATAAACACAAGATCAGTTTACAGTTACCTTTTCTTAATTATTCCGATGTAACACAAACGTGTAGTTTTAATATTGTTGTAATCGCAGTTGAGTGACGCAACATTGATATCATCATGAATACTGTCAAATGAGCTTTTAGTGCAGACAAACTTGGTATGATCCTCAGTTTTAAGTTCACTTCTTTCCTCAACCAAAAAAGGAAGAATTTCAGTTTGTTTGCTTCCCAGAAATGTATCGTTGTAACCAGTGATGATTACTTTGACGCCCTGTCTTCATGCCGCTTAGATTAAACAACTGTTCAAAGTAAAACATTTTCTTACCTAACAATATTCACACTGATTAGCGTTATTTTATCATGACACTTCTTGGTTTGATAGTTTCGTATTCGTCAATACCTTTGGGATTACACTCATCATTTCGTACTATTGATTCATTAGTCTGAGATACTATAACTGTACTAGTAATCGGAAATTAATTTGCATAAATTAGAAATTAAAGTGGCCATATTTTTGAACATCAAGCAGATAGCAAACTGCAAACTGAATAATAGAACAAAACAACAATTTGAACACCATGACTTTACTGGAAAATAAATGAATTATCCATTCAGGGAAATCAGGAGTCATGTCGGCTGAGCAACCGATGCCTTGGAAGGAAAAACTGATTACCTGAATAACAGAAACTTAATTTCCAATTCATTCCTTCTTTGCAGATGAAGCTGAAAATTTGAATCTAGAAATCCAACGCATTTCGAAAATGTGTTTGTAAATTAATTCGCGTTACACTAAAGCTGCAAGTTATTGGGAGCATGCATTAGCAATCAAAGACGTGCCATCTTCACCAGCAAACGCAAATATGGTGTTGTAATTTTTTATTAAAATCGCATTACAAAAGATTTAAAATTACACAAAGCGTAAATTAGGGCAATATGCGAAACGCTCTTGATTTAAACGACTTTGAAAAATGAATGGCGCAAAGCTAGTAGGTGCATGCACATAACAATCCTAAAACTTCTAAGCAGCACAAGACAACCGCAATGAGGTTGCACGCTGTACAATGAGTGCTGCAAGAGCAATAAAAAAAACATTCGGTGGTCTTCCTTCGGTCGGAAATGACCAGTCTATTTTCGAGTACGACAACAGCGAACGGAAAGAAATGTACGTGATAATACATAAACTCTATTGCCGTTAAGTATTAGCTCAGTGTAATAGCGTTATTTAGAGAAGATTTTCAGCATACACAATCACATGTAAACTTGTACACTGACAATAATGGCCAACATCAGAAACGTTCCGTTCGTGTACCATGAGTCAATAAAAACAAAAAGCAAACTCATCTTCAATGAGAATGCGAGAACCTAGCATAGACACCTGAAGACTGAAAAAAAGGATCGGCTGCTCCAATGAATCACTGAATAAATTATTTAATTCATCCGTATGAGCAGGACGGTGTATGGTGTCATCAGCAGCGAATCAATGAATTCCAGCCGACGAGCGTTGGCTGTTCAAGCTCATGTAGTCCATGTGATAACTCAAATTCGGTTTTCTTGGTGCGCTGGCATTGTTTCCTTTAACCCATCTGGAATAATTTTTGTATGAAACAAAGCATTGTGATAATAAACTTTACTGTTTCAGTTCTTTATTTTAAAACATTTTTATATAAATTTTCCTTAACGATGGTTTTCATAGGTTTTCTGCATTTCACCTGATTTTAGGCATTAATATGATGGCAAAAATATGTTTAATCCACATCGTACTGCATTTTTTATATTCAAAGGAACCATTTTCCCTTGGAAAAGTTTAAACTTTTGGCAAAACAATATATTAAATTAAAATCACATGTTGCCTCATACGGACATGTATGATACAGTCGCATACTCAAGATAAGTTTGTTAGATGGTTGGTTTAAAGTTCGAAGATATCGCTAATCCGTGCGGTTGTATATCAGCAGCAACGAAGCAATGAAGCCCTGTTGACGAGCGGTTAGAGTTCATGTTCCTGCAGTGCGTGTAATGACTCAGATTCGGTTTTCCTGCCACGCGGACATTCTTTTTTAATATCTCAAGAACAATTCTTGCATGAAACGAGACATTCTAGAATTATTGCAAACCAGGCAGTGTGGTACACACAAATTGTCTTCCCTGATTAAAACGGCTAGTTCCACCTGACAATGCTGCTGATAACAAAGCTCAGTTTGTCAGGCAATAGTCGCTGGAGTACGTCTTTAATACTACAGGGCTGTTATTGTTTACGGAGCTCTCGGAAATTAACATAACTGAACATCTATGAGATGACATTGAAAAAGTCATTTACAACAGATATCCATCTGGAGCAAATATTCGGCGATTAACGGACGCTATCTCATCCGCTTAGCTGAAATTAGTTACAGAACAAAATAAGCTCTTCGCTGAATCTATGTGACAATGAAAAGACGCTTTGTTTAGTTATATGTGCACCACACCACCTTTTAAGCAGATTTCCAAACAATGTATCAACTTAATCGTTGCAAAATGAAGTTATTTGTCATAGCAACCTTGTATTATTTAAGTTTTAAATGATATTTATAGGGAAATACCATATCAAAGTTATCAAAGTAAGTTGAACTAGTGGAGACTTAAAATTCCAGTTTTATGTTTCAAACATTTTTTATATATATTTTGCCTAAATTATTTTTCTTAGTTTTCAGTTACTTGATTATTGAATTTCGTCTTTTAATAGACATCAATATGAAAGTGAACTTCATATTTCAACTTTGAAAATACTTTACATAAATGAGAAAAAATTTCCCTCAGGAAATAATTCTCAAATACATGGAAGGCTGTTTAAATATAATCATTGGCACTAATGTGCCATATTTACTTTGCTGCCTATGTAATCACTCTTTCAGAAAACTTGAAAATTATATTGCCAATCATAGCTTTACCTACTATTCGGGACAACGGTAATGGAGAACCCATATTTGCTGTTTCTATTCACACGTATATATTGTTTGTTCATGATTTATTTGCGAAGTTCTACTACACGTAAATCTTTTAATATGTCCAATTTAGAATCTCTGTTAACTTTCATTGCTTTCCTTTCGTCCTTCAATTCTAAGTTCAGTTTGTAAATTACTCATTAATTTTTCAGACCGTGTGTATGTGGATACTGTTATCCAAAACCTAAGGAAGAACTTGAAATCTAACGATTTTTGAGAGTCATGTAGCTAACAGATATAGCCATATATGTTTGAAGAAATATCACAATGCGCTCTTCATAATCAAATTCAATGTGAGCACGTGACTCCTGCTGATGTTATCTATAGGTGGGTATCCATATTCTGCCTCCTGAGATTTTCAACTTTTTTGTTTATTCTTTAGCAACGGGGAGAAAAACTGAGTATCTAATGTAACAGAAGGATCTCTGAAAGGCACAGTATAGACGACATTTCCGGAAGCCTAATCATCAGCGCAGCTGAATAAGGCTGTACTGCGACCGATGTCACCTGAGGGTTTGAAGTAACTTACAGCACAATATAGGACATGTGGTCAATGTTCTGGAGACATGAACACTTACCCGATGTTTTACTAGATATCGTCTCACTTAGAAAATTCAACCTGCTGATTGTCACTGGATATAATCGCCAACCGGAAACAGAAAAGTAATGCGAGTCGGCTGGACAGTCGTTTTCAGGAAAAGATATAGCTGCTAAAATCGCGCAGAACCGTGTCAGCATGTCTAAATGCGGAATCAGCGTACGTCAGGAAACCCCTGCCATTTCCATCATTATCCAGCACGCATCGTACAAGGTATCATCAGTGGCGTATGTGCCCCTTCTAATGGACTTCAGATCAATGGAAAACCTCACGTTTACAGAAGAATATCGTTTTCGTCTTTCATAGAATTCCAAAATTCAATTTATCTTGAGGGAACGTTGCTCCGTATTATGCATTTATTAATTTCTTGTCTTCTTTGCTTTTTAATTACTCATAAAATAAAAGGAAATCCACGTTTCAATAGCAAGTTTCAAAATTTCCGCTGCATGGGCGAATTCCTTCTTTTGCAGGATTATATGATACGTATATATTTGTCATTCAGTTGAGATGAATGATTCGCAAAGACATTTAAACATTCGCCGAACGCTCAAACTACGAAATATATGTCAAGCGAAGTAAAATCTTTCAGAAAATTTAGCAAAATTTTGGCCGAGAACAAGAACATATTCGTGTTTGGTTAATAATGAAATTCTTTATTAAAAATTTTACATTTATATCGTTTTGACGAAACCTCTTCTAATGACGCCAAGAACTAAAAATAACTTTTAAATATTCCAAAGCATTTGTCACAGTCAGGACTTTATCTGACACGATATGTCTCAACTTAACACTAAAATAATTTTCTATCGTTGCTGGGAATCGAGAGTTTTCCTTTTTCCATAGTGTACGTAGAGTAGTTATTGATGTCGTGAGGAATACGATAGAAGTATTATATCAGTTGTTTAGTTCTTGGACCTCAGCATGGCACTGTATTTTTTCATTGAGAATAAGCACCTACACATTTTTATTAGAAAAGAAATAAACTTTAATAACACAATTTTCTATGTTTTGTTAATAAATTTTATTTTACACATATGCATCCCTTATGTTTGGCATATGCGATTGCAGCCTGCTATCTTATATCCTGAAATCAGTATTAAATTAATAAACACAAATAACCATAAGCAGTTGCCCATAGCCACAGCTTTCAGAGAAAGGCGAGAGCCAGTGGCGTAAGACAAACTCAATATTCAAGATGCATTTCACCAGCCCCCTCACCACGGAATTTTTTAATTTTTCAGACACCATTCGTTTGTACCACGTATGAACCGGAATGAACTCGCTTTTTCCTTTGAACCGCAATAGTTTTGGAGATATTTAAAAAACAAAGTGGGGAAGCTGGTGAAACGATAGCCCCTACCACGTAATTTTTAAATTTTTTTGCACCAATCGTTTGTACCACGTATGAACCGGAATGAACTCAATTTTTTTCAGTTGAACCGCAATAGTTTTTGAGTTATTTAAAAAACAAAGTGGGGGGGGGCTGGTGAAATGGTACCCCCCAAAAAAAGATATTTCAAATTTCAGAATAGCCATTCGTTAATAAATCGTATGAACCGGAATGAACTCCATTTTCATCGTTTGAACCGCAATAGTTTTTGAGATATTTAACAAATAATATTGAGAATTTACATATAAATATAGGAGGCCGACCATTTCACCAGCCCCCCCCCCCCCCACCACCATGGAAATACAATATTTCCAAATAGCCATTCGTTAGTAAATCGTATGAACCGGAATGAACTCCATTTTTATCGTTTGAACCGCAATAGTTTTTGAGATATTTAAAAAATAATATTGAGAATTTGCATATATACAGAGAGACCGACCATTTCACCAGCCCCCCACCATAGAAATTCAAAAATTCAAAATAGCCATTCGTTAGCAAATCGTATGAACTGAAACGAACTCCATTTCGATCGTTTGAACCGCAATAGTTTTTGAGATATTTAAAAAATAATGCTACAGGCCTATCATTTCACCTCCCCCCTCATCATGGAAATTCAAAATTTCAAAATAGCCATTCGTTAGCAAATCGTATGAACCGGAATGAACTCAATTTTTATCGTTTGAAACGCAATAGTTTTTGAGATATTTCAAAAATAATATTGAGAATTTGCATATATACAGAGAGACCGACCATTTCACCAGCCCCCCACCATGGAAATTCAAAATTTTAAAACAGCCATTAGTTAGCAAATTGTATGAACTGAAAAGAACTCCATTTTGACCGTTTGAACCGCAATAGTTCAATAGTTTTTGAGATATTTAAAAAATAATGTTACAGGCCTATCATCCCCCCCCCCTCATCATGGAAATTCAAAATTCCGAAATAGCCATTCGTTAGTAAATCGTATGAATAGGAATGAACTCCATTTTCATCGTTTGAACCGCAATAGTTTTTGAGATATTTAACAAATAATATTGAGAATTTACATATAAATATAGGAGGCCGACCATTTCACCAGCCCCCCTACCATGGAAATTCAAAATTTCGAAATAGCCATTCGTTAGTAAATCGTATGGACCGGAATGAACTCCATTTTTATCGTTTGAACCGGAACAGCTTTTGAGATATTTAAAAAATAATATTGAGAATTTGCATATATACAGAGAGACCGACCATTTCACCAGCCCCCCACCATGGAAATTCAAAATTTCAAAATAGCCATTCGTTAGGAAATCGTATGAACCGAAATGGACTCCATTTTTATCGTTTGAACCGTAACAGTTTTTTTTATTGGAGATTTAACGACTACCGTGAGCAACTCAATGGGCTATAAGCAGTCTCCCGTCCCTAATTTAGGGTCACTGGTTCCAGGGAAGGGAGAGAGCCAGTGCCGTAAATCAAACACAACATTCATGCCTCACCGGGATTCGAACCCGGACCCTGTTCGAAAGAATGATCAGAGGCCGTCGCTTAGACCACTGCGTCACCGGAGATGCCAACAGTTTTTGACAGATTTAAAAAAAAAGTTTGAGAAAATTAGGGGACGACCATTGCACCTCCCCCCTCCCCATGGAAAAATTCAAAATTTCAAAATAGCCATTCGTTAGGAAATCGTATGAACCGAGGGGAAATCCATTTTCATCGTTTGAAACGCAACAGTTTTTGAGAAAAAATAACATTATTGAGAACTTATGTATATATATATTCGAGACCGACCATCCCCCCCTCTCACTATGTAAATTCACAATTTCAAGATAGTCATTCGTTAGTAAATGGTGTGAACCGGAATAAACGCTATTTGTAGAGTTTGAATAGCAATAGTTTTGGAGATGTTTAAAAAAGAATGTTAGTAGCCCACGATTTCACCTGCCTCTCCCCACCCCCGCCCACCCCAACCTGGACATTTCCTATTTCAGGATAGCTATTCGTTAGCATGGTGTGAACCAGAAAGACCTCCTTCTTCATCGTTCGAATCTTGATAGTTTTTGATATATTTGTAATAAGAGTAATGGAGGATAATGAAGAAGTAATTTGTTTTGCACAAAGTCTTTCATTCGTTCCTGACATTAGCTGAAAGAACTCCCCGTTTCTAGCTTTGAACCCCAGCAGTTGAAAAGACATTCCAAAAACAACGTGACGTTGTTTTATTAGGTATCGAGGATTAGTACACAGGAGAACGGAAAATAAATGGCATGATAAAACAATAAGAATAACGGTACTGGACGAGCAGCACAAAGCAGTCTGTAAAAGTCAATCAGGACATACAAAGATAAACGAAGCTGAACGAGCAGCACAAAGCAGTCTGTAAAAGCCAATCAGGACATACAAAGATAAACGAAGCTGAACGAGCAGCACAAGGCAATCTGTGATAGGCGAAGCACACTGGAACAGTCACTGAGCAGAAGGAACGACGGACATGGAGAATACATCGAACTGGAGGCTGCTTTTCGTGCTCCGGGGCGCAGCATGAAAAGCAGAAAACGAGGTGCAACAGATAACACTTGCAAAGATAGCATGGTGTAGGTAACAGCACGGGGCAATCAATTACCATGAGGCAAAGCAATAACGATAAGTATCTGACGAGATGAGTCACACTGGATGAGCAAGTAACGTAGCACAACAGTAGAAGGTATGCAGAGGCACATGGCATGACATAAGACAAATACTCGACGAGAAAGGAAAAACAAACCCACGGAACACCTGACAAAACTAACTGGGTGCGAACAGCAACATAGGGCAATCCAGGACAGTGACGAAAGGTATAAGAGGAGAATCGCGCATAACAATGCCCACAGGAAGAAGCTCTGTGAACAAAAAGATGTGACGGGTTCGGAAGTAGGCACCGGGCGGATGTTTAAGAGAACCGAGATGTGGAGAAAACATGGCGGTACATAGGATACAACGGAAAGAAAGCGGTTGGGTACAACGCATAACAGAAACATGCAAAGGAGTAAGACGGAACAGCAAGGCAAAGACGGCAGGAAGCGAAACATCATGCAAGTGCAGACAGAAGCTAATCGGTCAGAACCAGATCAATGAGGCGATTTTGAGTATCACCCAGGTAGCAATTAAGAAAACTTTAATAACGGGATATCTCAGGGGTAAGATCTCGTGAGGTCAACGAAAACTTGGAGGAAGCAGCGAATATCCTCGATCATATTCGAGTAATCAGCTGGATCATGTGAGTCAAGAAGGGGATCCAAACCAGCGTCACAAGAAGAGGCAAAGAACAAGGGTTGGCAGCATCTGGGAAGAGAATCTTCGAATACCCAGGGACAGCTTGAAGGCGAGCGACAATTACAGTGGAAACGGAGGGAGTACCAATAAGGTCGGCGAAAGCAGCAACAGTAGAATTACGAGCGGAACCTGAAGAACGATGAAGAGAAGGCTGAGCGACAGCAGTTCGCTTAGTACGAGTCTCTCGATTAGAGCGACGACGGCACTTCTTATTAGAAGCAGTACCAACAGGGACGTGGTGATGAAGAAGGAGTAACCGACAGCAAGTGAGAAGTATGACAAGGAAGATCTGGATCATGTGCGGATAACGCAAGCAAAAAGGCAACTGATGGGGCAACAGGAGCTGGTGAAGGTGAGGCTTCACACAAATCCAGAAGAGTAGCTGTGCTGGAAAGCGGGGACCGATCACGGGACCAGAAATCGAAAGGAAGGCAACAATACTAGAGGCATCAGAAGAGCTCGGAGAAGGTGAAACGGGCGGAGAGCACACCGGAGTACTGGAACGGCTGAAGAAAGGATGAGCGTCTGAGTGTGGCGAAGCTGACGTACACGGCGAAGATGATGGAGCAGAGAATCCCGGGGTTGGGATTGACGAGGTGACGTGCGAAAACAAAGAAGGCAGCACCTGAACAGGCGGAGAAAGGTCGGCAACGGGATGTGACAGAGCACAGACAACAGACGACGAAGAAGAAAGCAAAACAGACGAAGGCACCGAAGCAGGAGCAGTAGATCCAGATCTATCTACAGCAGGCGACGCTAGTGGAGAAGGAAAACGACCTGCAGAGGAAGGCAACGACAATCGAGATGGAGACTAAGAAGGTGGAAGCAAAACAATCGCAGGCGTGGTGACCGGAAGTAAAGAAGGGGGTTCTGTGATGGGCACTTGAGCAGCCGTTGAGGAAGAACAAGAAGAGGTGAGCGGACACTACGAGCGATGATGACCAGGCGTTTTACATGAGAAGCAATGATACGCAGTGAACACGTTTATAACGACGTTGTGATGAACACAAAGCACCTGGAAAGCAGTGGGGCAGGAAGTAATGGAGTCCATATCAGGGAAGAGAACAAAGGCTTGGCGTCGGAAGCCTAAATAAGGACGCTCACCTTGTTCGGCGGGGAGCGTGCGAATAACACAAACAATGCGCCCACACCGAGAAAGAAATGCATGTAAAACCGTCGTCGGGGCTGACGTTCGCGAACGGAGGACTTTGCTATGACATTTGTTACAGTTCAAACTGTGGTTACGAAGATACTGCAATACCGGAAAGTATGTTTACAATTAATCCCGCGGATGCTGACTGACCACCATAAGGAAGAATGTATGGGTTGGAGTTTGAACCATTTGCTGCGTTACAAAGCAGAGGGTGATGCATTTATATCGCGCATAGTGGCAGGTGACGAATCGCGGTGCTACCACTTTGAGCCATCCAGCAAACCAGCGAGCATGCAATGGAAACATCCCGGATCACCAAAACACATAAAATTCAAGTCACAGGACTCCGCCGGGGAGGTTATGATGACCGCATTTTTTGACCATGAAGGGCTTTTGTTGGTTTACTTTAAAGAGCCTCACGTGAACAGCAATGCCAACCACTACAACGACACAGTGGACAAGCTGCATAAAGCCATCAAGAATGGGTGACCTGGCATGCTTTCGCGTGGTGTGATTCTGTTGCACACAATATGCAGGGTGCGTTAGCACGGAAAGGTTGAGAGGTTCTGCACCACCCAGCCTATAGCACGGATCTGTCAACATGTGACTTTCATATTGACAGATCCAAATGGTTCAAGGAACAACTAAAGTTCCTCTTTCCAAACGCTATGCGTCGTCTTTCCAAGCAATGGGATGCGTGTTAATTCTGCCACTCCTGCGGATGTAACTCTTCGTTCGTTTATATATATATATATATATATATATATATATATATATATATATCATCATCATCATTGTCAACCATTATTAATCCACTGCTAGACGAAGGTCTCCCCAAATTTCCTCCACAACGGTCTGTCTTGTGCCAGTCTCCTCCATGTCACTCCCGCATACTTTCGAATTTCATCCACCCATCTTCCATGTGGTCTTCTTCTGGGTCTTTTCCTGTCCCTTGGAATCCAATCTAAAATTTCGGCTGTCCATCGATGGTCTGTTCTTCTGGCAGTATGTCCAGCCCATTACCATTTCAGGGATTTAACTCTGATCATGATGTCTTCCACTCTTGTCATTTTTCGGATCCACGAGTTCCTCTTCTAATCTCTCCTGGTTACACCAAGCATGCACCTCTCCATGCTGCTTTGAGTTGGCTGCAGCCTTTGTATGTCTCTTTTAGCTAAGGTCCACGTCTCTGCACCATACGTAAGCACTGGAAGGATGCATTGATCAAACACTTTTCTTTTAAGACATAATGGCATATTGCTCTTGAAAATTATGCTGTTTCTTCCAAAAGCTCTCCAGGCAAGTTTTGTACGCCGATTAATTTCTTCACCAATGTGACCCTCACTTGATATCTGCTGTCCAAAATAAACGTACGTGTCTGTTATCTCCAGCTTTTCTCCATCAATAGATAAATCTTCATTTCTTGTAAAAGCATTGAACATCACTTTTGTCTTCTGAAAGTTCATTTTTAATCCCACTTCTTTACTCTTGTCAGCAAGTTCCTGCATCATACTCTGTAGCTCTGATGGGGTAGTTGCAAAAATGACTATGTCATCAGCAAAACAAAGGTGGGTTAAATAATCTCCATTAATCTTTATGCCTTTGTTTTCCCAGTTCAGTGATTGAAAGACATTTTCCAATGTGGCATTAAAGAGCTTCGGAGATATGGTGTCACTTTGTCTCACTCCTTTTCCAATTTTTATGTGTGTTGTATTTTCATATAGCAGAATCTTTGCACTTGCATTTTCATAGATGTTATTAATAATATTAATGTATGCATCTTCAATACCGCAGGATTTCAGAGCCATTGCAACTGCTGATGGTTTCACCGAATCAAAGGCTTTTTCATAATCGATAAAAGCCATGCACAATGGAAGTTCATATTCTCTCGCTCTTTCAATTAGTTCTCTCAGTACGTGGATATGATCTATTGTGCTGTAGCCACTCCTGAATTCAGCTTGTCCTCTCGGTTGAGCCATGTCCAGTGTTACCTTCAAGCGGTGTGAAAGAACTTTAGTGAAGATTTTATAAACCACTGGTAGAAGGCTGATAGGTCTGTAGTTCCTGAGATCCTCAATGTCACCTTTTTTATGTAGCAAGATCATTATAGCGTTGTTCCAATCCTCAGGAATTTTCCCTTCATTAAGGCATCGAGTAAAAATTTGGGCGAGTACTGTTTCGATTTCTCCACTTGCTTCTTGTATGATGTCTACAGTAATTCCATCTTCTCCTGGAGCTTTTCCTCGCTTCATGTTCTTGATTGCATGTGCAACTTCAGCTGGAAGGACTGGAAGAACTCTGGTACCTTTCATGATGCCTGGAGTACATGTATCATCCCTTTCATATAATTTGGAGTAGAAATCTTTCACTCTTGTCAAAATGTCGCCTCTATTTCTTGTTACAGAACCATCTTCTTTTCTCATTGCCATAATCTGTTTTTTTCCCTTACTGAGATGTCCCTTTGCTATCTTTAGGCTTTGGTTGTTTTCAATTGCTTTCCTTACTAGTTCACAGTTGAATTTCCTTACGTCTTCAGTGATACTTTTTCGTACTGTCTTGCATAGCTCTATATATTCCACTTTGGAACTCACATCTTCTTTAGTTGTTCCCATCTCTCTTCTTTTTTGCATCAACATTTTGGTTTTTCCTGATAATTTGTTTACATGCAATTTGTTCTTAGACCCAGCTAATTTTGTTGCTGTTTCCATAAGAGCTTTGGTTACTTTTCTGTTAACTTCAGAAATATCCACTTCTTCCGATGTTAGGCCTTCTAAAGCAGAGAATCTGTTCTTCAGTTCCAATTTGAAGGTATTATTGTGTTTTTTAAGGTTGGTTATGTCAATACATTTTGTTTGTCTTATGAGCTTGCTACGTTAGAGGTTAGTGTTGAGGTGCATCTTACATCTCAACAATCTATGGTCACTGCCTGTGTTGAACTTGTTTAGCACACTGCAGTCTGCTATGACGAATTTTTTGATACACATAATAAAATCAATTTCACTTGTCGTCCCATT
The DNA here is from genome assembly GCA_039090855.1 of Macrothele yani. NCBI lineage: Eukaryota > Metazoa > Arthropoda > Arachnida > Araneae > Macrothelidae > Macrothele > Macrothele yani. Next base: position 31,715,514 of record CM077034.1, read on the forward strand.
TGGATGTCTCCATGTCCATTTCCTGTGTGGCATTTTCTTGAAAAAGGAGTTAAAGATGAAAAACCCTTCTGCCTCTGCAAACTCAACGAGAGTATTTCCACGCTGGTTTCTGTTGCCGTGACCGAATTTACCTACTGAAGTTTCATTCTGTTGCCGTTGCCCTATTTTTGCATTGAAATCTCCCATAATTATCTCCAAGTGCTGCTTACCTTTATTATTTAGATCACGAATTTCCTCATAAAATTCTTCAATTTTTTCTTCAGCATGACTTGTGGTGGGTGCATAAGTTTGAATAATTTGAGCCTGGTATCTTCTCGAGAGTTGGATAACGAGTCGTGCAGCTCTGTCAGAGGAACTTTCAACTTCTACAACTTTACCCTTCAGTTTCTTGTTTATTATAAATCCAACACCACTAGTTCTGCCAGTATCTGTCCCACGATAGTAGAAGAGACGTCCACTTTTCAGTTCAATTAGATCTTCTCCTTTTCCCCTTACCTCACTTAGCCCGACGATGTCCCACTTGATCCTTTGTAGTTCCTCTTCCAATTCAAGAAGCCTTGAATCAGAAGATAGGGAGCGTCCGTTATACGTAGCCAAGGTCAGCATCAGATGGCAGCCTAGTCCGGTCCTCCGGGGATTCTTAGCACCCTCTGCCTTCATGTCGCACTGGCCGCTGCCTTGGCCAGGTACATTCCAGCTGCCGGAGACTGAGGGCCAAGATTTAAGTTGTGGAGTCATTTTGGAGGGGTTTGGCCATAACTCACCATGCTGGCCAAGCGGGTTGGTGAGTGTGGGATAGCATTTCCTCTAATCCCGATGGTATAGTTATACCGCTATTGGCGGTCGTCAGAGCCCCTTTAGTGGGAACAGGATGTACCACGAGAAGGCGGGGTTGACATTTGTCAAGGAGAGGCTGTGATGATACGCATCACCTGACCTTACATCCCATATATATATATATATATAGGATGTAAGGTCAGGGAAAAGTGTCTTAAAGGAAAAGTGTTTGATCAATGCATCCTTCCAGTGCTTACGTATGGTGCAGAGACGTGGACCTTAACTAAAAGAGACATACAAAGGCTGCAGACAATTAAAAGAAGCATGGAGAGGTGCATGTTTGGTGTAACCAAGAGAGATAAGAAGAGGAACTCGTGGATCCGAAAAATGACGAGAGTGGAAGACATCATGATCAGAGTAAAATCCCTGAAATGGCAATGGGCTGGACATACTGCCAGAAGGACAGACCATCGATGGACAGCCGAAATTTTAGATTGGATTCCAAGGGACAGGAAAAGACCCAGAAGAAGACCACATGGGAGATGGGTGGATGAAATTCGAAAGTATGCGGGAGTGACATGGAAGAGACTGGCACAAGACAGACCGTTGTGGAGGAAACTTGTTGAGACCTTCGTCCAGCAGTGGATTGATAATGGTTGACAATTATATATATATCATCATCATAATTGTCAACTGTTTTGAATCCACTACTGGATGAAGGTCTCCCCAAGTTTCTTCCACAATTGTCTGTCTTGAGCGTGTCTCCTCGATGACACACCTCCATGCTTTCGAATTTCATCCATCAATCTACCATAGGGTCTTCTTCTGGGTCTTTTCCTGTCCCTCGAAATTCATTCTAAAATTTCGGTTTTCCGTCGGTGGTCGTTCTTCTAGCAACATGTCATGCCCTTACCATTTCAGTGATTTCATTGTGGTCATGATGTCGTCAACTCTTGTCGTTTTCCTTATCCATGAGTTCCTCTGCTTATCTTTCCTGTTTACACCAAACATGATTCTCTCTAGGGCTTTTTGCGTTGTCTGCAGTCTTTGTTTGTCTTTTTACGCTTTTCAACCGTAGGTTGAAGAAGCGTATTTGCTTCAGCGTTTTCCGTCCGTCTGTCGGCATGATAACTCACGTAAAAATGGTTCGATTTCGGTGAAATTTTAGTATGCGGTATTGAACCCCCAGGGGACAAACCTTATGGAAAATGGACAAAATAGGGTCAAAGGTTAGGACACAAGAGCGGGATCTATTTCATAGTCCTTATGCATCATAACTTACGTAAAAATGCTTCGATTGCGACAAAACGTTATCATGTTGTTTCGGAGGTATACCGAACCGGTTCTGTTGAATATCATCGAAATGGGATCAAAGGTCAGGGCACAGGACCGAGATTTATTCCACAGCCATTATTCTCATAACTTGAGTAATTATTTCTAGTATGTTGGAAAGCGTATCATATTCAATGCATTGCATGATTTTACTAACTTGTTTAGTTAAGGTCCATGTCTCTGCTCCATACGTAAGCACTGACAGGATGAATTGATTAAACCCTTATCTTTTAAGACACAATGGCATACCTTTCGTAAAAATTGTACTGCTTCTTCCAAAAACTATCCATCAAAGTTTTACACGCCGATTAATTTCTTCATCAATGTGACCCTTACTTCATATATCCTGCCCAAGCTAAATGTAGGTATCGGTTGTCTCAAGCTTTTCACCATCAATAAATAAATCTTCGTTTCTTGTAAAAGCAATATACGTCACTTTTGCCTTCTGAAAGTTCATTTTTAATTCCACTTCTTTACTCTTGTCAGCAAGTTCCTGGATCGTATTCTGCGGTTCAGAAGTCGTAGTTGCAAAAATGACAACGTCATCAGCAAAACGAACGTGATTTGAATTATCTGCATAAATATTTTTCTCTTTGTCCCAGTTCAGTGATTAAAAAATATTTTGCAATGTGGGATTAAAGAGTTTGGGAGATATGATTTTACTTTGTCACACTAGCTTTCCAATTTTCATTAGTGCTGCATCCTCAAATATCCAAACTTTTGCAATAGCATTTTCATAGATACTATTAATAATGCTAATGTATGCATCTGCAATACCGCAGGTTTTCAAAGCAGTTGTAACTGCTGATGGTTTTACGGAATTCTCTTGTTCTTTCAGTTAGTTCTCTAAGTACATGGACATGATCTTCAGTGCTGTAGCCACTCCTGAATTCAGCTTCTTCTCTTGCTTGAGCCATGTCCAGTTTTACCTACATGCGATGTGAAAGAACCTAAGTGAAAATTTTATAAACAACTGATAGGACTCTGATGAGCCTGTAGGTCCTGAGATCCTCAACGTCACCTTTTTTATGTAGCAGGATCATTGTACCATTATCCCAATACTCAGGAATCTTACCTTCGTTGAGACCTTGGTGAAAACTTGGGCGAGTGAAGTTTCAATTCTTCCACTTGCTTCTTGTACACTCGTGGACAAGAAATTTGCACACCTAGAAGAAAACATGCCACAACCGCGAAAGTTTGCAAATAGCTAGGGTGCGTTTGGTGCGAGTGCGCATAACCACACACCCTTTTTCGGCGCTGCTAGCACGAACCGGCAGCCTTATAAACCGGCGTGTAGTCGATGCCCCATTAAAAAGAAAAGCACCGGCCGGCGCAAGCAAAAGTACAGAGTGACAAGAATGCTGGGTAGACACCAGAGACGTCGATGTACGCAACTTACGGGCTTTGAGAGAGGCCTGATCATCGGACTGAAAACAGCAGGTTGGTCGGCGCGCCGATCCGACCTGCTGGATCGTTCTGACAACGTGGATCGTTCTGACCATACCGGACGGTATGGTCCATACCAGACGGTATGGTCAGAACGACCCACAGACTGGCGACGGACGGTATGGTCAGAACAACCCACCACGTGGATCGTTCTGACCATACCGTCCGACTGTGTTGGGAGCAGTGGACACGTGACGGCACTGCCACACAGCGGGTGTCTCCGAACGAACCAGGAGGACCATCCGTAGAGAGGATCGACAGATCGTACTGCAGGCACGAATGGATCCCACGAGAACCCTGTCCTCTCCCCAGGCAAATGTAGCGGCTCTTGTGTACCAACGAGCCATTTTCTGAAGCCTTGCGGAAACGAATCTGCGATCCCAGCGCCTCTTACTTGTTCTGCCATTAACACCGGAACATCGCCGGCTCCGTTTGCAATCGTGTCAGGCGAGAGCAACGTGGAACGCCACAGACTGGCGACGTGTGGTGTTCAGCGATTGGTGTCGGTTCGTTCTGGGACAGATGATCATCGTGTCCGGGTGTGGAGGTCCCGGGGTCAACGGCACAATTCCAACCTTGCTATAGAGCGTCCCACCTACCCCACTGCAGGCATTATGGTCTAGGGAGCCTTTATGGTTTATTGCCTACGATAGCCTATCAGCTCTAGTAGTGGTACGTGGATCATTGTCGGACCAGTGGTATGTGGACGAGATCATATGGCCCCATGTGCTCCCACTCCTGGCCGGAATTCTAGGTGCGCTATACCAGCAGGATAATGCCATCCCGCACACGGCTCGGGTTTTCTAGGACTGCCTACGTCATGTCCATACAGTTCCATGGCCTGCCCGCTCACCGAACATGTTCCGTATCGAGCATGTGTAAGACCAGTTGAAACGCCGGTTGACTCTGTGCCGCACTATCCGGGATTTGGAGCACACCGTCCAACAAGTGTGGGACCTCTTGAGCAGGACATCAGGAGTCTGTTCGCCTCTATGCTGGACCATATTGCAACATGTATCACCGCACGAAGCTGTGCGACGCGCTATTGAAGATGACCGGACTGCGTGCTTCAGATGCCTCTGTAATTGTCCTGCATTAATACACAAAATCGACGTGGATTAGGAACATTAAACAGAAGTCATTTCTCTTTCCACGTTTTTAAGTGAGTCACGGAAAAACTATCAACGGCCGCCACCGGGAATTGAATTCAGGTTCTTCCAGTTACGCGCTGGACATGCTACCACTGCACCGCAGCGGCCTCGAATTCTCCAGACTCACATGTGATTAATTGCCAAACCACATGGCTGGTTGCTTCTTGGAGACCCGCACAATGGTGGGGATTCCCCAAAGATGGTAAGAAGCAATTGGTGCAGTGGTAGCATGTCCGGCGAGTAACTTGAAGACCCTTGGTTCGATTTCCGTTGGCGGCCGATGATACTTTTCCCGTGACTCACTTAAAACCGTGGAAAGAGCCATGCCATCTGTTTGATGTCCCAAATCTACGTCAATTGTGTGTATTAATTATTCATTCGTATACTAGTTATTTGTTCAGTTGCTGCCTACCATCTTTGGTAGGCAGCAACTGAACAAATAGTACTGAGATTTGAATTGACAAAATCTTCTATAGATCTAAAAATAAAATCAGTTATCTCCTGCAACATGAGGAATCTGTGATATAAATTTCTTTTGAATAGTGCGATTCTTTTTTGGCGTTGCAATTTTCACAAACAGTAATGTACGTATTTGCTCGTCGTAACAGAAAAATTCGGTAATATTAAGATACAATAAGCTGTACGTAAAAATGGTACATTCAATAGGCGTCGAAAGTGTTTCAATCTGATTTTTGAGCAACGATATGAAGCAAAATATATTTTGAAATCGGTGGAATTTGCATTTCGCTCTTGGCGGCGAAATTATGGATCAGATAAAGATTAAAATGCTAGGATCATCGTTCTCACTGTTCTAGCTTCCCAAAGCAAAAAGAGGCTGATATTAAATCAGACTTAGAAGTACACAGATAAACGTATACAGACAGATACATGTATATAGTGAATACGGAAAAACATCCTTTAGTTTTCAAAGAACGTGCAGGAAACTTTTCCACTTTAGCACGCTCCGGTCGAAAGAAAGTGCAAAGCAGATGCACCCTTAAATTTAAAACAAACATTCTTGAAATGGTCCCATCGAAACAATTGTCTTTGTACGATATTTGACTCACACAGCATCCCGTCACGTTGCTCTGCTGGCCACGCCCTTTCGAGCTCTGCATTTTGTGCTCCGCCTGTATCTTTTTTTTTTTTTATTGAAGGTTTAACGACCACCGTGAGCAACTCAATGGGCTATAAGCAGTCGCCTGTCCCTAATTTAGGGTCACTGGTTCCAGGGAAGGGAGAGAGCCAGTGCCGTAAGACAAACACAACATCCATGCCTGACCGGGATTCGAACCCGGACCCCTTACGGACGAATGATCAGAGGCCAGCGCCTTAGACCACTGCGCCACCGGGGCGGCCTGCCTGTATCTAGCGCCCACCGCCGAATTAATTTGTGTTTCTTTCGTGCATGAATGTCTGCGCTCTCTTCCTAGTCATTCTTTCGAGTTGGTACTTGCATATTTTGCTGATATTCCTTTATAATTCATCTCGTTGGGCCTGTTTACAATTCATTTCGTTGGGCCTGTTTACAATTCATCTCGTTGGGCCTGTTTACAATCTTCCCATCGTGACTCGCTTTGACTTTTTGCTCTAAAACTGTCTGCTGCATGTAGTAGCCTTCCTGCTGCTGTGTCTACGTTTGCCTTCCGTGTTTGCGCTCCAATCAACGTTAATGGTTCTCTGCGCTGCCTTCACCGGTGTGTCGATTGCCTTCCTGGTGCTCCACCCATTGACAGTGGTCATCTGCCCTGCCTTCTTCGGTATGCTGATCGCCTTCCTGGTGCTCCACCTTGTTATAGTGGATCTGTGTGCCCTTCGCTGTGCATTTCTACACATTGTCCATTTCCTGTGCTTCTGCTTCTAAATCCTGTTTCCCTCTCACGTCACTACGTGCTGCTTCGATGACTTGTCCTCCAAGTGTGTTGGATGCGTCCCAGGACTGCTCTTCTCCTCATCCTGCTACAGATCCGTGTTCAACGTCTCCGACTTTCCTCGCGACAGCCTTGGACTCCTATATTTCACGTCAAGGTTCCACGCTTATTGCACACGTATAATGTTTTCAACTCTTAGTTTAAGTGTCAAGTTCGATGCCTTACCCAATGTCAAGTTGCACGTCTATACAGTGTATGTCTGCATTGTCGTTTCTCCCTTCCGGTGCAATTACACATTTCGCTAGCAAGCCTAAGTCCATTCTTGTATATTTTTTTTTACCTGAGTTTGTTCCTCAAGTCCTATCGACTAGCCTTTCCGTTGGAGATCATAGCTTGGTCCCTATCCCCCTTGCACATTCTCCCGTTTTTCTTAATTTGTAACCTGTACCTCCGGACGTTTCCGATGAGTTTTTACATGATTTTCCTTCTCGGTGTGGCCGCGTTCTTGGTGATATCCGCAAGATACCCGCCGCCCATGTTGATCAAGGTGATCGTCCTTATTTTGGCTTCCACCGCCAAGACTTAGTTTGTTTCCCTGACACAGACTCTGTTTCTTACTGCCCCACTACTTTTCTGGTGATTTGTTGTCATCACAACGTCGCAATCAACGTATTCACTGCCTATCATTGCATCTCATGTGAACAGCCTGGTCACCATTTCTCGCAATGCCCCCTCATTTCTTCCTATTCTTCTTCAACGGCTGCTCAAGTTCCCGTCACAGAACCTCTTTCTTCGCTTCCAGTCACCACGCTTTCGCCTGATCCGTTCACACCTTCTTAGTCTCCATCTCCATCATCTGCCTCCGTTGGTCTTTTTCCTTCCTCGCCAGCATCGTCTGTTGTGGGTACATCTGGATCTACTGCTCCTGTTTCGGTGCCTTCGTCTGTATTTCTTTCTTTTTCATCGTCTGATGTTTGCGCTTTGTCACATCCTGTTGCTGCACCTTCTCCGCCTGTTCAGGTGCTGCCTTCTTTGTTTTCGCAAGTCACCTCGTCTATCTCGATCCCGGGATTTTCTGCTCCACCATCGCCGCTGCGTACGTCGGCTACGCCACCCTCAGACGCTCATCTTTCCTCCACTGGTTCCAGTACTCCGGTGTGCTCTCCGCCCTTTTCACCTTCTCGGGGCTCTTCTGATGCTTCTAGTGCCGTTGTCTTTGTTTCACCTTCTGGTCGCCATGGTCTGTCCCCGCTCTTTCGCACAGCTCCTCTTCTAGTCTCGTTTGAAACCCCACCCTCCCCGGCTTCTGTTGTTCCTGCAGCTACCACCTTACATGTGTCATCCGACTTTGTACCCTATTCACCTCGCCAGAATCCCGAGACGCCGCCTGTTGTTCCTTCTACGTCGTCTCGTCCTCTTCGTCAACATTTCCCTACTGGTATTGTTCCTAATAGGAAGCGTCGTCATCGGTCTAATCGCAAGATTCGCGCTAAGCGTGCCGCTGTGATTATGTCTCCTCCTCATCGTTCTTCGCAAGGCACCGCTCCTGATCCTGCTGCCGTCACTTTTGCTAGCGTTCTTGACAGTCCCTCTGTTGTGCCTGATCTTGTTGCTCGCCTTCAAGTTGTTCCCGAGTTTACGCAGACTCTTTCTCTAGATGCCGCTTTCCCATTGTTCTTTGACTCTTCTCACGATGCTACACTTAATCACTTTATTGCTTCCAACGATCCGGCAGTTTACTCATCTCTGGTTGACAATCTTAGCGCTTTTTACTTTGCATTTTTTCACCTTTCGGGCTCTTACCCGGAAGTTGAATGTTACTATGGTTGTCTTGACCACTTCATTTGTCATGCTCAACATCGTCTCCTTCTTCGGTGTCCACCTGATTAGCTCCTGTGTGGTTTTGTTTGATGATTGATTTCTGTTGTGTTTTCTTAGCTATGTTTCTCCCTGTCTCTTTGAGCCCTTGTTGTTTCGTTCTCCTCTTTGTGAAGTGTTTTCCCTCGTGCCTCGTTTTTTTCCCCTCATCATTCTGCTTTGTGACCTTTTTCTGTGTGTTTTGTCTTACGATGTCCTGCCTGCATCCGCTTTACATGACCATCACCAACTGCCTCGCACCGTTCGTTCTGCTTCTGTTTTTCTGTGGTTCAAGCATGCCCCCTGCCCGATTTTCCCGGAGTGCCATGTGTTGCTTCCTACCCTGCTATGTTTTGTATAGTATGTCTAACTGCTATGCCACTGTTAGACAGAAAATGCCAATTTTAAAGAAAGTAATAGTTTTTCCTTAATGTTTTTCTTTTCAATGTGGCATTAGTACCATTATTTCTCTTTTTGTCGGAGGATGGCGCCCAATAACCACAGATGGACAGCAATAATTTCGCACCAATAATTTCGTTTTTTCCTTAAAAGGAAGAAGGAATAGTTCCTGGGATTTCTACTCATCATGTTGCTCCCTGGTTCCAGGTATGGTGCTTTCTCTATTTGCTGGCTCAGCCGTTCCTCTGCTCAGTGACTGTTCCCTGTGTGCTTTGCTTCGTGTTGTATCTGCCACCGACTACAGCGCACGATTGTAATGTAACGGACTGCTTTGTGCCTCTGCCATGCTCCCTTTCTTTCTGTGATGCCTTGTACTGTATGTTTACTACAGACTGGATTGCGTCGTTTGTTTCAGCTCCGAGATTTTGGCTGTTTTACTATGCCATGCATTTTCCGGTTCTCTTGTGTTCTGGTCCTTGAGACACATTGAAGAAATGTTGAAACCGTCACGTTCTTTTTGGAATGTCTTTTCAACTGCTGCGGTTCAAAGCTAGAAACGGAGAGATCTTTAAGATAATGACAGGAACGAATACAAGACTTTTTGAAAATAAATTACTTCTTCATCATCCTCCATTACCCTTTATACAAATATCTCAGAAACTATCCAGATTCGAATGATAAAGATGTAGCTCCTTCCGGTTCACACGATGCTAACGAATAGCTATTCTGAAACAGGAAATGTCCGGGGGTGGGGGTGGGGGCAGCTGAAATCGTGGAACATTTTTAAACATCTCAAAAACTATCGGGGTTGAAAAAATAAACATGGAGTTTGGAAGAACGGACACATTAACGATGTTAATTCATTTCAATGATAAACATTATGTGGTTTTTTTTGACCAAAGAAAACATCGCAAGTTCCCAAAATGGCGACAGAGAATTCGTAAATATGTTTAATCCTTTTGGGGGGGGGGGGAAGGCGAGATGTATGACAAAAGACTTCAGGTTCTCACGCCTTAGAAAGGGCGAGGACTTGTTCTACGAACTGAAAGTATCGCCAAGGACGCTGTGACTTTCACAGATACATTGTTCATTTTCACTAGGCGCATACAAGTCTGAAATGCAGACATACTCTTTTGTATAGTTATAACAATGTGTATTGTATTGCTACGGATGTACTACGACGATAGGATTGCTTTCTCGGAAGGAGGCACTCAATAATGTATAGCCTGAGGATAAGCGAGGAATGCGCAAGGTAGATTTAAAGGTCTAGGAGCCCGATTCCCGGAAAATGACTAGGGATGGGGCAGGTGAAGGGCGCGAGAGGTGACACGTGGCGCGAGAGGAGAGCAGCATGTTGAAGGTCAGCGCCGTCGCCCTTGAAGAAAGAGCAGCGTGAAGGGGGGGGCGAAGAGGTCGCTCCGAGTGGACCTGTTGGAGCAGTCTGTCTTCGGAGAGCGAAGGTGATAGTCCTCCGATAGAAAGGAACGCGTTTGCGTGGATGGTGTGGTGGGCTCTCGGAGTCCACGGGGAAAGAGCGGGCACCGACCTAGATGAAGTAGGTCGCCGCTACAGAAGGAATCTACCCGAGTCAGGGATACCGGTAGAGTAGCTGATGATATACTACTGAATTACGGACTTAGTACAGTCCACTGAAGCATCGATTAGAGAAGGATAGCTAGAAGACTAGTCCTGAAGCATCGATAAGATAGAGGTATATCTAGTGTCAAGGAGACCCTAAGTTAGGACGCCAACGCAGGGTGAGATTTCTACAGAATTCGATCACCTTATCTTGCGCGTTCCACGATCTTTGCCAGGTCCAGTCATAACGAGGTCACTTTCAAGAGCGAGTAATCCGCCGCCATCAAAATTCTAGTTGATGAAGAATAAGTGTTTCGTATATGTGTTAACCAAGCGTTCTTTTCAAATTATGTCTGAAAGTGGATAAACTTCGGTATAACCAGCTGTTGTCGCTCTGCCTCCCCGATTCACAGATATATATATATAGTAAAGTGGGGGAGGTTTCGTTTGTTCGCTCGAACAGAGTGAGAGAGAGAGAGTGTGTACTTCCGGGAAGAGTAAACGAACTCTCTGCTTGTTGTGGGCCCGCTGCGCGTGCTCCTCGGATGCTTAAGTAGGAGGCGGCGCTAAGTCACGTGACGACACGTTCGCTCTTACAGAGTTTTCCCGGTTCATACGATTTACTAACGAATGGTCATTTTGAAATTTTGAAATTACATGGGGGGGGGGGGAATTGTCGGCTCCATATTTTCTGAATCCTTTTTTTTTGTAGGTATGTCAAACTCTATTGCGGTTCAAACGATAATAATGGAGTTCTTTTCGGTTCATACGATTTTTTTTTGATTGGAGGTTTAACGACCACCGTGAGCAACTCAATGGGCTATAAGCAGTCGCCCGTTCCCAATTTAGGGTCACTGGTTCCAGGGAAGGGAGAGAGCCAGTTCCGTAAGACAAACACAACATCCATGCCTGACCGGGATTCGAACCCGGGCCCCTTACGGACGAATGATCAGAGGCCAACGCCTTAGACCACTGAGCCACCGGGGCGGCCATACGATTTACTAACGAATGGCTGTGAAATTTCGAATTCCATGGTGAGGGGGGGGGGGTTAATGGTGTAGGCTTGTAACATCCTTTTTTCAATCCCTCAAAAACTATTGCGGTTTAAACGAAGAAAATGGAGTTCTTTTCGGTTCACACGATTTGCTAACGAATGGCTATTTTGAAATTTTGAATTTCCATGGGGGGGGGGTGAAATGGTCGGGCTCTGTATATATGCAAATTCTCAATATTATTTATTAAATATTTCAAAAACTATTGCGGTTCAAACGATAAAAATGGAGTCCATTCCTGTTCATACGATTTACTAACGAATGGTTATTTCGGAATTTTGAATTTCTATGATGAGGGGGGGGGGGGTGGTGGTGAAATGGTAGGCCTGTAACATTATTTGTTAAATATCTCAAAAATTATTGCGGTTCAAGCGATGAAAATGGAGTTCTTTTCAGTTCATACGATTTGCTAACGAATGGCTATTTCGGAATTTTTAATTTCCATGATGAGGGGAGAGGGGGGATGAAATGGCCTGTAACACTCTTTTTTAAATATCTCAAAAATTATTGCGGTTCAAACGATAAAAATAGAGTTCTTTTCGGTTCATACGATTTGCTAAGGAATGGCTATTTTGAAATTTTGAATTTCCATGGTGGGGGGCCGGTGAAATGGTCGGTCTCTCTGTATGTATGCAAAATCTCAATATTATTTTTTAAATATCTCAAAAAACTATTGCGGTTCAAACGATAAAAATGGAGTTCATTCCTGTTCATACGATTTACTAACGAATGGCTATTTCGGAATTTTGAATTTCCATGATGAAGGGGAGGGGGTAAATGGTGTAGGCCTGTGACATTCTTTTTTAAATATCTCAAAAACTATTGCGGTTCAAACGATGAAAATGGAGTTCTTTTCGGTTCATACGATTTGCTAACGAATGGCTATTTTGAAATTTTGAATTTTTCCCTGGGGGTGTGTGCAATGGTCGTCCCCCAATTTTCTCAAACTTTTTTTTTTTTAAATCTATCAAAAACTGTTGGCCGCTCCGGTGACGCAGTGGTCTAAGCGACGGACTCTGATCATTCGTTCGAACAGGGTCCGGGTTCGAATCCCGGTGAGGCATGAATGTTGTGTTTGTTTTACGGCACTGGCTCTCTCCCTTCCCTGGAATCAGTGACCCTGAATTAGGGACGGGCGACTGCTTATAGATCATTGAGTTGCTCACGGTGGTCGTTAAATCTCCAATAAAAAAAGAACTGTTGCGGTTCAAACGATAAAAATGGAGTTCATTCCTGTTCATACGATTTACTAACGAATGGCTATTTCGGAATTTTGAATTTCCATGATGAAGGGGGGTAAATGGTGTAGGCCCGTGACATTCTTTTTTAAATATCTCAAAAACTATTGCGGTTCAAACGATGAAAATGGAGTTCTTTTCAGTTCATACGATTTGCTAACGAATGGCTATTTCGGAATTTTGAATTTCCATAATGGGGGGAGGGGGATGAAATGGCCTGTAACATTCTTTTTTTAATATCTCAAAAATTATTACGGTTTAAACGATGAAAATGGAGTTCTTTTCAGTTCATACGATTTACTAACGAATGGCTATTTCGGAATTTTAAATTTCCATGATGAGGGGGGGAGGCGGGATGAAATGGCCTGTAACACTCTTTTTTAAATATCTCAAAAATTATTGCGGTTCAAACGATGAAAATAGAGTTCTTTTCGGTTCATACGGTTTGCTAACGAATGGCTATTTTGAAATTTTGAATTTCCATGATGAAGGGAGGGGGGTATATGGTGTAGGCCTGTGACATACTTTTTTAAATATCTCAAAAACTATTGCGGTTCAAACGTTAAAAATGTAGTTCATTCCTGTTCATACGATTTACTAACGAATGGCTATTTCGGAATTTTGAATTTCCATGATGAAGGGGGGGGGGTAAATGGCGTAGGCCTGTGACATTCTTTTAAATATCTCAAAAACTATTGCGGTTCAAACGATGAAAATGGAGTTCTTTTCAGTTCATACGATTTGCTAACGAATGGCTATTTCGGAATTTTGAATTTCCATAATGGGGGGAGGGGGATGAAATGGCCTGTAACATTCTTTTTAATATCTCAAAAATTATTACGGTTTAAACGATGAAAATGGAGTTCTTTTCAGTTCATACGATTTACTAACGAATGGCTATTTCGGAATTTTAAATTTCCATGATGAGGGGGGGGAGGGGGGATGAAATGGCCTGTAACACTCTTTTTTAAATATCTCAAAAAATATTGCGGTTCAAACGATAAAAATGGAGTTCATTCCTGTTCATACGAATTACTAACGAATGGCTATTTCGGAATTTTGAATTTCCATGATGAGGGGGGGTGAAATGGTAGGCCTGTAACATTATTTGTTAAATATCTCAAAAACTATTGCGGTTCAAACGATAAAAATGTAGTTCATTCCTGTTCATACGATTTACTAACGAATGGCTATTTCGGAATTTTGAATTTCCATGATGAAGGGGGGGGTAAATGGCGTAGGCCTGTGACATTCTTTTTTAAATATCTCAAAAACTAATGCGGTTCAAACGATGAAAATGGAGTTCTTTTCGGTTCATACGATTTGCTAACGAATGGCTATTTTGAAATTTTGAATTTCCATGGGGGTGGGGGGCTGGTGAAATGGTCGGTCTCTCTGTATATGTGCAAATTCACAATATTATTTTTTAAATATCTCAAAAACTATTGCGGTTCAAACGATAAAAATGGAGCTCATTCCTGTTCATACGATTTACTAACGAATGGCTATTTCGGAATTTTAAATTTCCATGATAAGGGGGGAGGGGTGATGAAATGATCTGTAACATTCTTTTTTAAATATCTCAAAAATTATTGCGGTTCAAACGATGAAAATGGAGTTCTTTTCAGTTCATACGATTTGCTAACGAATGGCTATTTCGGAATTTTGAATTTCCATGATGGGGGGAGGGGGATGAAATGGCCTGTAACATTCTTTTTTAAATATCTCAAAAATTATTGCGGTTTAAACGATGAAAATGGAGTTCTTTTCAGTTCATACGATTTACTAACGAATGGCTATTTCGGAATTTTAAATTTCTATGATGAGGGGGGGGGGAGGCGGGATGAAATGGCCTGTAACACTCTTTTTTAAATATCTCAAAAATTATTGTGGTTCAAACGATGAAAATAGAGTTCTTTTCGGTTCATACGGTTTGCTAACGAATGGCTATTTTGAAATTTTGAATTTCCATGATGAAGGGGGGGGTAAATGGTGTAGGCCTGTGACATACTTTTTTAAATATCTCAAAAACTATTGCGGTTTAAACGATGAAAATGGAGTTCTTTTCGGTTCATACGATTTACTAACGAATGGCTATTTCGGAATTTTAAATTTCCATGATGAGGGGGGGGAGGCGGGATGAAATGGCCTGTAACACTCTTTTTTAAATATCTCAAAAACTATTGCGGTTCAAACGATAAAAATGGAGTTCATTCCTGTTCATACGATTTACTAACGAATGGCTATTTCGGAATTTTGAATTTCCATGATGAGGGGGGGGGTTAAATGGTAGGCCTGTAACATTATTTGTTAAATATCTCAAAAACTATTGCGGTTCAAACGATAAAAATGGAGTTCATTCCTGTTCATACGATTTAATAACGAATGGCTATTTCGGAATTTTGAATTTCCATGATGAAGGGGGGGGGGTAAATGGCGTAGGCCTGTGACATTCTTTTTTAAATATCTCAAAAACTATTGCGGTTCAAACGATGAAAATGGAGTTCTTTTCGGTTCATACGATTTGCTAACGAATGGCTATTTTGAAATTTTGAATTTCCATGGGGGTGGGGGGCTGGTGAAATGGTCGGTCTCTGTGCGTATATGTAAATTCTATTATTTTTTAAATATCTCAAAAACTATTGCGGTTCAAACGATAAAAATGGAGTGCATTGCTGTTCATACGATTTACTAACGAATGGCTATTTCGGAATTTTGAAGTTCCATGATGAGGGGTGGGGGTGAAATGATAGGCCTGTAACATTATTTTTTAAATATCTCAAAAACTATTGCGGTTCAAACGATGAAAATGGAGTTCTTTTCGGTTCACACGATTTGCTAACGAATGGCTATTTTGAAATTTTGAATTTCCATGGGGGTGGGGGCTGGTGAAATGGTCGGTCTCTGTGCGTATATGTAAATTCTATTATTTATTAAACATTTCAAAAACTATTGCGGTTCAAACGATAAAAATGGAGTTCATTCCTGTTCATACGATTTACTAACGAATGGCTATTTCGGAATTTTGAATTTCAATGATGGGGGGGGGGTGAAATGATTGGCCTGTAACATTATTTTTTAAATATCTCAAAAACTATTGCGGTTCAAACGATGAAAATGGAGTTCTTTTCAGTTCACACGATTTGCTAACGAATGCCTATTTTGAAATTTTGAATTTCCATGGTGGGGGGCTGGTGAAATGGTCGGTCTTTCTGTATATATGCAAATTCTGAATATTATTTGTTAAATATCTCAAAAAGTATTGCGGTTCAAACGATAGAAATGGAGTTCATTCCGGTTCATACGATTTACTAACGAATGGCTATTTCGAAATTTTGAATTTCCATGGTGGGGCTGGTGAAATGGTCGGCCTCCTATAATTATATGCAAATTCTCAATATTATTTGTTAAATATCTCAAAAACTATTGTGGTTCAAACGATGAAAATGGAGTTCATTGCGGTTCATACGATTTATTAACGAATGGCTATGCTGAAATTTGAAATATCTATTTTTTGGGGGTACCATTTCACCAGCCCCCCCACTTTGTTTTTTAAATAACTCAAAAACTATTGCGGTTCAAACGAAAAAATTGAGTTCATTCCGGTTCATACGTGGTACAAACGAATGGTGCAAAAAAAATTTGAAAATTCCATGGTGGGGCTATCGTTTCACCAGCCCCCACTTTGTTTTTTAAATATCTCCAAAACTTTTGCGGTTCAAACGAAAAAAACCGAGTTCATTCCGGTTCATACGTGGTACAAACGAATGGTGTCTGAAAAATTAAAAAATTCCGTGGTGGGGGGCTGGTGAAATGCACCTCTTCTGCACCTGCTACTTTCCAAAAGCTTATGGATACGGTTCTCAGACCTGTTCTGGGTCCCCATGTGCATTTATATTTGGATGACATTATTATTACATCCGATACTTTTGACGAGCACCTTTCTCTGCTCAAACAGGTGTTCCAACTCATATACAATGCTGGCTTGACGTTAAAACCTAGTAAATGCCAGATAGCGAGGGACGAGATTGTATATCTGGGGTTGAAAATCACTCCCCACGACTTATTTACGTATAATGAAAAAATTAGACCTATTGTTGACTTTCCTCAGCCTAAAACAGCAAAAGAACTATCACGATTTCTGAAAATGACCGAATGGTATCAGCAGTTCGTCCCCGCTTATGTTACAATCTGTGAGCCATTGTATGCTTTAAAACGTAAATACAAGAAGTTTGTTTGGACACCTGAGGCTAACGCTGCATTTGAAACACTGAAGGCTGCGTTGACTCAGCCTCCTGTGTTGGCTTTCCCGGATCGTACTAAGGAATTTGATATTTATACTGACGCATCCGGAGTTAGTCTTGGTAGCGTTTTGTCACAAGCTGGGTATCCAATAGCTTTTGCGTCTCGTACTTTAGCCAAAGCTGAACGCAATTATTCATCTACGGAACGTAAATGTCTTGCTGTAGTGTATGCTCTTGACAAATTTCAATGTTATCTTAACGAATTGACAGTTAACATAATTACGGATCATTCTGCCCTTCAGTATTTGAATTCTGCTAAGCACCTATCTCAAAGACTTATGAGGTGGGCTTTGAAGTTACAAGAGAGCAATATCAAAATTTCGTATCAGCCAGGTCATAAGAATCAATTACCGGACTCATTGTCTCGCGTTCCGATTAGTTGAGTCCCCACAGAAACTACTCCTGGATGTCAGCCTTTACTTCTAATAGCTGATATAACATCCAGAGAGCAGATAATGGCAGAATTAATAAATGATCCAGATTTTGGGGATATCTATAATTTTTTGCTTGCGGGTTCGCTCCTACAAAGTGATCCTTCTCTGGCTGGGAGGTCACAGCAGTTTGAAGTCATAGAGGGTCTTCTTTACTATACGAAATCTAGGACTACTAGGGCAGAGTTTCGCCCATGTATTCCGCGAACCCTTAGAATGGCCCTTTTTAAACGAATTTCATGACAAACCTTTTGCAGGCCATTTAGGTATTCTCAAGACCCGTTGTAAATTGCGGGATGTTGCCTATTGGCCTGGCATGTACCAAAGTGTGCTCGCATACGTTCAATCATGTCCCTTGTGTCAGATTAATAATTACCGTAATGTGAGACCGGCCGGTCACTTAAAATCTAGTTCAAGTTCTCATGTTTTTGACATTATTTCAATAGATTTATTGGGACTTTATCCTTTATCTGTTAAAAACAAAGCTCGTTACGTTTTAGTATTAACTGATAATTTTTCTAAATGGGTTGAAGTTTTTCCCATTAAAGACGCTATGGCAGAAGTTATTTGTAATGTATTAATTAATGAAGTATTCTCTAGATATGGTGCACCTAATAAAGTAGTTTCGGATAATGGTCCCCAATTTATTTCTGACATTTTTGAAAGAATGTGTGCGAGACTACACATTAAGCATAAATTCATTTCCCCATATCATCCCCAGAGTAATCCTGCGGAACGAGTAAACCGCACGCTTGTGAAAATGATTGCTACATTTGTCATGGATCATCACGAGCGATGGGATGAACATCTTGAGCTTTTTTCGTTCGCCCTCCGCTCGTCTGTTCACGAATCTACTAAAATTACTCCTGCAAAACTTTTTCTGGGTCGCAAAATTAAAACCCCTTTTGAAAATTTAAAGGGGATTATCGACGAACTAAACCAGCGACCAACTCCGCAATCAGTACGAATCATGGCAGAAAAAGCTCGTGTTGCAATGCTAGGAGCACAAGCGGCTCAAGCAAGATACTATAATACTAGGCGTAGGGAACCAGATCTTGTCGTTGGAGATCTCACTCTCGTGGAAACGCACTTCCAGTCTTCTGTTTCTCATACTTTAGTGAAGAAATTTGCACCCAGCTACGAAGGTCCATATCGGGTGGCAAATCTGTTTGAAAATAACATTGTTCTTGAAAAACCTGACAATCAATTTCAATACGTACACGTTGCTCAGTGTCGCAAGTATCATGTACGAAATATCGATTTTATAATCAACCCTACTCAACCTTCTGTTCCACAGACTCAAGAGTCTATATCTCACGATCAACCTCCAGAAATTTTGGACGAACTGACAAATATTTTTGAAGAATCTCCAGTGATTTTTTCTTCACCCTCCCCTCCACAAGACGATCTTCCAAACACGCAACCTGATTCTTCCTTGAGACGAAGGCTCGAATCAAGTTCTTCAAATACTAGTATCGTTCCTTTCCCTCCAACCATTGCCAAGACTATTGCTGCACCGTTTCCTGATAACTCTGCATCAACACAAGCTCCTACTTCCTTGAATACCTCGTCAGAGAGTATTCCTATAGGCAGAAATAAACATCGCCCTGCACGACCACTTACTTACAGCAGCGACTCAGAGTCATCAGATATTTCTGATTCATCAGTTATGGACAATAGTTTGACGATTCCTAAACGTCAGACACAAATTACAAACCGTCCAGCAACACCAAAAGCTGGTCGAAAACGTAACTTGTCTCCCCAATCTGCTTCGCCGCAACAGCGACAAAGCAGAGATCCTTGCATCCGCCCGGGTTTCGCCCCTGGAACCTACGCTCGGGCAAACAGGGCCGATGCCTGCTTCTACTCTCATGCCACGAGGTAGAAAGCGAAAACAAACGATGTGGCCGGAGCCACGTCCCTCCAAATGAATGCTGGAAGGACAACACGGGCCCCAGCGCCAAGGGACTACATATCAAAAGGATGGGGGAGCTCGTTCCTGTCAGCCGCAGAGATATCCGGACCGACAGACTTCACCCGTTCCTGACCGTTCCTGATCGACGGACTTCAGCCGTTCCTGACCGTTCCTGTCAGCCGCAAGGATTTCCGGACTTACAGACTTCAGCCGTTCCTGACCGTTCCTGTCAGCCGCAGGGATTTCCGGACCGATAGACTTCATCCGTTCTTGACCGTTCCTGTCAGCCGCAGGGATTTCCTGACAGACAGACTTCGGCCGTTCCTGATCGACGGACTTCAGCCGTTCCTGACCGTTCCTGTCAGCCGCAGGGATTTCCGGACCGACAGACTTCAGCCGTTCCTGACCGTTCCTGTCAGCCGCAGGGATTTCCTGACCGACAGATTTCAGCCGTTCCTGTCAGCCGCAGGGATTTCCTGACCGACAGACTTCAGCCGTTCCTGACCGACGGACGTCAGCCGTTCCTGACCGTTCCTGTCAGCCGCCGGGATTTCTTGACCGACAGACTACAGATGGTCCAGATCCAGTCACGTCCTTGAAGAGATCTACGCCACCTGAATTTAACAGTCCGATTAGGCCTGGAAAAGGTTATCCTACTAGAGTTTTTATGCGTCCTCGAGATAAGTAAGTTCTCGTGGACAGGTTCTTTTCTCCGTTTGTTGTTTTTCCTGCACGACCAGTTGGCATGTCAGAATTTCTTTTTTTCGGGTGGGCCTATGCATTTTTTTTGTGTATATATGTGCTTTTCTTATATTTCTTCTATGTCCATCTACTAATCCAATTTTTTTTATATATATCTATGTGCTTATGGGTAAAATAGTAAAAATTGTTACTGTTAGGCAGCTACAGGCAATCTTCGCTGCTGATACAGTTGGTTTGTATTCAACGATAGTATGTGGACGTAATTTGAAATCTACATATATGGGCGTAGGGATAAAATAGTAAAAATTGTTACTGTTAGGCAACTCCAGGCAATATTCGCTGCTGGTACGGTTGGTTTGTATTCAACGATAATATGAGAACGTAATTTGAAATTAAAAAAGTGATTCCTGCTAGGCAGAATAAAAGGAAGGTATGCCGATGTAGGTTTGTTTTGTTCAAGTATACAAAGTGTTTCACAGACGAATACAGATTTCTTGATTTTGTCATGCCAAGTTTGATATTGTTCATACTGCTGCCACCAAAACAACAACAAAAAAGAGGTCGATAAACGTCAGTCAACGAAGTGTAAGACTTACACTCCAAAATTGATAGGTTTTTCGAAAAAAAAAAAAATATAAGGGGAGATGATGTAACGTATACTCTAGATTCACTTTCCTTTTGTTTTTACTATCTCTGGTTATTTTATTTTCCTATGTAAATTATCTTCTTACTGAACGAGATGTTATTTCTCCCGCTGAATGAGATCTGGCAATGAGTGTAAGTCATGACGTGGGGGTAGCCAGTATAAATAGGCGCGTTCAACGATACCAGTGAGAGCTGTTGTTTATGTGCGAGGATATCTTTTTGTTGATGTGCGTAGGGAGAGCTTTGTTTTGAGTGTAAAGAGATCTTCGTTTTATGTGTAAAGAGAACTTCGTTTATGTGAGTAGAGCTTCGTTCATGTGCAAGGAGCTACGTTTTATTGAGTAGCTGTGTGACCCGTGAAGTGTATGTTGGATACTACCAGGAGTTTTCTCTAATAAAAGATTTTTCTTTAGTAAGTACGTTTTTCTCAGTTCATAGTTTTGTCAGACATCTGTCTGGCTGTTAGGTTTATTTCATTAGTTGTTAATATTAACAGCCAGCATTAGACTTTATTCATCTTAATTACTACTACAACATTACTAGCAGTTAAAAGCTTGTTCATTATTATTACTAAACTACTAGCAGGAAAGTTTATTCATGTTATAAATAACAAAACAACAACCATTAGAAGAAGCATTGAATTCATTATACAGTATAAATAAACGTAAAATAATAATTTAAATTATTAGAGAACCAACTCACTAACATTAGTGTTAATCAATTATGTTAATTATAATGTTATGACATGGAAAAAACCCGAAAATTTTGCTTGAGGTGAAGAGGCAAAATATCGCAAAATTCATTCTAAGAGAACGAGTGATTGGTACATTTTCATATACTATAATTATTGCCTTTTTCTAAAAGAAACATATTTGTCTATTATTATCCACTTCGTTTCGAAATAACTAGCGTTAGTATTGGAAGGCAACTTCTCTCTATATCTTATCAATTCTTTTACTAGAATATAATTTATTCATAATTATCTACTAAGTTGTAATATGCAAGTTCAAATACAGTACGTAAGTACTAAATACGTAAGTACAAATGCTGTGTTGTGCAGCAGTTATACTTTCGTATTTTGAATGGTACAATGAGATAAAGCAGCTCTATATTCGATAACTTATGTGTCGTGCAAGTCTCTGTTGTAAAATGACAGTACAATATTGTCAAAAGGAGATTGGGAAAGGAAAACATACTTTGGTCTAATTTAGTACTATAAAATTTGCGGCAACATCTGGAAAATATCACAGGAAAAGAGCCGAATATCATGGGCAGTTTTCATAGGCTATATGGATTGCTCATGTTGTTAAATTGCATTCCACATTTATATGTGGAAGTATACAGTTATAAAGCTAAAATTTCATTTATAGTTTATAATTCCTAAAATAATTTATAAATTATATTAGCATTATTGGTAGATGCTACTATTGGTTGGATGAAAATTGTCAACTTAAGCACTTGTGAGCAGGTACAGAATTTGAAGAAAGCTAGTGCGTACCATGCATGGGTTGCCGCTGTTTTAATTGGATTTGTATTTCTAAATTAAAGCCTCACAAAAACCACACTGTTATAGTCAAATGGTAAACAAATTGCTGCGTTTCTATAAATGATTTGATTCATTTACACTAAATGCCACATCTAAACCATAAAAAATTAAAGCAAAACCTAATATCTCATACAAACTAGTGTTTCTGTATGTAACAGAAGTGATTTTTTGTTACGACGATGAGGAGGAAAATCCTTCTGCTTGCTGGTGGCTCACGCCAGCAGGGCGGTCTAAATTAGTTTTTAACACAAGAAGAGGGCTGATCTATTTCCCAAAAACTAATGAGCTTTTGCTTTTACTAATGTTTTTAAGTATTTCCACATTACACCCAAAATTATGCCTCTCATTATTCATGAGAATTTGTAAAATTAATCCTAAATTTGCTAAATATATATGCATACTAGCGTTAACTGAGCTTTAGAGTTCATTGGGAACCCGGAATTTTTTTATAGGAAAGTTAATTATTAAAAGATTCGCATTTTTACAATTGGTGTTCATGAAATATGTGATTTGCTCTTTCTTCAGTTATTAAGTTCGTTTCTTAGCAACATATCTTCATCACTTTTGAATACATGCGATCACTGTGCCTTAAAGTGTGAGTTCTTTTGCACACTTCACGTAAGACCCTTCTATTAAATAAATTATGAACTTGGCCAAGACATTTCAGTTTCGTTAGCAAATATTTTCGTTTGTAAGTTTTTAATTTTTGACATAATTTTGCAGACGTTACTGATTTTATGGAGAGTTAAGTACTCCTTTTCGATAAATTGTTTAAAATCTGTTTTCAATTTGCAAGCAGAATCTTCATCAGCAAAGAACTTTCCTCTGAAAGGTATAAAAGAGGTATTCCGTAATGCTGTTTCAGGCCTTTCATGCAATCATCGCTATCAGGGAATTTTCTTTTGTCAGGATTTTTTCATTGTAAAGTTTACTAAGTGGAATTCACCGACGACGTTTTTTTAAAAACACATACCCACAAAGCATCGTCTTGAATTTCGAGAGTCGGATTTTTCATGGGCTGCCTTAACTGTTACATTGCAATTCGAGCAACGTGTGTAGAAAACATTTACAGTCTTCCCTGAATGTATTTTTCTCATTTTCAGCTCAGCGATTTTAACGATTGTAACCATCTTCCGAGTCGTTGAAAATCTTAGCAGTGTAGTTTACTGTATACCTTTCAGGAGTTCATAGAGTTTGTCATTCACAGACCAAAACTTTTACTTTTTCCCACGATAAGGCAATGTGTTGATACAATACTACAGTTGAGCAGGCTCCTCTCGTCCCATTCTCGTACATCAAGTCAGAAAGAATGACTAATTGTCAGCATGCTGCTGATCTTTTATATAGACAATTGACAGAGACTTTTCGTTTCAGCAATAACGTAGAAGATCTGCAATATAGATGCAGATCTTCTACGTTACGTTCTCCGTTAAACAATGCTCGTACGTTTAAAAATCTGGGTAAGGAAAATACTCTGCTATGAAATATTTTAAATTAAGCAGTGCATATCATAAATCTTCACGTCTTCGAAAAATCCGTTTTATTCATTTGAGAAAGGAGACATATGAAAAATAACGACTTTTAGCACACATACCTGAAACACAAGTTCGTTTACAGAACTGTTTATTACGTAACCAATAATTTCAAAACTTGGTTATACTAAGTTCTTGTTTTAGAAACAATTTATGTCCTTTGGGGCAAAAGTGAAAAATATGATGCACAGATCATAGAAATAAGGATCTTCATATCATAGAAATAATGATCTTCATATCAGATCATAGAAATAAGGATCATAGAAATAACGACCTACAAAATATTCAGTTTAAAGCTGAATAAATATATGTATAAGTACCCGAAAAAAATAAATTGAAACTTGTGTTTACGTTATTTATTTGTTTCATGAGTGACTCTTTCTCAATCGGGGTGTGCATTCCTGTAGGTAAATCAGGAATTTTCTGAAGTGTTACATCAAAAATGGCTGATTACAGGTTTGTAGATTTTAATCAGGCAGAGTAACCCCGCGACAGCGAAACCAACGATTAGTGCATGGCCGCATGGCTGAAAATCCCGGAAACCCATTCGTCATCCACAAGATACTGTGAGGCTTATCAGATGGAGCCCTAAATAGTTTTGCTTTTTAGATGTCATGCGATTCCCCAGTACGCATCTTATTTTTCACACAGTAAACAACGAACAAGATTTTCTGTAAATACTTTCCACAAAACTTGACTTATCTTAGTTGTCTGTTATGAAGCACAGTTATTCAGACATTTACGCAACTTCATTTAAGCAAATGCAATTCGGCTGTTCCTTTTCTTATTTAGTAGAGTAAGTTTGGTGCACTCAACTGTTTATCTTTTTACTTTTATTTCTAATTTCGTTGTCCATGGCACCAGAATTTGAACCTCAGCTGGAGGCAAAATGCATTATCAGTTGAAACACTACATCACCCCCCCACCTCCCTTCCTCCCCCAAGAGACTGTTTGTGGAACGTTTCTGTTAATTGTTTTCTCACTTCACGCCAACATAATCTATTTGCTGCAGCACTATATTCACAACGCTAGGCATGAAAATTGCTGATTCATGAGGATTAGCAAGTGGAAAATATTTACTGCCATTTTCACCTAAAAGGTTTCAGGTAGGTCCACAATCTGTTTCAATTCCTGTTTGCACGGTTATAGAATAATTAGAATTTTAAATCACAAAAACAACAAATAGGTCAGCGCCTGGAGCATATTCTTTCATTTTATTACTTTGAAATTATCTATTTGTTGATATTTCAGCCCTCAGGACTTTTGCAAGTCAGGATCATTAGGAAATTGACACAAACATTTTCTGAACGTTTATTCTTCTAGTTGCAGGAAAAACAGACTGCTATGCAGCATCAAGTCATATCGACAGGTAAATATCAATATAGGCTATTGAAAACGTGAAGAAACAGGAATTTTTTATGAAGAATTTATGAAACATTTGAAGAAAAGTAAATACACTGTTATGAAGCATATTTACAAATTATAAAAAACAAAGTAGTCATGAAGTACATTTACAAGTCATACAGAATTAGCAAGTAATTATGAAAAAATGTTTACAAATCAGGAAGAAAGGAAACGAACTCTTTGAAGTAGGTTACCAAAATATGAAGAACCCATAACTAGTCATGAAATACGTTTTGAAGCTATGAAACGAAATTAGTTATGATGTATTTTTGCAAATGACGAAGAAGCAATAACTGTGAAATAAATATATACATTTGTCTATTCACCGAAATAGCATCTCAAAATTATATAAAAATAGTTGAAAGCTTTATATACACTGCTGGCCACCCAAAATGCAACACATAGAAGGACAAGAGATAGCAAAGCCAGATTTACTGGTCATATACCAGCGGATACAAAGATGAAACGATTGAGCTTACAGGCCCGTGCGACTTGCGGAACGCGCAGACATCAATACTTCGTGTGGCCCCCATGGCTGGCAATAACGGCCGCTACACGCCGCGGAATCGAACGAAAGAGGCTTTTGATGTGAGATTGGGGTATGTCGGTCCAGGCTGCTTCCACACGTTATCACAGTTCATCAGGCGTAGCCGCGGGTGTGCTTGCCGGGCCACTCGGTTGCCGATCAGCGACCAGACGTGTTCGATGGGCGACATATCGGGAGAACAGGCGGACCACGGCAGCAGTGACTCCTGGTGGGCCGTAAATAATTGTTACACGATGCGCGCCACGTGAGGGTGCGCATTGTTCCGTTCAAACGTGGCCGCTGGCAGGTCCTGCAGGTAAGGGAGGAATACAGGCTCCAAAACCACCGAGATGTAGCGGTGGCTGTTGATAGTAACGGCGATGCGTGCCAGAGGGGTGCGGTTATCATATGCAATTGCGCCCCAGAGAATAACGCCAGGCGGCGGACCAGTATGGCGATGCATAATGCAGGCGTCATACAGTATCTCGCCGCGGTGCTGCCACACGTGGATCCGACGATCGTGGTGTTGCACGCAGAAGCGGGATTCGTCGGAAAAGAAAATATCGTATCATTCCGTAGTCCAGGTGCGGAGTTCAACGGCCCACTGCCGCCGCACTCGCCGGTGTTGTAACGTCAATGGTAATCGGAGCAATGGGCGCCGTGCGACACGTCCCCACTCCTGCAGACGACGTCGAACGGTACGTGCTGACACAGGTAGTTGCGCAACACACCCTAATTCTTGCGCTAACGTTCGTGATGTGGCGGTGCGAACCGTCAATGCCCGCCGCACAACATGCGGGCCCTCTTGTTGGGTGGTTTGCCGCGGCTGCGACAATCGCTCACTTCGGTCCGCCCGTTCTTCCTGCACCCACCGAATCCATACTCGCTTCACTCTGGCTGCATGTTGTCCCACACGGGCACCGATGTATCGGTACTATAAACCGCTGTCGCCATAAGGCACTCTTCGTCCTCTGTCGAACTCCGAAACGTGCTGAAATGACTGCCGTATTCGGCGAAGAGTTATCAGGAAGCTTCCCACGCACAAGCTCGGCAGCACATCACAATTCCACTATTTACACCCCGACTTCTGTGCACCCGTCTTATACTGCTTCTCGGTGGTGTACCGGGCGCACATGATTTGCATATGCCCTGCAATACTAATCGCTTGCATGTCCTCTCGAGGGCGACACATACTGCGAATTTCAGGCCAATCGGATGCTTCCTTCTTGGTGTTGCATTTTGGGTGTCTAGCAGGGTATTATATCTAAATTCAAATTTCGGCCTCCTCTCCTACAGAGTACTAAACATTCTGAATATTTTGCAAATTTGATAGAGTTTCTCCTCTGTAAATGTTTTCAAATCTGCAGTGGATGTAAAAACAATTAATAAAAAAGACATTAGAAAGGGCAGAGAAAAATATATTTAACCAAACATATTGGGCAAAGGTCTCCGGAATAAGGCGGTAAGGATAGTTCTACGAATTCGCTTCTAATTTCTTGATAATTAATTATGAATCACTGGTTTTCTCACAAACTCACGATCATATTCTACAGAGAATATTTAATCTCAGATTAGGATACCCATTAGAAAACACGATCGAGTTTCAGGAAGTTTCGTGAAATTGACTCCGAAAAAAGAAGATGTATGAATGTATTTAAATGTGAAACATATGATAGTGTAACACTAAATTTACTGATCAAATTCTAACAATATAAACGTTTTGTAGATAATATTGCATTGGTAAGATGTAGCCTTTACACAACTGCTAAATATCCATCCTATGGATGCTGGAATTCAGAAAAATGCAGGGTGATATATATTATAATTTTTCTGATCTTAGGCTTTTTTTCTAAAAACAAAGTTTCTCTTAATGCATCAATTTCAGATGTTTTCAAATATTCTGTCTTGAGAAATACACATTTGTTTTGCATATCTAAGAAACAGTCGCTGAAAGCTATGCAAAATAATGTCAAATATTAAAGGAAAAAGTTTGGAGATATAAAATTTGCTTGCGATTCCGTTGTTCCGTACGATGTATTAATATCTCTGCTGCATCATTTAAAAATAATGATGCTACAATTTCTACACAATGCAGATAATACTGTCTGCTATTCTCTGAACGAGAGATTCCGATCTTTGAAGTTGCATTCATATCCAGAATTTTCACTTTAGAAAAAATGTACCGTTTCCTTTTACTCGACTTTATTAATAGAAGAAAATACAAAGCTTTCCTTAATGAACACGTGAGAAATATTATATGTTATTCTGAAAAAAAGTAAAATGAAATCTGCTTGATTTATGCTTCTCATCTGATGATATTTAAAATCTCATTAGTTTTCATACGTGACTCTGATTTCAATAAATCAAGTCATTAACAGATGATGCGATTAGGACCAAGTAAAATGGAGATTTAAAAGTAAAGGTACGCACTTTGTCTTACCAAATGTAGATGAAGTCGTTTACATAAACAACAGTTGTTGGTCAGAATTTTGTGATTCCATTATGATGAATTTCCCTAAGCACGTTGATTTGAATATCGAAAAAATAATGGGAAATTTTGTAATTTACGTTTAGAAAACCCAAGAGTGACCACGAAGGTAGAACAAAGGCAGAAACCGCATGATATTTCATATAAAATCATTAGCCCTTACGTTGCACAGGTGTTCAGGTACACCTTCAAATAATTTTTTTATTAATATACTTGTACAACTAGTACGATTTCCGATTATAGGCTTAATACAACTACGACATTAGAATAACAAGCTTAAACGGCCACGGGCAGCTTCCTCAGGCTGTGGAGCATAAACAAGAGCAGAATGTTTGTTGTTTATGTGGGAAATACCGACGGCTGGGATTACAACAACATAAAATGTGTTAAATAAATAAATACATCGCTCTTTCCATGTTCCAGAAACACATAGCAAACGAAAAATGATTTATCGAAACAATTTTTCGGTTGCTATGTGTTTCTGGAACGTGGAAAGAGCGATGTATTTATTTATTTATTGTCGTCACGTATTTGGAGGATTTTCACTAGAAAATTTGTTTTTCATGTTCCACAGCCTGATGAAGCTGGCCGTGGCAGCAAAAGCTTGCAATTTTTATTTCGTAGCTGTATTTCGCTTATAATCGAAAAAGGTACTAGGTGTGCAAGTATATGAATAAATAAGTTATTAGCCATTGGTTTATATTTTGTGTTACAGTAAGTGGAAGAGAAACTTAAGACAACAATGATAATACAACCATTGAAGATATTCCGGTTCTTTAGGCCGTTTTGAACTACACCAGATATTTGATTTCCGCGTGGGCCAATCATGAGTTACCATATTATGATATATACGGTTATTCGGTTTCTTTTCAAAATGACTCTAAACAGATTTTTATATGTTGGGGACGGGGCAAAATACAATTTTTGAATAAAGGGGATAATTTGGTTCTCACATATACACCATGAGAAGCTACATGGTTAGCATAAAAATGTTGCCGGCCTCTTAAAAAAAGGGAAACCTTGTGGATCATTGATTTTGGTGTAACAGATTTTTCAGAAATGTACAAAAATTTCCGAATGAGGTCTCGTGGTGTCTCTTGAAAAACAGTTCCTGACCAGAGGCGCAAAATAATAGGGACAGTAAAGGCCAGAGGGAAATCTTGAGGGTTGTTAATTGACAGATAAAGCCATGCTATTTGTGATATCTTACATGAAAAGCAAGAAATATTCAGTAGCTACCGGAGGTGTTATCATGTCGTGTTCAAAAAGGCAAATGGTTTTTCTTTTTGCAGAAGAAATTTTACCTTACATCATTAACGAACACGATGCCCTCCGAGTAGCCATTAAAATAAAGAAGAAGCAAGGTATTAAAAGCTACGAAATTGCCTGATGCCAAACGTCGAAATTTCAGGTGTCTAATATTTTCCTCAGAGCACGTAATCCCAAGGAATGTTCCTCAAACAAAATCAATTATACCGTATTTAAATAACGGTTTGTATTTCATTTCTTTCTTTTCCACTTTTATAAGTAACACTTTGATCTGAAAAACTTTCACCGGCACTGAATGCTGCTATACAAGTAGAATGTGTAACAAATCTAATAAGCGCCAGACTAGCACCTTACACAGGATTAATCAGAAATAAGAAATTGATTTCTTAATTTTTTAAAATAAAAGTGGTAAAGCGGTTTTGCAAATTAGAAATTTGCTGATGCTCTAAACAAGAAAGCAATTGTTTGGGATATTGAGAAATATGGATGCAACAGATTCGAGAATCAAGCAGACAGCAATTTCGTAGTAAAATGAAAGTAAATGTATCTTAAAAGAGAATGATATTAAGAAATAAAGCAAATTTTTAAATAGGAATTTCATTGTTCATGTTTATACATTTATATTTGATTCTTTTCCCTATCCACAAAGAACTGTGAACACTAGTCTTCGAGTTTTAACGTATGATTCAAGCAAAGTACGGTTTCTGAAATTTTACAAAGCGTGCCTTGAATGCAGCATATTCCTCCTAAGGAATTAATTTTTTTTGTTTATATCACTCATTTTCCTTTGATGTAACTGAGCTCTTTTGTAATTGTTTTTAGTAATTTATAGCAATAATATAATTTTAAATATAAAGTTTGTTTTCTTTCTAACAAGTTTCATGGATATTTAGGTTTTTTAATCACATCTTTTGGAAGGTCATAATATCATGAAGTGGTATTAATTGCTTTTTTCCAATTAATGATAAGTGTTTCTAAAATTTCGTCTACTGCAATTCATCAGAAGCACTTCTTTCCCTATATATTTAATAATTTTATATTGATTATTAATCATAAAACCTTCAACCGTATGTACTGCACCGATATTACTTCCTCAATTTAGAAAATGGGTTTCTCAATGATGAAAATATATTTGGGATGTTGAAAATATGAAGTATGAAAGATCTATGTAAAAAATATCAGGTAGGCTTTCAGAAGGACGGCAAGATGAAACTGAATAAATGAAAATTAATAAATTAATTTGCATTCTGTTATTTTAAAATGATTTGTACAGATGGTGATACTCTGCAATATATGTAATCTTGTGAAGTAAATTTAACAAAGAACTTAGAAACAATGTCTGCCGCCCGGTGGCGCAGTGGTCTAAGCGATGGCTTCTGATCGTTCGTCTGAAAGGGGTCTAGGTTCGAATCCCGGTGAGGCATGGATGTTGTGTTTGTCTTAGGGTACTGGCTCTCTCCCTTTCCTGGAACCAGTGACCCTAAATTAGAGACGGGCGACTGCTTATAGCCCAATGAGTTGCTCACGGTGGTCGCTAAACCTTCAATGAAAAAAAAAAGAAAAAAATGTCATGCAAGCGGATGAAAATATGATGTCCTTATGTGTTTTTGAATCCCATTCGCTCATGAAAAATATAAACGAAACGTCATAAATTAAATTTAGGACGTAAAATTAATTAAATACAAAGATAAATCTCTATCCCTCGTATTTGTTCGTGTTCCAGAAAATTATTAAAAAGCAGACAGGTACAAATATAGTTTGTTTTCCGGTTTTAGGGATGTTACTGAAATTATTGTAATTGATGTACAACAATAAAACCATTTCTGATGATATATTGTTGCAATACCGTATCCCATTGCTGTTTCTCTGAGGACTTTCATTTAATGCTGGTATGTCTCGCATATATATATATATTTCTTGAAATTTCTTTTTATGACGCCTAAAAAACTGCTAAACTTATAATTTGAGCGTCTTTATCACATTTAATGTTTAAGAATTCATAAATTTCAAACCTATTCGTTCCCCGCTACATGAAATTGACATTGATTTCTTTTAGAATATGGAACGTTGTAGTAAATGCCAGTGTTTTGTTCATAAAATATAAGAATATTAATTTTTCATTTTCATTTTCGTTACGGAAGTTTTTATTCAAGTTATTTTGCTGTATGCCTTAAAGTAGGCTTATCAAAGACTGAAATATATACTAGAGATGAGCTTCACTGTTACTTGGTGATCACGGCGCTGTGACTCCTACTCAAAAGTAACTTTTATTGGAATCACAGTTTAGGACCTGTTATTTCACTCTCGTGAATCCGTGCACCAGTAACGACTAACGAAGGAGTAAAGTAACGGATAGCAGAATCACTTAAAGGAGCGGTGGGTTGGTCTCGGTTCGGCCACAATACAGCGGATCCTGCGTTACATGTTTTTTACTTTTTACGTAAATCTGCGTTAACTCCGATATTTTGCTGTAGTTTTTATGGCTTTTTCAGTTGGGTTATACGTAATTCTTTTATGAGTTTTATACGTTAAAGTTTGAATTCAGATTATCAAAAATACACTTCTTTTATACCTAGCATGGTGCTACAAATTTGAAAAAAAATGAGACAGCATTTATTTTTCAGCTTTGAAATGGATAAAGCAACAAAAAATTTCCAAGTAACGTCCACACACAGTTCACTATTCTCTCCAAATTCAAAAAAATTAAAACAAGCAAAAAGAAGTGTTACTATTAACCAGCACTAATACTAAATCAAATAGTAGACAACATTCTTTAAAAAGGGCCAAGTATTATAAGTAAGTAATGTGTTCTAAGGGTATTGAATATAAGACAAGACATTCGGATTTACTACCTAGTAGAAATTGAAGAATTTTATGAGGAAATTCGTGATCTAATAATAAAGGTAAGCAGCACTTGAAGATAATTATGGGAGATTTCAATGCAAAAATAGGGCAACGGCAACAGAATGAAACTTCAGTAGGTAAATTCGGTCACGGCAACAGAAACCAGCGTGGAAATACTCTCGTAGAGTTTGCAGAGGCAGAAGGGTTTTTCATCTTGAACTCCTTTTTCAAGAAAAAGCCACACAGGAAATGGACATGGAGACATCCAAATGGGACGACAAGTGAAATTGATTTTATTATGTGTAACAAATAATTCGTCATAGAAGACTGCAGTGTGCTAAACAAGTTCAACACAGGTAGTGACCATAGATTGGTGAGATGTAAGATGCACCTCAACACTAAACTCGAACGTAGCAAGCTCATAAGACAAACAAAATGTATTGACATAACCAACCTTAAAAGACACCATAATACCTTCAAGTTGGAACTGAAGAACAGGTTCTCTGCTTTAGAAGGCCGAACATCGGAAGAAGTGGATATTTCTGAAGTTAACAGAAAAGTAACCATAGCTCTTATGGAAACAGCAACAAAATTAGCTGGGTCTAAGAACAAATTGCATGTGAACAAATTATCAGGAAAACCCAAAATGTTGATGCAAAAAAGAAGAGAGATCAGGACAACTAAAGAAGATGTGACTTCCAAAGTGGAATACATAGAGCTATGCAAGACAGTACGAAAAAGTATCACTGAAGACGTAAGGAAATTCAACTGTGAACTAGTAAGGAAAGCAATTGAAAACAACCAAAGCCTAAAGATAGCAAAGGGACATCTCAGTAAGGGAAAAAAACAGATTATGGCACTGAGAAAAGAAGATGGTTCTGTAACAAGAAATAGAGGCGAAATTTTGACAAGAGTGAAAGATTTCTACTCCAAATCATATGAAAGGGATGATACATGTACTCCAGACATCATGAAAGTTACCAGTACCAGAGTTCTTCCAGTCCTTCCAGCAGAAGTTGCACATGCAATCAAGAACATGAAGCGGGGAAAAGCTCCAGGAAAAGATGGAATTACTGTAGACATCATACAAGAAGCAAGTGGAGAAATCGAAACAGTATTCGCCCAAATTTTCACTCGATGCCTTAATGAAGGGAAAATTCCTTAGGATTGGAACAACGCTACAATGATCTTGCTACATAAAAAAGGTGACATTGAGGATCTCAGCAACTACAGACCTATCAGCCTCCTATCAGTGGTTTATAAAATCTTCACTAAAGTTCTTTCACACCGCTTGAAGGTGACACTGGACATGGCTCAAATGAGAGAACAAGCTACATTCAGGAGCGGCTACAGCACAATAGATCATATCTACGTACTGAGAGAACTAATTGAAAGAGCGAGGGAATATGAACTTCCATTGTGCATGGCTTTTATCGATCATGAAAAAGCCTTTGATTCGGTGAAACCATCAGCAGTTGCAATGGCTCTGAAATCCTGCGGTATTGAAGATGCATACATTAACATTATTAATAACATCTATGAAAATGCAAGTGCAAAGATTTGGCTGTTTGAAAATACAACACACATAAAAATTGGAATAGGAATGAGACAAGGTGATACCATATCTCCGAAGCTCTTTAATGCCACATTGGAAAATGTCTTTCAATCACTGAACTGCGAAAACAAAGTGATAAAGGTTAATGGAGATTATCTAACCTACCTTCGTTTTAACTACCCCATCAGAGCTACAGAGTATGATCCAGGAACTTGCTGACAAGAGTAAAGAAGTGGGATTAAAAATGAACTTTCAGCAGACAAAAGTGATGTACAATGCTTTTACAAGAAATGAAGATTTATCGATTGATGGAGAAAAGCTAAAGATAACAGGCACGTACGTTTATCTTGGACAGCAGATATCAAGTGAGGGTCACATTGATGAAGAAATTAATCGACGTACAAAACTTGCCTTTAGAGCTTTTGGAAGAAACAGCATAATTTTCAAGAGCAATATGCCATTATGTCTTAAAAGAAAAGTGTTTGATCAATGCATCCTTCCAGTGCTTACGTACGGTGCAGAGACGTGGACCTTAGCTAAAAGAGACATACAAAGGCTGCAGACAACTCAAAGTAGCATGGAGAGGTGCATGCTTGGTGTAACCAGGAGAGATAAGAAGAGGAACACGTATATCCGAAAAATGACAAGAGTGGAAGACATCATGATCAGAGTTAAATCCCTGAAATGGCAATGGGCTGGACATACTGCCAGAAGGACAGACCATCGATGGACAGCCGAAATTTTAGATTGGATTCCAAGGGACAGGAAAAGACCCAGAAGAGGACCACATGGAAGATGGGTGGATGAAATTCGAAAGTATGCGGGAGTGACATAGAGGAGACTGGCACAAGACAGACCGTTGTGGAGGAAACTTGGGGAGACCTTCGTCCAGCAGTGGATTGATAATGGTCGACAATGATGATGATGATGATTTCAAAGGTAAGATTTATTTTCATATACTGAAAATATGAAATCATGCCGAATTTCTTTCTTTGTTTTATAATGAAATTTAAAATAAAAAAATAAAGGTCAAAATAGACAGGCAAGATTAATATAGAATAGACAAGTAGTAAACAAAGTATTTATTAGCATAATCTAAAATTGCGAGCCCTCTCCCTCTTTTTTTTATTTTTGGAAGCATTTAAAATTTACAATAGTATTTAATACTTTTAAATTTCAGACATACGTTTTTTAAGCCATTCCATAGAAAAATGTGTAACTAAGATCCTACTGTCTGCCACAGACTACAAAATTATGAACTTTATAACTTTCCGACAGAAGATATGGGCACAGCCCACGTAAACTTGTCTGACAGAAATTTCAGTCGGTAGGTACCCCTTTGTAATAAGTCACAATATCAGATTTTGTAAAGTGTTTAATACCTGATGATTTTTGTAGGGAATGAAGGAGGGGGATTCATATAAATTCCGGACAAATATAAGACTAAATTTGAGCAACTTATTACCTTCCTGTTGGTAAAATTTCTGTGAAGGTATATCTATAGCTTGCATGTGTGTGTATTATTTGGAAGGAATTACCACACTGGCACAAAACTAAATCGGCAGTTAATAATTAACATATTAATTGTGTTACCGAATTGTGGACGGTTTGACACCTACTCACCTAAGGGGGATTTAGCTCACGAATGACAACACCTACTATATCATGTTCTTGAGGATAGGTAGAGATGCTACCTGAAAATTCAACTGTAAGTAAAATCCTTTCATTCCAAAATAAATCCTATTATTTTGTGAAATTTGTAATATATCAAGTCTGAAAATAGCCATGCTATCAAATTATTACCAGTTCATCAAGTTCAGGGGGAAACCTGAGCTAAACTACTTTTTTGTAATTTTCGAAAACAGAAAAAGAAACAAAATAAAAAGCTGCGAGTACTGATATTATGACTGTAAACATCACAATAGAGTATTACAATAATTAAGCACAAAAAAGACTGCTGTTTTTGGCATTGACTTTGAGATCAACGCGCATCAAGAATAAAATTACAAAAACACTATTTACCGTAAAAACTATAATACTTGTGAGTTTATTGATATAATTAAAAAAGTAAACCAATAGCTACAGGATTATGGCAAGTATGGCTGTCATTGCCCTTTTTTCCAAGTACCTCTGTAACTGAAGCAATTGAAATCATCATTAAAAAATTAAAACAGGAAAAATCTTAATATCACACAATTTCAAGAATTGAAAGCAGTTTTATTATACATTTATGAAAACAATATTTTCAAATTTGAAGATCACATTCCGAAACACTTATGGAGGCCCAGTGGGCTACCCTTTGTCAAATCTATTTGCAGAAGTGATTATGAGCGTTATTGAAGAACAAATAATATGTACCATGGAAGAAACTCCTTTGGTTTATTGCAGATATGTGAACGATATTTTTATTTTGTGACAAATGAATATTTATGAACTTGGATCATTAACTGAGCAATTTAGTAATATCTATCCAACTATTAAGTTAACAATAGAACATGAGGAGGAGAATACTTTGCTCTTCCTTGATGTCAAAGTTATCAAGCAAACAGACCAACTACAATACAGAGTACATAGCAAACAGTCATTTATTTCTTTACTGATTCCATATAATTCGAAACATTCGTACAGACAGAAATGCAATAGTATTAAACTTTAATCAAAAGAGCAATTACACACTCCTCAAAGAAAAATTCTTTACAGCCATTCCATGGAAAAGGGGACAAAGAGGAAATAAATTATATTGTATCATATGATTATTTATGATACATCAAATTGAAGGTATGAATACATAGAATTTGGATTCATAACAAAACATGCTATATAAATAATTGTCTCCTTGCATTTCGGTTTTAAACTTCTAGAACAACAGGTAGGATTTACATTTAGTAATTAGACAATTCCAATACCAGTTGTGGAAATATTTTGACAACTGTTTTTCATTTGCAGTTGCATTTGTTAGATGTAGCAGAGTCAAAAGCACTTTGTAACAGCATATTTTACACTTCAAAATATTTAAAAATCTAAAATCATTTTTTTTAGTCTGCTGACTGTCACACCCGTCAATGAAATGAGCATAAAAAAGATAATTTAAAGTAACATATCCTTTGTGTAGAAATTTAAAACTTTGTGGAAGTTTGATTGTCAGCAGTCTGAACAAGTGTAGAATAAGTAATGTAGAAAAAATTCATTCTTTCACCTCAACTGAGGTGTGACGTGTGTGACATTATTGAAAG
This sequence comes from Macrothele yani, assembly GCA_039090855.1. Classification (NCBI taxonomy): domain Eukaryota; kingdom Metazoa; phylum Arthropoda; class Arachnida; order Araneae; family Macrothelidae; genus Macrothele; species Macrothele yani. The sequence goes on from CM077034.1 coordinate 31,752,609, forward strand.
TCTCACTTAGGTGTCACACTTTGGTAATGAGGTGTTGCCTGACATTGCCACAACTCTGTTTAATAAAAAGAAAGGACTTCCCGCTGTATATCAGATAGCAAAAAGAAAAAAAAATAAGATGCTTATGCCATAATGATATAAGTAGACAGGTACCAGGAAATATGTGAAATCAATAAAGGACTCACCATTAGGGAGGCACAATTTAATACAAAAAATACACAAGCTGAAGATTAAAATTGATGCTTTCACACGGTGCAAAAATGAAATTTAGAACATTTTATTTCAAAAAACTAAGTTTTACGACCTGTGTCCTGAATATGTGACATTATTTCCTAAACACCTCGAATTTTGTGCTTGCAAATATCATGAAAATTTTCATTTTTTAATACAATCCTTGGCCAGCAAAATTCCAATTCCCCAAAGTTTCCTTTAAATGAAAAAGAACTTTTGAGTGTTTTGTGCTGCAGCATTCAAACTGAGAACTTTTTTTTTTTTTTGATCTGAGGTTTAACGACCACCGTGAGCAACTCAATGGGCTATAAGCAGTCGCCCTTCCTAATTTAGGGTCACTGGTTCCAGGAAAGGGAGAGGACCAGTGCCGTAAGACAAACACAACATCCATGCCTGACCGGGTTTCGAACCCGGACCCCTTACGGACGAATGATCAGAGACCAACGCCTTAGACCACTGCGCCACCGGGGCGGGAAAAAGAGAACTGCATGATTGGATTTTGCACAAACTGTGAAAGCGAATTTTGCATGTGTGTTGAAGAGATACATATTGACACCTTTGTAACATGGAAAGATATAGATGGTTTTGAAAATGTTGTTGAGATTGACAGTTCTGTTTGAAGAACTGTGCTTCATATTCAGTTACGTTATTATTAAATTCATCCTTTTGTAAGAACAGTTCAGTCAACAAATGAAGGTGTGCTCTAAATTGATTTTGTTGAAAGTTACAATACTATCGCCTAAGATGTAATCTAGAGTGGAGACTGGAAGCACCAGAAGATGACTTCTGTATATTTACCAGTTCTGAATGAAATATCAAGCATACTGTAGCTGTAATAAGTGATGAGCTCAACCATGACAAAAATTCTTTGGCTTTCTCAAAAATTGCTAGAGCTACATTAAAGGCCGAATTTCCAGAAATAGAAAAGTTAACATTTTTTTCTGATGGAAGTGCAGCTCAATTTAAAAACCAATTCATTCTGTAAAATCTTTATTTGAAGCAGGACTTTGATGTCACTGGAGAGTAGAACTCTGAAATGCAAAGTAGAGACAGGGATAATGCAGACGAAATGTGTGAATGATGGTTTAAAGTGTTCATATGTGATTCACAGTAGTAATATTTTCATATTTCGCTTCCCTAACAAACGAAGTGATTTCCCATTCCAAGCTTTAAAATTACTCCGACAAATATATGTCTTTAACCTCAGTAAAGTAGACAATTAAAACAAGAAATAAGAGTGGTGCAACATGCGCACTTTAGGAGCAATCCAGAGAAACTAAGAATTTTGTCTGATAATTTGTGTCTTTTGCTGTAAATTATGATAAGTACAAAACTTGAAAAATTTTCATTGTCCATTACGTTCCTGTGCTTAATTTCGCACGGCCTCAGTAAAGACTTAACATCAAAAACCGTAACTGCCCTTTCAGGGCGTTTGTGAAAAACTGGGTGATTTTCGCGTGTTGCTTTTCTTCCATTTATACTTCCGATCTCCGACTTCCCTGGCAATTTCCTCCTCTCCTGCTGCCCGTGTTGTCATTACAACTTCTAACGGAAAAGCGTGTGTTCCGAAACTCTTCCATCTCTTTCTTTAGGATCATACGCATCAAGGAACTCTGTTCACGTCCCTAATTCTCACATCCTTCAGTTCCCTCAAGAAAAGAACAGGTCCTCTTAGAAGACACTGAACGAACACTGAAACTTTTAATCTTTCATCGTTTCGTCGGACATTAAACCTTTTAACCTTACTTCATCATTATCATCATCATCCAAGAAACTGCTTTCTGGATGGGAGTCAGTACGTTAAGTCGAGTGAAGAGCAAAAATTCTTAATGATTGAAATATTTATTGCGCTCTCTTGAGGATCGCGCCCCCAGTGTTTCAGAACCAGTGCTCTACGTCAACTATCCATGCTTTACTGAGGACTATCGTGAAATTATGAGGGGCCACACCACCAAACGTATCTAACATCTCGAATCCATACAATGAGATGTTGGTACTGTTCTCAGAAAGTAAAGTGGATCCACTATTATTTAATGGGTGATTACAAAGAATTGTCTTTTAGCGTAGCGTCAGTATTTCTGTAAAATGTTTCTGTATGGTAATCAGAGAAAAGAGAAAAAAAGTGTGTTATTGAAGTACCAATTTAAAGGAAATATGGGACCTCTACTTTACAGATAAACTAAATAATAGATAATTTAACTGTATTATTATTTATAGCTTGCAGTATTTTCTGAGAAAAATTAAGTTTAAATATGAAGTTCATTTCCAAGTAAATTCACTATATAAATTTCTAACTTCAGTTTTATTTACGCTTAAACGTGCGAATTAAACCAAATGTAGAAATGCCAAAATACAGAGAAGTATTTCTCAGATTAGATGGAAAAATAAGTGAAGTTTAATTGTATAGCGAGGAAAAAATGTGCTAACATTGCTCTTCCGACTAAACATATTCATTATTCTCGTTTATAATTTGAAACAAAGAAACTTTCAGAAAAATCAAATATCAGTTTATTTTGCAGTAAAATCCTAATACTTATGAATTATTTTTTAGAACTTACTGCTAATATTGTACTGGAATCAGATAGCCTGGAATTTGAGAAACATTTTAGTGAAAAACAGTTCGTATATTATTATAAAGTATTAGATGCGGTCACGATTGCCTTCATCTCTAATCGTAAACTTGCTAAACTGTCATCTGCCAATGAGATTCATCGAATTTTTTGAAAGGGTTACTGTCTGTACTATCCGGACTTGAATTTGTCTTTATAGATTTGTAAAGCACGAAGAAATCAATTCGAAAATTTTACATCTGAATAACGTTCTGTTATACTCCGGGGTGGTTGAATGAAACAAAAATAACATTGAAATAATTTTAAGTGGTAGCTGGCTGGACGTTGGCCACTTCATGAGGTAAACATTAGAATTTACAAAAATGAGAATAAATTATTATGGGATTCTTTATCACTTAGGTCTTATTGGTGAGAGGGAATTATAACCCAAATTTATTAACCTATCTAGAACAAGTTTCACTTGGATTCACAATCGTATTAAGGGTTTGGCACAAGACGACAGACATATTAAATCAATTAAACACACCGTAAAAAATAAAAACAAATAAAGAAGGCGTCAGTGCAGAATATTCTAAGTAAAACATAACCAGCAGCCTTGATTTTAACTACAGATTTGAAAACACGGTTTATCGCATTTCACGAATACCAACTACTTACTGATTACTCACAGTCTGCATTAGGCAATTTTAATTATAGATGGAATGTTCAGTTAGCCACATAGGATTGAGTCCTACAGCATTCCGAGCTATTTCCCTAACCCGTCACGTAGATAAATCAAGAGTTAAGTTGAGTACTTCTTGTACTTTACGACTTTCTACGGTCTAATTAAATCTAATTTGAGTTATCACGCTGTAGCACAACGCTGTATTATACTGACACTATTTCAGAGATTGTTTTTGTCGAAGGGCTCGAACCATAGCGCACACACGCACACAACACACACTCGTTGCTTGTTGACTGTTGACAATTTCTACTCCGCAGTTCCTTTCCGCCCTTTACATGCAGTAGGGGTGGGAGCAGACAGTGGTCTTGCTGTTTGGGATAGTATGTCCTTCCGTCCAGGACTTTTCACACCACCGACCCTATTCAGTATTATTTACGTACAGGCAGTAAATCGTAGCACGGAAACTTTCACTAGCCACGGGTGAATCTTCTCACCTAGCCTAGTGGAGAATTATTGGATACCAAAGAGAGTCCTCCACCACGTCGTTCCAAACTTTCGTTTCGGTATCGAATATCTCCGCCTATACATCCACAGACGCAGACCAACTTCACGATTGGTCTAATCACAGTGGCTCATTTGCATACAACTTGCCACTCACTGGCTATTTACTTGGGCCTCCAGGATACATTTCCCTCAGGCGGAGTTCCTTCTCTGCCGACTTCACGCAGAATCCTCCTGACTTTCGAAATCCGAGTTTTCTAATTCCTTCGAACCTGTTTGAAGACTGGTGCATTCTGTCTTCGCTCGCCTTTACAATTTATGCATATCTAATTTATGGTAAATAATTTTCACTACCACGTGCAAGGCATTAGCGTGCCATTTACGCTTTTAATATTTTCCGTTCTTTACCCTTTTAAGTGAAATATCAGTTGATTCGGCCCTAACCACCTCATTTTGACATACACAAATATTTTATTACCACGACTAATATCATGGTCTTGCTCATATTAGCGCTATGCTTCTTATTCCCTCAACAAAGAGAGTAACACACTTTCTGTACAGAATTTTTCTGCAAAAGCTGTTTTTAATAGTATGCTAACTATCGGTCCCCCTATTTCCCCCGAACTTCGCTGTCTTGTGCGTACCCTTCGAACTAATTTCCTTCAAGCTCCCTGGCCCAATGGGATACTTTTTATCTCTATCTCGTTTTCTCTTCTGAGCCACTTACATTTTTCGTGATTACCCATGCCCAAGATTAACCTCGCAATTAATCATCCAAAATATGTAGACACATAAGTTGCCCAATTAATGCGAACATACATGTAATTTATTTTATTTGCATTTAACTATATACACGGTTTTCGGATTCATCTCTTTTCTAATTGATTGTAGCATTCCCAAAACTATGCATTAGTTATATTCGTAATTTTACTGTCAGTAGTATATACATGAACTGTTGTATCGAACCCAAGCAGGGATGGAACAATTGTTTCTCGCTACAAAATACTATGAGTTACGTATCATGTTATACTGTGCTTTTGTATTTAAGGATAAAGTTCGTAGATTTCAGAGATTTCCGCACTTGTAAAAGTGTGTCTATGTATAGAGATTTATTTTATAGATATCGATACATTTTCGAACGAGAAGATGGTTTGTGGGCCTTTATTTCCTATGAATGTATGATTTATAGTTCGCATTTCTGTTGATTAAAAAAAATCTTTATATAAAACATAATTTAAAAAATATTTTTCGATCACGGAATCTCAAGCAACATATTTTTTATGAGATAAAGTTATGGAACACATTTTCAAAAGAACAGAACTTTTTTTAAGGGATTAAATGACGATTTTTTATCCTTTTGCTAACACGTACTGCATTTTATTTCGCATGGTTTACAGTTTAAAAACAAGCCGGAAGGTTATGTTAGAACTTTTATTCCTTGACTGATGACATAAATTGGATTCATATTTCACCAACGTGAAACTCAGCTCTAATACTACCGAAAAAAAAAGTAAATACAAAAATTCACAAATTTGCTTAAGGCAAAATTCTGCACGCTTTTGCATTCGCTAAACTTTGTCTACATGCAATATCACTTAATTTGTGGTTTTTAGACGTAAGAAGATGAAGTTTATTTCTTTGGGGTAAGATGAAATAACGACCTTCGTGAAAAACTCAGATGGCTATAAACCGTTGCCTGTCTCCAATTTAGCTCTGGAAAAGCAGAGAGCATGTGTCCTAATATAAAGACAACATTATGCCTAACCGTGATTCAAACCCAGCCCCATCTCTGTCGCGTAGTCACTACACAGCGCTTAAAATACCTCACGAATTTCACTGGGTTCACTTTTTTACGCTTTACAACCGCAGGTTGCAGAACCGTATATGCTCCAGCCTTTTCCGTCCGTCCGCCTTTCGGCACGATAACTCACGGAAAAATGGTTCGATTTCGATGAAATGTTAGTATGTCGTAGGGGACCAAATGGGGACGAATTCTATTCAAAATGGAACAAATCGGGTTAAAGATCACGACATAGGAGCGGGATCCATTCCATTGTCTTATGACTCATAACTTGCGTAAATATCGTTATATTTCAATGAAAGTTTGGTATGTGGTAGGGGCCCGTCTGGGGACATCCCTTATTGAAAATGGGTGAAGTGGGGTCAAAGGTCAGGTAATAGGAGCGGGATGCATTCTATTGCCCTTATGTGTCATAACGTGCGTAAAAATAGTTCGATTTTGATGAAATTTTAATATGTGGTAGGGGAGCACCTGGAGAGGAACCCTTGTGAAAATGGAATAAATGGAGTCAAAGGTCAGGACATAGGATTGGATCAATTCCATCGCCCTTATCCCATACTATTAAGGTGGACGTCAAGTAATTTTGTTTCCTATATTTCCAATGGAAAAACTTTTCTACACATCTCCTGCACAATTAATGCGTTCCCAAGGATGGAAATTTTAAAATCGATTAAAATAACTTTATATTATAACTTGAAATACTTAACATTTTCTAAAACATAACCATAAGTATATTAAAAAACAATAACGTTTCCTTTGTTGGTGTTGAAAAAATAATAAAGATGGCGCGACCTGTGCTTTGATGACGTCCGTAGACAAATAAATGTTGGATTGTATAATTATGGTTATGTTTTTGGAAATTATTAAGGATTCCAAGTTGTAAAACGAAGCTATTTTAATCGATGTTCAAATTTTCATCCTCGGGAACGCGTTAATTGTGAAGAAAATTTGCACAGAATTTTTTCCGTTTTAAGTATAGGAAGAAAAATTACTTGACGTCAACCTTAAACCAGCGATTCTTGTATGTATGTATGTACACTATTATTTTGAAAACGGCTCAAAGAATTTTGATTAAAGTCGTTAACCTACCGTTTCCTGGTACTAGAAATCAATTTATCTTGATCTCGACTTTAGGAAAATTCGTTTAGTGGGTTAAATAACCACCCCGAATTACCACGTATTCAGTGTCACGGCGTCGTTCCTATAATGTTACGCATGTATAGAAATCTTATGACGTCACAAGCTCGCGGTTGAGATGTTGGCGCGCTGTCACGCCATCTGTCTCATTACGTCACGCGTTGTGTGTGGATCCTATTAAAGTTTTATGACGTCACACTATTTCGAGCCGTAGCACACTGGAAACAAGAGTCCCTGACGAACGACTACAACTGAGATCATGTGACCAACTTAATCCCAACTACCGTGTGTGCGTCGTCTCAAGTATCAGTAATTCAGTAATGTGCTGATGGAGAATTTCGTAAAACCTGAGCTGATGGAAACTTCGAAGATTGTGTTGCAATATGTATAAAATGTGCTAAAATTTAGTTCACAAATTACTTTGAAAGTTTTACACAAAATGAAAGACGTGCTAATGTTTTAAGAAAACTGACAAAGTACGTATTAGCCAAGCTGTCGCTTAGAATTCCAGCTGATAGGAACTTTGAAATTTGCCGCACAAAATAAATGAAATGTAGTGTTTTGTTGTCAAATTACTTAAAACGTTGTGACACGAAATGCGCATATTTTATTGTTTTTGATGGCATATGTCTGTATTGATTCCAAAATGGTGGCTTGTTTACATCATTTGTTTCGCTCCTCGGGAGCTCCCTGCTGAATTTTTGCGAAACATTTTTCAATTTCCTTCTATTTTTATTAAAGGACTTTCCTCCGCCACTATTGCCGAAGTTCCTGCGTGAGTATGTTTGGTTTCGGCCTATACCTGTAATGTTAAAATTACCGGTGTGTGGTGTCGGTGTGTTCCTCATTCATGAATTACTAAAGAAAGAAAATATACGTACTTTTTGTATTTCTTTAACTTGAAGTAATGAAATTTAAGAGTTTTGTTAATGTCGTTATATTTTGGAAAGGCGGACGTTTGTCGTTTGAACTTGTAGCACATAGTAGATATACCACTAAAGAAAACAAATGCAGTGCAGAAAACGTTTCCCTAAGATGTATACATCTTACCGAAATAAATATAAACCGTTAAAAAAATTGAGATAGCTTTACCAACAAACATATGAGTAACAAATCCTTTTTTTCAATGTATATATAAAAGCCTAAACTTTGCACGTTATATAGCTTAAGACAGAAAAGGGATTTTGTATATCAGTAACTGAAGGAGCCAGCGGGTAGAAGTTAAAGTAATAGCATTGCAACATTTTCTTCTGTTTTAGTGGTAAATGAACGTTATATGTTATTAAGAGTGTTAATTTGTTTTTCTTTGTAAAGGAAATAACAAAAATAAATCTAAATAATAAAATATATATAACTTCACAACAACATGTTAATGGACTTCACCTGCAGTTAGGAGCATGAAGTTTAGACTTTCTTGGTCACATGACTAAATCGTTTCAGGGCCTCTTGTTCCCAGTGTGCTATGCTTTCGAGTAGATGGTCGTAGTTCCCAACTGCCTTATTACGTCAAGCGTTGTGTGCGTACACCCTTCCGCACGAAAACTTGCGTAACAATCGCTCGATTTCGATGAAATTTTAGTATGTGGTAGGGGACCATTAGGGAAGGAACCCTATTGAAAGTGAACAATTAGGTCAAATGTCAGGACATAGGAGCGGGATCTATTCCACTGTTCATATGCGTCACAACTAACGTAAAAAACGTTCGGTTTCGATGAAAATTTAGTATGTAGTAGGGGACGACCTGGGGACAAACCCTATTGAAAATGGGCGAAATGGGGTCAAAGGTCAGGACATAGTAGCGGAATCACTTCCATCGCCATTATGCATCATAACGTACGTAAACTTGCTTTGATTTGGAGGAAATGTTATTATGTTGTAAGGGCCTGCCTGAGGAAGAACCCTGTTGAAAATGGCCGAAATGGGGTCAAAGGTTAGGACACAGAAACGGGATCTATTCCATAGCCCTTATGCATCATAACTTACGTAAAATGCTTCTATTACGACAAAACTTTATCATGTTATTTCGGAGGTGTACTGAACCGGTTCCGTTGAATATCATCGAAATGATATCTAAGGTCAGGGCACAGGAGCGAGATTTATTCCACAGCCATTATCCTCATAACTTGAGTAATAATTTCAGTAATAATTTCTGATATGTTGGAAGCGTATTATAATCAATGCATTGCATGATTTTACTAACTTGTTATTACAGCTTTACGAAGAGTATTTTGCATGCCAATTGATCCTTCATAGCGAAGAGAGCAAAATATTTTAGAGTACCTATTTGAAATGTGTATCATTTGTCGCTAAATAATCACAATTCCCAAAACAGTAAGGACCTAAGGAAAATTGTAACGTATTCTTCTAATTAGTTTCTGTGTCTCGTATTGACTCTTCAGAAACTGAAATTTAGTACGTAACCATTGATACTACAACCTAATTCCTATAAGTTTCAGTACTAAACGCATAACTCATGTAATAGTGGTAAGAAAAGCAGTCAAAAGCAGTGTGCCATGTGACAGCAGTCCTTGGACAATCAGCGAGCAGCGGAAATTTGTTTATACCGGTACCGTCAGGCCACAGTCCGGCATTAAGTGAGTCATAGCATGCGTTCTCATCCGATTTCATTTTAGCCATGGAAGAACAGAGAGTAAACATTTGTTTTTGCTCAAAACTTCGTAAATTGTGTGATTAAACTTAAAGAATGCTAAAAGAAGCGTATGGAGACACGGCATTATCCCGCAGCAGAGTTTTCGAATGGTATGAAAGGTTTCGTGACTGGCGGGAATTCTTTTATGATGATCCGAGATCTAGGCGACCTTCCGGTGTGTTGACAGCGAAAAAATCGGAAACGCGTGGAATTAGTTAAGAAAAGAACGCCGAATTACAGTGAGATTTTTTGGCGGAGTCAGTTTGCATCAGTTGTTCTATCTCACATGAGATTCTACGCGAAAATCTGGGAAAACGAAACCTTAATGCCAGATTGGTACTCAGCATTCCGAATGATGACCAAAAAGTGGCTATTCATCGATCTGTTCCGATATGCTGGGCAATCTGGCTGAGGATCCTGATTTTTGCTCCAGAATTATTGCAGTCGCTGAAACATGATATGTGCGGTATGATCCACAAAACTGGATATTGTTTCCCAAGATAAAACGTTTACTGAAAAAACAGCATCATGCAGATATTAAAGCTGTCCAAGTAGCTTTAACAAAACAACTTGTAAACATCACGGAAAGTGCCTTCCAGGACTGTTTTCACGTTCTTCAGAGACGCTGGAAGTTATGTGTTGATTCAGAAAGGCAGTGTTTTGGAGGTGACCAGCTTTAATTGTGAGTATGGTACTGTTTTATATTTTAGTTTGCATCTTTTCTTGGAATTATTCGGGGGATATGTCTTCTATAGGATATCAACGCAAATCATAAGTAAGAATGCATCTCAGCGATGCTGTTGCATTAGAGTTTTGCAGAGTAATTAGCAGTCAAGCAAAGTTAATGCCATGATATTGTTTTTGTCTTATTTTAATAATATTAATGCAATTATGCTAATGTTATTGCCAACCAAAATATTAGTGTTAATATTTAGTATAAAATATAATAGGGGATTTGTTTTATTTTAATCACAATGTAAATACTCTTTTCAGTGCAGTATGTTTAGTTTTGTTCAGAGTGTCAAAGTGGATTACCAGCGCAGCATTCGTTTTTGATCATAGTACTGATAATTTATCCAGTATAGTTCATATTTTAAAATATTCATTATAACTTTCCAGAACCAATAAGCATAACGATCTTAAATAAATTTAATATATATGCATGTATTTATATATATATAATTAGTAATTAAATATATAGTTTAAACATACTTAAGTGTAAATATGTAGTTTCATTCAAAAATGGTGAACTGAAACTGAGTAATTACGGAGAGTTAAAAAAAGTTGTTTTGAGGATTCATGGAATTTTCTGAAGTTACTTTGGAGGTTTTTTTAATTACAGGCTCTTGATGGAAGAAGCACCAGCTGGTCTTCTGTGTCTTTGTGCTACCCTCGCCTTTGAAGAAGCGGGATGCATGGACTCCTGCTATCCTCAGTGGGGCACATTTTGATAGTGTTTTCCATGGGGTGCTTTGATCTTTGAAGGCAAGAAATTTCTAGAATAATTTTCAAAATGTATCTCTCGCCAATTTCGAGAGCAAAAGTTTATCATAACACAATAAAGTAAACGCTTTACAACTGAAATATGCAGGATGGGTAAAGTTGTGCACGTCTTATATCTTGTACAAAGAAAAGTTGAAAAGAATTTGGAACATAAGGAATTGGTTACGTTCAAGGGCGCTAATGCTACCAGCACAGCATCAACGCTGCTAACGGCTAATTTTATTACCAAACTCCGAAAATATCAGAGATGCCCAGCGCGAAGGAAATAAATTAAAATTTATATAATTTCCTGGATAAGTGAATTAGAAACGTCTTTGTACAGATCACGCTTCCTCTTGATGAACCATGAATCTTGTCTCGCAACTGATACAGCTTCCCAAGCAGAAATAACAGTTAACAGGCGGTTCTTCGCATCTGAGTATGCAGGCGCTTTACCGAAAAGGCCGGAAGGGAGACAGAAAAGTCTTCCAACCTAAAGGCTTGCTCTCCTTTTGGATCTCAAGCTCAACCAAAAAACAGAGTTTAGTTTTTTTTGTTCGTTCTTCTCTTCTCGTAGCAATTTCTCCAAACCGTGGCAAGAAACAGTCTGTGTGACTCTATGGGTAAATAACAGCTATCTCTCTCAAAATTTTTTCAGAGATAAATGCACATTCAGTCTTCCCATAACTAATGCTCGCATCAATGTTTCGAGAACCCACATCATTTCACCTTCGAAAACCGTAAGATTGCGTCTTTTTCTTATTATTTCTTCTGCACTGCACATCATTAGTCTCTGCATTCTTAAAGCGCTCCTTGTCTTTGCCGTTGAGGCAATCTTGCGTCAGCAGCCCTGCGACATAGTTTCTATAGCTTCTCTGTATAAAATAGCCTTGTGGTCATAATAATTTGGCAACTCATTGCACGTCCTTTGCATTTGTTCACTCTGCGGCTTTCTGTTTGCAAAAAAATAATAATTTGATAAATCATCAGATGCATCGGAGCTATGCATTGAAGAGCCAAAATATTATGAGGACCTGTCTAATATGATGTTGGTCCTCCACTTCCAGATAAAGCTGCTCTTACTGGGCGAGGTATGGACGCTACAGCATTTCTAAAAATGTTTTGAGATATTTTGTCACCAGCAGATCCTTTAACTCTTGTAAAAAACGTGGTTGGTCTGTCGCAGATGTACGTGTAACAAACGGCTTTACTAATTCTCCTCGCTGAGAGCATGATCTATTCCTTTCCCAGTAACGAGTAAACAGTGGAGTTTAGGTTAAGTTTGTCACAATATAGGCAAACGTAATGTAATGCATTTCAAGTTTTCTGTACTCTGTAAGACACTGGGTGCAATAGAAGAAGGTCACAGGCTGCAAAACACTTTCCGATGCGATGCTGTTGTTCTGCATCTACTCCGTTGCAATATGTCTGCGAGACTGTGTGAATGAAAATTTCAGAAACACACCTTCAAACTTTATTGGCTAATTGGGAAGAGAAGTCATTTCCACTTCTGAAAGAAATATAACGTCCGTGCAAGTGCGAAGTGTAAGAACACTCTCAGAGTCCCTCAAGACACTTTTTATGATAAGCGAGATACTTTCTTTGAAGATGTAACTTCAATTATAACCTTGACAGCAAAGTTATTATTAGTCATTTTTAAACTAATGAAGAATAACAAGCAAATAGCAGTTATCACATTCTGCTTACAAAGTGGATATGCTATTGAAAGATATAATATTAAATGTACAATGTATTTGGAGAAAGTTTTATGTGTATAAGTTTTAGGAAATCGAAACTGAAATATATGGCTTATTAACACAAATATATCCGAGAAACGACATCTGTACTTCAATATCTGCGCAATGAAATTTGGATCGCTCAGCTGTTTTGAATGTAGCACAAATTAGAAAGCAAAACCAGTATGTAAAGTTCAGGATATACTGCATTTTTTAATAGGAGGTTTTTCCAAAGATTTATTCATGATAACACCTATCCGAACAGATGATGTCTGTAGAAGACACAAATTCGAATTCATTATGAGATCTGAATATATTGCGGTTTTCTGTTTTCTTATTTCTTGAACTAACAAATTCGATATGAACAAAGGAATCTAGCATAAGCACATTGTTTTTTAATGCTTCAGTTAATGTAAGTATGTAGGTGAAGCTATTAAAAAAACCATAGACTTAATCAAATTTCGCATGGAACAGATGTTTAAAGACAGCATTAAAAGAATCATAACAAATATGAAGGTTATTTACAATGTATTATATATCCGGAAGCAGAAAATTTAAAGTGACTGAGTAATAGTTGATTTTCAACAGGTATACACCAGGAAATATCAGGATGATAAGGAATATTGGACGAATATTACATTTTCGGTGCCTGTGCGAAGCGTTAGTTTGATTTTTTTAAGGTTTCTGTCCTTTTAGCGTTACTAAGTTCCAGTAGTTGAAGTTTAGGTTTAAAAAGAAGCACATTATTAAAGAATTAGAACTAAATTTGTTCGCTGTCACATAAGGTGTTACTTTAAAATGGAAATATGCTCACCTTGTACGAATATAAGAAGCACTTGTACGGTAAAATAAAATCTTGACTAGAAATTGGCTGTCATAATACGATAAACAAGTTTTTCAGCATCTGCGATGCAAATTGAACTTACAGCATGTGATAAATACATCATGTCTAAGGTTAAGTACAATAGATATCTCGTGTGGTTTCCCGATTTTAAAAGGTACTGCCAGATTAACCATAAAGTTTAATGGCTGTATATGTGTAAATGGTAGTCCAAAACACCTAAAATAGGTATTGTATCGTTCCTGTTCTTTTATACACGCGTAATTGAAAAATGCATGTGTAACAGGCATTCAATTCTATTTTGTGCATTCTATTCTATCATCAGAAATCTGTTGAATTTTCTTTGTAAAAATCTTGATTTCACTTCAGATGTATGCTACAAAGACATTAGATCAGACATGTGTAGCGTACTCCCCGCAGATCACACCCGGCCCATGACCTAAATTTTGATGAATCTGGCATGCAGCCACCTGCGGATTGTTAGATTATTCTGTAATCAAAGTTAGAGTGCACTTTAAATGTCGACCCATAGAAGAATCACGCAGATCGATCGCCGCACGTCGACAGTAATATCTGCCTTTGATTCACGGGAGGAGAAGCAAGTGGTCCGGAATCCTAAAGAACCGATGGATGGAAGAGCCACACGACAGCTGCAATTCTTTTTGATTGACGGGAGGAAGAGAAAGTTACAGACAAGAAGACCCTCTGCATGACCGATTGTAAAGAAGGGATGCCATTGTGCCGTTCCTGTGCGTGATGCACGCAAGCAGCACCGCCGCCCGTAACTGTCAGTATTGAATTGAGCGTTTTATGAAGTTTTAACAATCTAGTTTATTATATTTTACTACTGTACAGTAGTGGCCAAAATTGTGAAAACCTTCAGGAAATAGTGTATTTTTGAGGTTTGATGGCACATAACACCAATTATTTTGGAGTAATACCATAAAATTATATATCAATGGAAACATAATTTCATCAAGAATATAATGCAATAACTTTTATGAAGGATTTTTGTATCAGAATAGCAGTTATAAAGAAGAAATTAAACACAGAGAAAATGAGATATACAAAAATTCTCACCATGCCGGTTAATTCTTAGTTGGGTAAACTTTAGGGTTAATTACGGACTTGCACCGCCTTCCCAATGGGCGAACTAGGTAATTTAGTTCTACAGCTGTTATAATGTGAAACCAACATTGAGTTATTGCTTCTATTAATTGGGTTTTATTGCTGGGTTGCTTCTGACTAACAAGTTTCTTTAGTCGGCTCCATAGATTTTCGATGTGGTCTGGGCTATTTCCAGGCTATGTCAGCAATGGAATATGATTATCTAGAAACAACTTTTTTCACACAGCAGCAACATGACATGGAGCTGAATCCTGTTGAAATATAAATGCTTCATTATCTTGGTAAAAATCACGTGCGGAAGGCTTCAGCTTGGACTCAAGTATTTTATTAACGTATTTTTGGCCATTTATATTCCCATTACTCACGCAAATACTGTTCACACATTTTGATGTCATACAACCCCAAATTATAACACTAAGTGGGTGTTTCACGATACATGTAATGCAATTAGGATGCAAATCTTCTCCGATTCTTCTCCTTACGCATTTTATGCCATCACTACCAACCAGGGAGGTTTAGGTATCATCACTCCAAATAACACGGTCCCATTGTTCCGCTGTCTAGTTAACATGAGGTTTAGCCCAGTTTAATGTTTTCAACCATTGTTTGAGAGATAAAAAAGTTTTTTCGTGGAATTCTAGCTTTTAGACCAAATCCCTGCAGTCCGCGCCGAACAGTCATTGCACTCAACTTCACATTGCATTGCGCCATTTCATCTCTCATACACATATATGATTTTCTTCTGTCACCTAGACACATTATCTTGATTCTTCTATCATCACTTTCTGCTGCGCGCCTGTTCTTGCCTTTACCAGTCTGGTTTTGTTGTGACTGAGTCTCCTCATACCTCTTCAAAAATTTAAAATGCCAACTTTGGTTAAGTTTCCACCAATTTTCCTTCTAATTTCTTAATAACTAAAGTTTTTTATAATTTAATAGTACTATTTTTTATTCATTTCTGCTTTACCAGTCAACTCTTTACGTCATTTCTTTAATTGTATTACGTTTTACAAGCTCATTATTTGAAAGAACACACACACACACAAAATTTACTTGATAGCAACCACATTACACACTGACAAATGTGCTCCTCTCAGCTCCAATACATGACATCAATAGCTGAAACGTACTGTGACCTGACTGGCTTATTGCCAAAACAAGATAACACCTGGTTAGCTCTGTAAACACTCATGCTCATTGGCTACATTCAAATAAAGGAAAGCTACTTCATATCAACCTAAGCAAGTTGTGCTTCCTTTTTTCTGGTTATTTGGTTATACCTTTTCATAGAAAACTGATACTTGAACAAACTGTAATGAATATAGCTTCTACTAAGCTAATTATAATGAATTCAATGCTTCTAATAATAAGCTTCTTCTAATTCTTGTTGTCGTTAATTATATCATGAATAAACTTTCCTGCTAGTAGTGTAGTAATAATAATGAACAAGCTTTTTAACTGCTAGTAATGTTGTAGTAGTAATTAAGATGAATAAAGTCTTAATGCTAGTTGTTAATAATAACAACTAATGAAATAAACCTAACAGCCAGACAGAGGTCTGACAGTACTATGAACTGAGAAAAACGTACTTACTAAGACAATCTTTTATTTGGTAAACTTCTATTATTTATAAACACTCCCTTCATCAGTCACACAACTACTCGATATCCGGCTCTCACATAAACGAAGATCTCTTTACACACGAAACAAAGCTCTCACGCACATAAACAACCGCTCTCTCTATACAACAACAGCTCTCCGACACATAAACAACAGCTCACACTACGTATCGTTGAACGCGCCTATTTATACTGGCTACCACCACGTCATGACTTACACTCATTGCCAGATCTCATTCAGCGGGTGAAATAACATCTTGTTCAGTAAGAAGATAATTTACATAGGAAAATAAAATAACCACAGATAGTAAAAATCAAAAAGGAAAGTGAATCTAGAGTATACGTTACAAAACTTTGTTGCATTACATTATTGATGAAGTTTTCATTCCATTGATATATAAGTTTATGCCGTTACTCAAAACAAAAATGGTGTTATGAGCCATTAAACCTTAAATATACACTTTTTCCAAAAGGTTTCCACAATTTTGGCCACTATTGTATATTGATACCTTGTGGAATATTGCGATTCTTTATATTAGTTTTATTTTGCTATAATTGTGCCGGCGCTGTAAATTATTAAGATGACATCATTGAAGAAGAGAAAAGTGAGCAATTAGTGTCGTGTATTTCAAGGGAAGTGGACTGATGATTCCCTTTTTGGCACGCAGAAGGAAAACCCAGTTTCTTTGACTAGTTTGGAAACTTTTGCTTTGTGAAAGAATACACCCTGAAAATGCATTATAATAGCAAGTACGCCAATTACACCAATTTCAAATGTCAGCAGACAAACAAAAAGGATACTAAATTTGAAAAAGAGTATATCTGCGGGACATATGTTTTTTCGCAAACGGAATAATAAAGCTGACAAAACTGTTCGACGAAGCTTTAATATCAGTGAAAAAAATTGCAAAGCACTCAAAGCTATAGTTCGGAGGAGACTTTGCAAGGAATGTTTCATTGAAGTATGGTGTCCTGATAAAAGCAAGTATATTGAACAAATATATATTTCTTATTTAGCTGTGATAAGATGGAAAGTGCAATTACCCCTTTCTGCAGCGATATTTGACTGCGTTCTTTAATCTAGTTTTCGATAGCACGTGTACTTGCTACCCTTAGAAATGTGTTTTCATCTTGGTATTTACTCTTTGCAAATCCTGTTAGCACTATACTGCCTGCTACACTGGATTCAGCAAATATTCGTGTAGCCTAGCAAATAAGATTCCTTTAGAATTTAGTGGACTGCGAATGCATTTCATTAGTATTTTAGTGTCATTATTCCATCTCTATGATTGTGCCGTTTAAATACCGACCCACTAAAAGTATAGGAACCAGGTTTGAACAAAATGTACTTTGAAAATTCGAAAACAAATATTATTCGACCGTGCAGAGTACTACTTGAATTGAATGGACGAAAATTTGAATACATCAGATCATCTAATATATTTTTGTAGACTTATACGCGCCTCTTTCAGTATCTTTCACTTTTAAGTCAAAGATTCGTACTTGCTTCAGTAGGACACTCACAAAGCAATGGATAATATTCAAATTAAAGAAAAAATATAAGACGAAGGATTAGTAGAAAGTATGCGTTCTTCTAAGATATTCGGAATTTTCTCATACTAGTTCCAGGAAATTCTAACGAAATCAAAGCAAATGTAGTTTAGCTCTTGATTCTTAAACGAGTTTGCGTTATGTTCAAATAAGCTTAACTATGGCAGAAAGTGATGATTGCAAATCATATAAGCATGTGAGTTCTCTTATTGATTTATAACCAGCAACAGACATGAAGTTCGAAAAACAGAAATTTATGAGACATAATTTCGAAAGAACTTCCTCAAACTATCTGCAAGGAAATCACGCTTCTACTAATTCATATTGTCAAGAGTAACCTACTGAAAGGCTTTTATGTAAGGAAATCATGGAACCGTTAAAATTTGCGAAAAGGTTTTGTTTTGACTATCTAATGTACTCTATTTAAAGTAAAATAAACTGTGACCAAAATCGTACACCTAATTGTTTTGGCATAGGACTACGACTAACTCCGCGAATAATATGGGGCAAATTACGGTCGACCGTCTGTGCTAAAATAGGTTCCAATTGAAATCATTATAGTGTTAAAAATAGGTGACGCACACTAACCGCGTTAGCATATTCGTAAACAGCATGGATTCCAATTTGCGCACTGCACAATACATCGTGTGCGCAACGCTCCCCTCGATCCTAGCACACAGGAGAGATGATACAATATTTCTCGGGGTGCCGCCGCGTTTGTCTCAATCTAATTCGTCAACCGTGAGCGCAACACGACTGTGCGTGGAATCATTTTTAAAGCCCTAGACGATATCTTTTCAAATATATAAAGAACATTTTGCAGTGGTTTGAACTGAACATTTTAAAAATTGTTTTCTTCTGAATCGGTGAACACTTTTGATAATATCGCGGGTTATATAGACAACCGTGAGTGCAAAATGACTGTGCGTGGTATCATGCTATATCTCTCGACGAGATCTATTCAAATATACAAAGAATATACTTCAGTGATTTAAACGAATTTTTTTTTAAGAATTGTTTTCGTGTAAATCGGTTAACATTTTCGACAATAACGCAAAATTTACAGAAGGAACGCAAGCAAAAGTGGAGAAAATGGAAACGAGAAGGAAGAGCAAGTGATGGAGAATGTATAAACCCCAAGACGACAAAGCACCACGTTGGATAATTCGTATATCGATCTGCTTTGTGTTCGCAATGTATCTAGTATTGTTTGTAAATATTATGTAAGCTACTTTTGATATCATAGACCTGTGTTGGCTATAACAAATTAAATAAACGCTTTGAAACCTACTCGACTAGCTCATTTAAACTCTTCTATCTGAAAGACATAGTCCAACGTTACAAACTAACATCTCAATCAGAGTTGAACCAACGTGTATTTTTTTAATTTACCATGTAATCATTGCTCCTTAAGCGCATCGATGAATAAACATGCTTGGTATGAAACATTACATAGATTTTTGCGCTAACATAAAGAAAGAATGACTTTAAAATACACTTTTTTGCAAAATAAATGAAGTACCTCGAGATGTTCATTCAATCTTGTTGAAACTCAGCAGGCATGTACCTCAGAAGCTATTATGCAAATGATTAAGAAATAACGACCATTGACTAAATAGTGGTCCGTCACAGTGCAAGGGGACCGCGAATCGAGAAGGGTATATCAATAGCAAAGCTCGTACGCAGAGACAACTGTGACATTGGATTGCGGTTGCATTGCCCTCCACTGTCTGTGGGGAAATTTTGCATATAAGATTTCTGCACAATATGAGCAGCTGAACGAGTTTTAAAGATTGCGTACAGTTGGGTTGACAGAAGCCGCTTGGTCATGTCGTCGTATCTCAAAGAATTTCCACCGAAGTGACGCGGCAATCAAACGATGTTGTGGACAATTAATCGAGGATGGCATATTTAAGCGGCTCGATTTCAGTAGACAGTCAAAGGAAACGACAGAACACGATGATTGAGCAATTATGATAGCCAAACGAACAGAACCGAATTCGTCACTCTGAACTATACCTGTGCATGTTGCGTTGTCTACAGAACTTGTGGGCAAGGGGACTACATCCGAGGAAGCCACTCCGCCGTCTACCTATGACAATCGATAATTTTTGATATATTTATTATTTCTTTCTTATTGAAGAGTGAAATTCACTTTTTTCGGGCTGTTACAGTTCTCTTCTATTTGCTAACAAATTTTAATCCCTAAAATACAAACCTTTTATTTTGTACAATAGTTATTTTATTTTTCGAATTAATAGAGTATAGGTTTTCTTTTCAGTTGGAACTAGTTTCTGAAACTTACTGCTTAGTTTACGAAAATACAATATTTTATTGTGCATCCGATATTCTTTTTAGCAGAATACTTGCATAATCTAATTATTTCGAAATTATGAGATTTTCATTGATTGTTCACTATCATTAATTCCTGCGTCACTATGTGTTTTGCATTAAGTGTGCAACTTTTTTAAAGCGTTTTTTTGTGAAGTGTACAGCTAATTTACATATCCACCAATCTCCCGCGTTGTCTTCATGTGACCGTTAACTGGTCCAAAGTATAAAATGCGACACAAACGTTTCCCCAGCAGTCAAACACACTTGCACATCGGAAGGGGAAAGATGGAAAACGGTACTGCATTTATTCGATGCTGCATTCGCTACAAATTTCATGAAGAAAAAAGGGCTACAAAAGCATCTGTATCGCTCTATTTTGTTCTGCGGGAGAATACTGTATCGAAAAGCACGTGTGAGGTTTGCTTTAGACGCTTTATGGGGGGGGGGGGGGGCGAGACTCTGAACTCCGGGCTCCGACCCTTTCCAAAAAACCATCTACCGCCTTAGTTAGAGTACCATGAGATAGTATACCAAATTTAGTGGTTCTAAATTGAAAACTCTAGTTTTTACGAAAAAATATTACGGGGAGGGGGGCTCTTACCCCGTGCCCGACCCATTCCAAAAACCGTCTACCATCTAAGTTAGAGTACCATGAGATAGTGTACCAAATTTGGTGGATCTAAATTGAAAACACGGTATATTTTACGAACATTCTGTGGGGAAGGAAGGGGGGGGGGGGGGCTCTTACCGCCCGGGCCCCGATCCGTTCCAAAAACCGTCTCCCGTCTAAGTTACAGTTTCATGATTCATGATACCAAATTTGGTGGTTCTAAATTGAAAACTATAGATTTTACGAAAATTTTGTATGTAGGAGCTCTTACCCCCGCGCATTGAGCTATTCCAAAAACTGGCTACCGTCTAAGTTAGAGTATCATGAGATAGTATACCAAATTTGGTGGTTCTAAATTGAAAACTGTAGATTTTACGAAATTTTGTCGGGAGGGGATTCTAACCCCCGCGCCCCGAAGCGTTCTGAAAACCGTTTACCGTCTAACTTAGAGTAACATGTTATAGTATACCAAAGTTGGTGGTTCTAAATTGAAAACTGTAGATTTCACGAATTTTTTTATGAGGGGGTGGTCTCCGAACCCCGAGCTCCGACCCTTTACAAAAAACCGTCTACAGTCTAAGTTAGAACACCATAAGATAGTATACCAAATTTGGTGGTTCTTATTGAAAACGGTATATTTTACGAAACTTTTGTACGGGGATGGGGCTCTAACCCCCGGGCCCCGACCCGTTCCAAAAACCATCTACCGTCTAAGTTAGAGGCATTTCTTTGAAGCATTAAGGAAAATTGTTCTTATTTGTTGAAATTATTTATGTCAGATGCCTAAATTTCTTTATTTACTTAATCGGCTCATATGTTCCTAATCTTCTTTACTGATATTACACCAGCACTAAGAAAAATTGCTGCAGGTATTTATTTTCATGAAGTAAAAGCTCTCTACATTCTGTTGTAAAATTTTCGTCATTTCAGTTGTATCTTCTGTTCAATATATATATATCAACATCTAATGATTCGCTTCCCGGTGTGTAAAGGAACTTGTCAGTTCTAAGAAATATACTACCTTAAAAGCCATGTTTTTGCATGTCCAGCACTAATACACCGGAAGTTCCACTTTTAGTTAGTCCTGCAATATAGGAATCATCTGTTGTTAAAATTTAGAATCTATGTAGCAAGTTATGACAATTATAGATAGGGCAACTTTTGCAATGAAATTTTGGAAACAAATAGTTTTTCTCGAATCTGCTGGAGACATCTGCAAAATATGTTAAAAATTCAGTTTAGTCGTATTGGGCGAAACTTGAGTTTATCAGACTAATGGTTGTAAATTGTTACATCATACTTACAACTTGCAGTATGCAAACAAACCCGAATATAACGTCTCCTGAGAATCTGTAGCTTTTAATTCATGTGATGATTTCAGGCAATAAAAAACAAATTCTGATGTATCCGAATTTGATATCCCATATTTAGACGCCAATGTTTCTATTGCGGTACAAAGGTGAAATAATATTTCAGCTAAATCATTTCCAAACATCCTCGTTAAGATGCCCACTAAAGTTCGTCTGGATACCTCCATTTCTCGCTTTTCTAGAGACTCAAGAATAGCGATATCCACCCGGTACTTATGTTAGCGTAAATATTTCATACCGCTGGATATGTTAGCAACTTATGTCCAACATATACTATGCCTCGGATACCCTTTGGAACAGATCAGTTCTTTGATGATGTCTGATTCATTTTCAGTATGCAGAACTTTCGGTACAGTCACTAACACAATGAAAATATAACACGCAAAGCTTTCTTTTCTCAACAGGCGCCTGAATTCTTCACAATACAAGGTATATGACATGTGCTCATGAAGAAGTCGCAAGATAAATGGAATCGAGCATGTGTAGTTTTTATTGGAATAGCAAACCCGTTCTGGGGCGGCATAACAAAGTTACGTACATAAGTTTAAATAACTGCTTGTAGCGTATTGATAACAGGTACCATAAGACGCCTTTAGAAGCCTTGTAGGTATATGGCTCACTTTTTAAGAATTGTCTCGGCGGCACGTGAATCACCAGGATCATATTGCGCTCGTGGTCAAAACTCTTGGGTCTTCGGTATATTTTAAATAAAAAATGATAGTGTGGATACAAAAAGAAATCATGAGTAGGGAATCCATAAAATAACTAACAAGTGTGCCAATTATGCCATGAACATTCCTGTAGAACCTAAATCAACATCGCACCAGAATTATCACTACTATTACCGAAAGGTAAAAGCTATGTCTGTTGACTTCTTTGAAATCGTATTAGAATGAGAACTCGGCAATTATACATCTGTGAGGCAATATCTTCAACTGTGAAATCAATAAAGTCAAAAATTAATTAATCGACATTTCGTGATATCAACAACGAGATATCCTTTAGTCTGTCTATTATTCTACATCATACTGGAAAATTACGTAAATTGTGCAACATCACCACCTTCCATTCACAAACTTAGCTTGAAATATGTTTACTTATATTAACTGTAACTGATCCCTCTGCTATTTTCATGGAGAAACTTCGGAACATGGCATAATTGATAAAGTTACAGTTGTATTAATTTCATGCAAACTGGGAAATCATGCATGTGTTTCGCTTATTTAGATTCACGTCTTCAAAAGCATCTCGTAATTTAAAACGGAAGCGGTGTATTGGCTAAGTTCTGTGAATTCATATATATATACTGTACACTCTCGTCTTTGAGTTCTACAAATCTCACCAAAAACGTTGTTTCAAGAAATAACTGAAAATATTTATATTTAAAAGTCTTATGCTCCGTAACGGATCAGTTTGCGGTTCGATCTTTTGGGAGAAATAAAAGACTGTTAGATAAACGGAATTTCTAAATTTTTGAGTTTTTTCCCTATCCTGCGTTGCCCTTGCAATGACCGCTACATTTTCGGATCCAGTATTGACCGTTATGCTAATCAACACATTCTAGCCAAGCACATGAAATCTACTGAAATATAAACACACTTATCTGATGACTAAAGATGCTACATTCAAATGTATTCACATTAATGGCCTATTGGAAAGCTCATTTCAAAGTATTCCATCATTCGGGTGAGAATTTGAAATAAATGATATTTGAGATATTTTTTTATTTTTTTATCAACATTAAACTGATAGTCCTGCTGAATTATCATTAGAAACGCGAATGTATCTTTATTATGCTTGGTGGGCAAAAGCTTGAAAAATATGTTTATCAAGTGAGAATTTGCCTTTGAATCGGAGTGGCTTTTCTGGTTTCAACAACCAACTGCAAGAAGTCAAAGAACTTGCAACAATGCTCACGAAGCTTTGGGACCACAATAAACACAATAAGAGAATGTTACCAGTGCTATCATACAAGGTATGCAACTATAGATGAGAAAAGTATACCTTGTCAATATGAATAACCGCAGAGATATAAATCTAAACGAGATCAACGACAGAGCCTTGCGGAGAAAAGTCTGCATCCACTCTGTCTTAGTTAAAACCCAGCTGAGTCTAAACACAAAAATTATGCAGAAACAAGGACAGCGGGAAAATTCGACAAAAAATAGGGGGAAACGCCATATGGTAGCAGACAGTGCATGACAACATAAGAACGAAAAAATAATGTGAATTATAGATGTAACGGATGCATGAGTGGAAATTCCTGCCACATTGCTCCGATAAAAGGGCGTTTGAAATACCTTAGCCCAAATATTATTGTCGAGTCATATGGTTACCAAGGAGCATTCATTAATGTTTACTTTTGCGGGAGAAATATCTGGATTACACACGTTCGAGTGACATTATAGTGACCACCAGCTAATATTCAGGTTGACCGCTGTGTGCAGCGCGGGCAGCAGATAGGTGGGCTTGGAGTGACACAATGAGGTGTTGGCAGGTGTTTGCAGGTATGTGAAACCATGCTGACAACAGATCATCTGACAGATGCTAGAGGGTACGCGGTGGAGGATCCATAAAGCGAAAAACACGATCGAGGTGGTCTTACGGATGCCCAATTGGGTTTACGTCTGGTGAATTAGGGGACCTTAGCAGTACTTTGAAGTCTTCATCGTGCTGCTCCAACCATTCTCGGACATTTCTAGCTGTGTGACAGTTCGCATTGTCGTGCTTGAAAATCTCATCCGCGCCAGGTAAGAAAATCAGCATATATTGGTATACGTGGACTACAAGGATGGACTCATAACGAATTCGGTTCATAGTGCCTTCCACAGGTATTAGTGCACACTGGAAAGGCCACGAAAACATTCCTTAGACCATAACGTTGCCCCCACCATATTGTGCTCTTCCAGCATTAGTTGAAGAATGTTTGTTCTCCGATGTTTGTCACCCTGTATGCCAAAGTGCATCCGTTCGATGAAGCAGAAAACGTGACTCATCGGATAATGCAATCCTTTGCCAATCAGAAGCGGTCCAATTCCGATACTGCCTTTCAAAAAAGCGTTTTCTGCCGATGCAATTTTGTCAGCATAGGTGCAGTGGCCATCTGTCTGCATTGGAACCCCATGTGCAGCAGGTTTCACTGAACTTTTGTTTCAGACGCACTTCCGGTAGCTCCCTTGTTCATTCAGCAAGCGAGTTTCTCCACTATAGAGTGTCGATCGGTCGTCACGCACCTACGAAGCCGATGTTCACCACTCACATCAATGGCGCGTGATTCTCCGCAGTTTCCACGTCGCTTATTTGCAATGGTGCCATTTCGTCAATCACGATGCATTTTAATCACAGCAGCACGCAAACAGTTCACAAATTGCTTTATTTCATAAATACTTCCACCCTTGCCCCGAAAGCAGATAATCATACCTTTTCGCAAATATGATATATCACACCTTTTATCCAGATCAGATCAGATTTGATCATATGCAGAGGAATTTAGGAAGGGAGTGTCTGACCCCAGGTCTTAAACAACCCTTATATATAGGAAGCTAGTAGACTTGGAATAGAGTGCCCGATAGGAAAGGAACACGGAAGTAAAGCAGAAAGGGTGAGGAAGACGCTCTTATTTATTATCCCGGAGAGCAGTACCCGGTGTCCGATGTCTTAACGTGCCCATCCGACGCAAGTCAGATATTAAGTAGTTCGCATATTCGTACCTGCCTGGGATCTAATCTGAGGTTACCTCAGTGGCACTCACGAACGCTGACCACTAGGCCACCCGTCACCCAACTTATTTTATCCATGGGAGCAACGAGTGATATGTTTTCAGTTTCCTTACAATACACCTTACACTGAAGAGCAATTGAATTAGAGACAGCTGGCGTTATACAAATGTGGCGCTTGGGCGGCCCTGTAAATGGAAACGACATGACGTATGCAACGATCCGACAATATAAGGTGTGATGCGACGGCAATCAGTAAGAGTCGGACGCAGTATGGGTAAGACGAAGGATCTAAGCGCATTTGATCGTGGGCAAATTGTCGAGGCCCGACGAATGAGTCACTCCATCTCGGAAGTCGTGCAGGCACTGGGATTTTCATGAGCCACTGTGTCACGTGTGCAACGTGAGTACATCGAATCTTGTAAAACAATCCCTGCCAGGGCCAACTGCCGTGGACAACAGCGTGTATACGAGTGGGGTCATCGTCGGATAGCTCGCCTTGTAACAGCGGATAGACGGGCCACAGTGCAAGATATTACTCGGCAATTTAACGATGGTGCATAAAAACGTGTAAGCAGCCACACGATCCAGAACCATCTCCTCGCTATGAGGTACAGAAGCCATGGTCCCACGAGGGTACCGTTGCTGACCGCACATCACAGGGTGCAAAAATTAGCATGGACACCGGAACATCGCCACTGGATCCTAAACATGTGGAAATATGTTGCCTGGACTGATGAGCGGAGATTTACGTTGGCACATGCAGATGGCAGGATACGAGTACGGCGCAAACCACATGAAGCAATGGATCCTTCTTGCCAGCAGGGTACCCTTCAAACTGGTGGGGATGGTATTCTTGTCTGGGGACTGCTTACGTAAACTGAAATGGGACCCCTGGCATGTGTGATATCGTCCCTCACTGGTCAACGTTACCGGGATATCCTGGAAGACCATTTGCTCCCGTTTATGCGTCTTCCACATCCCACTGGAAACCTCGTCCGGCAACAAGACAAAGCACCATGCCATCGCTCACGAATTGTATCCGACAGGTTGGATGAAGACTCCACCGACGTGACTTCGCTTCCTTGGCCAGCTAGGTCACCTGACCTCAATCCCATCGAGCATATCTGGGATGCCAACGAGAGAGTTGTTTGAAGCTCTGACCCCCTTCATCAAACCTTCGTGAACTGTAGGAACTTCTTCAGGAATCGTGGATCCGTATGGCTTAGCAACGCTTTCGTTGTCTTGTCGAGTCCATGCCGAGACGTATCGCCGCCGTCATCAGGGCGAAAGGTGGTGCTACACGTTACTAGACTGGTATCTCTAATTCAATTGTTCTTCAGTGTACATACCATCCAAGCCGGCTTACGAAACGTGCCTTCTTTCATTGGCTAAGCGCTGTTGATGTTAAAAGTAGAAGGTGGTCACAATAATGCTACTCGAATGGGTATATTAGATTCGACTCCCTAGTTTATTTTAGAATAAATTGACTTGAACTTTTTACATTGATTGTGTTGTAATTAGAGGTGGAGAACTGCCGATAGAGTTCGATAGTGAAACAATAACAGCCGATAACTATCGATAGTGTGTTGGCAAAGCCTCAGGAAAAAAAGACGCACTGGAGTTCAGTTTGGGGCAGTCAGACTTACTTTAAACTGATTTTTTAGAAAAAGCAACTGGATGCTGTCGTTTTAAATTACTCCTAAGGTTTGGCGTATTGCCCGAGATTTTGTTATTCTTTCCGCAAAGTTACACTTCGCATAAACTTTATTCTTATCAAAAGAAAGATAATGCTGCGCAAAATGCATTTTATATTTACCATTATTACTGATTAATTTTACAAATAACTTTTGCAGCACCTGACGCACGTTTCGTCTTTCAGTACAAAAAATAAAGATTAACGCTTTTGACTTTGTCTTTATCTGATTGAAACGAATACTTTCGCTTTGAGCTTGACTTAACGTAAAGAACAACAGACTGCAAAATCCGCTTACCCTTATCGTTTACTCT
This sequence comes from Macrothele yani, assembly GCA_039090855.1. Lineage (NCBI taxonomy): Eukaryota > Metazoa > Arthropoda > Arachnida > Araneae > Macrothelidae > Macrothele > Macrothele yani. Next base: position 31,780,560 of record CM077034.1, read on the forward strand.
TTTGGTTACAGTTAACATAAGTTTCGCATTCTCATCATGTATCAATACTATTGGGTTCGATGTTTTCGAAACCAATATAAAAAAGATGAAAATGAGCTATCAGTGCCATCGGTGAGATCTAAAAAGTTTACACTTACAGCACTGAAAAACGTAAAACTATCGATGTAATGTCGATTTACTGAGTTGGACAAAACTAACGAATATATCAACAGTGCCATCGATACTTTCTCCACATTTAGTTGTAGTTTCGTATTTGTAGTTTAATATTTCCTTGATGTCATAAGTTATGTTTTAGATGGTAATAATTTTTGAAGGATCTGAAAACAAAAGTTGCTACGAAGTATACCTTTTGAGAAACTAGGAGCCAGTGATTGTAGTAAGTGATGGAAAAATTTTTTTTGTTTATGAATTCTACCCGATCAAGATAATGTACCACATAAGAAAAACATTATATTTTCAAATGCGAGATTTACTCGTTAAAGATGATCCGTAAGCTGAAGGAAATTTGCCCTTGGAACTAAGAAATCATAAAAAAAAAAAAAAAAGAAACTGGACAAAGGTATATATACCCTACATAAAGATCGATTAGGCAAAGGGAATAAAAAAAACCTCCTTTGGGTGTACCACGTTTTGCACTACATATGGCTTTTTTTCGATAATGACATACACTGACGGAAAAAAAATCCGAACACCACGAAAAAATAGTTGTAGAGGAAGGAAAAGGCGGCAATACATTTGTATAGGTAACATATTTAATCGATTTAGGTTTCAAGATCACAGCTTATTGTAAGCGCGAAAAGAGCCATTTTAAATGTGAAATGCTAGTACATTAATAACCGGTGTCCGCCAGAATGTTGACTGCAAGCACGCAAACGTTCATTCATTGTGCCGTACAGGTGCTGGATGTCAGTTTGTGGGATGGAGTTCTATGCATGTTGCACTTAGTCGATCAATACAAGGACGGTTAATTGTGGTTGGGGGAGACGCTGGAGTTGTCGTCCAATGATGTCTCATACGTGCTCGATTGGAGAAAAATCTGGTGATCAAGCAGGCCACGGCAACATGTCGACACTCTGTAGAGCACGTTGGGTTACAACAGCGGTATGCGGGCGAGCGTTATCCTGTTGGAAAACACCCCTGGAATGCTGTTCATGAATGGCAGCACAACAGGTTGAATCACCAGGCCGACGTACAACTGTGCCGTTTGGGTGCGTGGGATAACCACGAGAGTGCTCCTGCTGTCATAGGAAATTGCTCCCCAGACCATAACTCCAGGTGTAGGTCCAGTGTTTCTCGGCCGCAGACTGGTTGGCTGCAGGCGCTCACCTGGCCTCCTTCTAACCAACACACGGCCATCACTGGCACCCAGGCAGAACCAGCTTTCATCAGAAAACACAACAGATCTCCACTCCGTCCTCCAATGAGCTCTAGCTTGACACTACTGACGTCGCAAACGGCAGTGGTTTAGAGTAAGTGGAATGCACGCTACAGGGCGTCTATCTCGGAGTTCTCCTTAGAGTAACCGATTTGTAACAGTTCGTTGTGTCACTGTGGTGGCAAATGCAGCTCGAATTGCTGCCGCAGACGCAGTACGGTGCGCCACGGCCATACGCCGTACACGGTGGTCTTCCCTCTCAGTAGTGCCACGTGGCCGGCCGGAACCCGGTCTTCTTGAGCCAGTACCTTCCCTTAAACACCGCTGCCAACAATCATGTACAGTGGCTACATTCCTGCCAAGTCGTTCTGCAATATTGCGGAAAGAAAAATCCACCTTCTCGTAGCCCTATTACACGACCTCGTTCAAACTCCGTGAGCTGTTGATAAAGGCTTCTTCGTCTTCTTAAAGGCATTCTTGACTAACATCAACACACTACGTCGAATCTCAACGATAACCAACGCTCACGAACGTTACAGCGCGTATTTACAACATACCTGGTTTGCATGTTCCGAGGGGCGCTACTAGTACCACACGTACGCGCCGAGTACGAAATGTGCATAGACGTCATCTTACAGATGTAGTCTCACCGCTTTTCAACTGTCGTTTATCTAACACAACCTCTTCTAGGTGTTGGGAGTTTTTTTCCATCAGTGTATTTACAATTGTTGCAAGAGCTGGCCAGGCAAAACCATTACTGCTATAAAACACAACGGAGAAATACCAGTTTAACATGGGAGCGGCAGAGCAATTCACGAGTACCGGAACCAAAAAAGTAATCTGCATTGCCTGGTTGTTAATTTGCATGATTTCATTAAATAAAATCGTTCAGGATTGATACCCTTTCTCATTAGTATAAATATTTTAAGTTGCTGCTACTTCTTCTTGAATTGCGTCTCTTTATATTTCTTATATACCTTATACACCGACAAATCCTTTTGTAGATTTTCTCTCCTTACAGACAAATATTGTTCGGTGATTTTATAGTTATATTGTCAGATCTCTCAATAGTGGCAATTCGATTCTTATCAGTTATGCCGAACGCTAACCTACACCATGACATGTGTATCGAACTTGCACAACGTAATTACGATATGCTTGCAAACCTTATATATAGAGTTTATTTCATTTGCGCAATATGCGCTTCACGGTAAGTAGCAATGCTGCTAAAAAACCCGTTTATACTCCTACAAAGGAACAATTTGTAATTCTTTTTTTCAACTTTAAAAGGGGAAAAAAAACTAAATATAGGTAGTTTCTTTTTGTCGAGGAATTTACTAATATTTCGTAGCTTACAATTAAAAACAATTAAAAATGTAATGCTATATCTTAGAACGGTAATAGAATAACCGTAAAATCACTATGTCAGCACTAAATCGAAATCTATATTTGAAAGGGAAAAATTTTATTTCACTTTGCGAGTAAATCCAAATGTCAGGAGCTCGAAATTTCGTTCTAGGACACAAACGCACAATGATCACAAGTGCTTTCATACGACTTTCGTATTAATTTAATTAGCTTTCGTGATGACAGAATGCATATTTAATCCCTTTATGGTACGATAATTCTCGGAGGCTGTAACAAAAATGTCTCTCGATTCGTAGAAAAGCACGACTTTCATAAATAGCGCTTCGTAACCTTGATTTCAATTATAACTTTACCTATAACTCAGGTACAATAATTTGTGATTTTAAAAACGATTTTCTAATCAATGCACAGATCACTGTGCCACCAGGCGGCATTTTTCTTCAGTATTATATTAAATCCCTGTAGAATGTTTTTCTAACAATAAGAGGAATTGAAAACCCAAAATTATGCCTTTTACTAGGCTGGGTAATTACATAGCTGGCCACCCAAAATGCAACACCACGAAGGAAGCATCCGAATGGCCTGTTATTCGCAGCATGCGTCGCCCGCAAGAGGACATGCAAACGATTAGCATTGCAGGGCATATGCAAATCATGTGCGCCCGGCAGGTCATAACTATAAGAACGGTGCACAGAAGGCGGGGTGTAAGTAGTGGAAGTGTTTTGTGCTGCCGGACCTGTGCGTGCGAAGCTTCGCTTCATCACAGAATACGGGAGTCATTTCAGCAGGTTTTGGAGTTTGACATAGGACGAATAGTTGCTTATCGCGACAGCGGAAGGATGGACGGAACGACATGAGCGATTGCAGCAGCCGCGGCACACCACCGAACGAGAGGATCGGCATGTTGTGCGGCGGGAATTGACGGCTCGCACCGCCACATCACGAAAGTTAGTGCAGGAATTAGGGTGTGTTGCGCAACAACCTGTGTCAGCACGTACCGTTCGACGTCGTCTGCAGGAGTGGGGACTTGTCGCACGGCGCCCATTTCTCCGATTATCATTGACGTTACACCACCGGCTAGTGCGGCGGCAGTGGGCCGTTGAACGACGCACCTGGACAACGGAATGGCTCGACATTTTCTTCTCCGACGAATCCCGCTTCTGCTTGCAACTCCTCGATGGTCGGATCCGCGTGTGGCGACACCGCGGCCGGAGACTGTATGATGCCTGCATTATGCATCGTCATACCGGTCCGTCGTCTGGCGTTATGGTTTGGGGCGCAATTGGATAGGGCACCCGCATCCCTGTGGTACGTATCGCCGGTACACTCAACAGCCACCGCTACATCTCCGACGTTTTGGAGCCTGAAGTACTTCCTTACTTGCAGGAGCTCCCAGCGAACACGTTTCAACAGACAATAAATGCGCGCCCGCACGTGGCACGCATCGTGCAACAAATCTTCACGGCCCACCAGTTGTCACTGCTGCAGTGTCCCGCCTGTTCTCTCGATATGTCGCCGATCGAACGCGTCTGGTCGCTGATCGACAACCGAGTGGCCCGGCAAGCACCACTCGCGGCTACGCCCAATGAACTGTATTAACGTGTGGAAGCAGCCTGGACCGACATACCCCAAGCCCACATTCAAAGCCTCTTTCGTTCGACGCCGCGGCGTGTGGCGGCTGTTATTGCCAGCCATGGGGGTCACACGAACTATTGATGTTTGTGTGTGCCGCAAGTCGCATGGTTCTGTAACCTCAATCGTTTCATCTTTGTATCTGTTTTTGTGTGTCCAGTAAATCTGGCTTTGCTATCTCGTGTCCTTCTTGGTGTTGCATTTTGGATGGCCAGCACTATAAATGGAAAACATTTCTGGTATTGCAGTCTGTAAAAAATGTTTACATTCAGGGAATGTGTAGTATAATGAAAATGTTAATACTTTTAATAAATATTTTTGTTCTCCGAAAACGAAACTGCAAGCTTTGAATTATTTCCCATTTACTTCACATGCGTTATACAACAAAGAATAACATAAAATGTTTACAGTCTTTCGTAAAATTAAAAAATCCCTTTCTGTAAATAAAGCAAGGCTAAATGTGCTAAAATCAGATATATTTAGCAATTCTATAATTGAGATTACATTTACCTGAACATACAAGGACCAGCTATTGTTTTAGATATTTAAATAATTGCATTCGTTTGTTGAGGTGTTACAACAAAAATGACAATTTGAGTCTGCTAGTTTTATTGTTCTGTCCCTAATTTGTTGTTACTACTTTCAAAGAGAGAGTAAAAACTATGGGGAAACGTATCACTGATACCACACTTGAGTACGAACTGTCAGGCGCGGAAAAAAGAGCAAGGAGAACGCTGAACTGTTGGGGCGCTCACGATATTTCATTTTATTCACAAATGAAATTCGCGTCGCCAAGTAAATGTAGTTATGAATAATTAACTATTTTGTAAATTTATAAAAAGCAACGCCAGTTCTCTCTCGCAAAACTACACATACATTTTCTTTAGTATAATTGTGCTTCATAAAACGTAGAAAACGCTGATTACACTAGCCGGCAAATGAAACCTTTTTTTCTGCGGTATGAACATGAATATGTGACTTTTACTACTCTTTGTACGCTGAATTAAAAAATGCATTCGGTTCTGTTGTATCACATCTGGTTCATTAGCAATATGGCATAATGTAAGTTCATCAATTTCTGTTGACCGAAGCTATACATTTCAATGTCTTTCCTTATATAGCATGCGTGTTTAACCATTTTTTAAAACCAAGCATAAGCAAGAACAACCACAACGTTGCAACTCCTCGCATAACAACGCATATTTCGATTCCTCGTGACTTTCCCGATCTCTCAGGTACCACGCACACAATGCGTAATGATATGACGCATCGCAAAATAACACGTTTCGATTACTTCGGTCACTCGTGATACCTAAGGCACCAGGGACACCTTTCGCAATGATGTGACTCATCGCAGAATAACGCATGTTTCCATTTATACCGACATTCATAATCTCTTCTGTAAGGAACCAGGGACACCTTGCGAAACGATGTGATTCATCGCACAATAACTCATGTTTCCATTCCTCCCGTCATTAATGATTTCTAAGGCACGAGTAACCAACCCCTTGCGCAACAATGTTACTTATCGTTGAATAACCCAGGTTTCCCGTCCTTCCGTCCTCATCTCTAACGCACCGGTGACACCTTGCGTAACGATGTGACTCATCGGTGAATAAGGTATGTTACCATTAGTCCCGTCACTGATGATCACTGCAGCATCAAGGATACCCTGCGCAAAGATATGATATATTTAGTGACATTCTTCGCAACGGCTGGCGGCAGCTGAAATACTTGGTAGTCAATACGCTATTTACCCTCCGTGTCAGTACGAGGACGTCCGTAGCACTCTGTACGGTTTATAGAAGGCCGTCCCGTGTAGATTGTGTGTGTTCAACGGTTTGTTGTCTAATGTGGAGGTGGAGATGCTCAGATGTCCTCCTAATGGCTTATTTTGTGCTACAGCGACGCACGATATATTGCTCCAGTCAATCTTGCTACGTTCGGGTGACAATTGTTTAATCCCGAAGCCTTTCGATTCAGTGCGATGCATGGACCATCAAGTTGTTAAAACATCTATGATGACTCCGCTTCGTATTCGTAATGGTAAAGTTACCGATGACATCATATGGAATTTATTACCTTTTGATCATGCTTTGGCCATCGATATCCCTACGATGAGGCTGATAAGACCGCCAGATAAGGGAAACGAAATTTTGGTAAATCGCGCGGTTTTGCTCTATCATCTACTTCCCTATACTTGCAAATTCAATACTTTTTAACAGAGAAAACAAAACGAATCTACAATTTCAGGTAGTTACGAAATAGCATATTATTTGGATAGCGCAGTATCCATCAGACAGGTGTCTTATTCATTTATGTATGTTCTAGATGGAACAAAGTTGAGAACATCGTACATCGGGAACTGGGCATGAAGAGGCATTGCGAAAGTGGGAGGTGTGATATAGCTTTGTGTAGGACATGGAAAAAAGATGGAAATGACTGGCAGATAGCATTCATGATATTTTGGAATTTAACTGAATGTTCACGGATTGAGGGAAGATACCCTCAGAGATCATTCAAATTTGTTCAAGTAAAATCCTGATTTACCAGATGTGAAGCAGTGACGGCTCCAACTTTTAACCAAGTACGGTAGGAGAAGTCTTCTTGGTGTGCCGGAAGCTGGGAAGAAAAAACAGTGGTTCTGCAATAAGATCAAGTGTTGTGCTCGGTCAGATCGTTTTCAAGGAAAGCTGTTCTAGGAGTGAAATGGTTTCGTTATACACAGGATTGGAGTGGATATGAATCATCTAGTGTCATTACATTTGGAGAAACGTGAGAAAAGTGAGATGTGTGTTCTTTGGGAATGAGGGTACATCGTTGATAATCTGAGGGTCAATGGTTGGTCTTAGAAGAAGATTGATTGAAGCCATGATCCTTTGGTTATTGTATTTGCTTTGGGTATCACATGAGTCGATGCCTCCAAATTTGACTGGAAGTGTGAGAACATCCGCATTCACCCAATGTAATCTAATCCAAACGACGTTTGCGTAAAGTAACTGTTCAGTAGAGCCTCGGCTTCTAGAAAATAATTTCAACACAGAGCGCCTACAGCACTCAAGCCCGTAATTATTATAATGGATTAGATTCACCCAACCATTTCTAACAAATGTTCTACTTCAGAAAATATTCGACAGTTTGTAAAAGCAATTACATTTGCCTAGCTGAACAACAGTCTCAGTAGGTCGTTGAATCTAATTTTAAATGCAAGTTACGACATTCACCTTTAACATCTAAGAGGGTCAGTTACTGTGATAACAGGTTTACGAAAAGGGAAAACGTTGTTTTTTTCCTCCACCTATTGAAAAATGATTTCATCTTCAGTTCGTGTTCTTCTCTTTGCTATCGTAAATCGTAACGTAACTGAACTACTTCCAGCTGGTACCGATAAAGCTAGTTACATAGGTTTAATCGATGTGTGGTGTTGGACATATTTTTTGAAATGATGCGTGGTGTTTGCGCTTTTTGGGCGCCATATTGGGTGTGTATTAACTGAAAATCTTATTTATGGGGACAAGACGTCTTTCTTTGAGTCCTCAAGCTGCGAAAAAGTACATGGAGGTAGTAAAATACATCAGCTGTATGTTTTTCGTCAATTTTTTCCACAGAAGCTCCTTTTTTTTGTTATAACCCACTTATGGTGTATTAGTAATTGTCATATTTCGCTCTCACACTGAGTGTCCAAAATTTCAAAGGACCATGGTAGCTTTCATTTCTTTGAATGTGCGATCATACAACTCGAAATGTGATTGTTACTCGGGTGAGTCACTTGACTGTTTCAGCCGAAGAGAGTAATTTTGGCGAAGGCGAACTGTTGTGACGTATATGTGTTTGTGAAAGCAGTAGGGTCAAATAGTTTAAGTCGAAAGAGTAGGGAAGGGTTCCATAAAGCAAAGAACAGCACGCTTTCCTTGATTCGAACGTCGTTTTTTTTCACTTCTTTTCCTTTATAAAAAAAGAAGAAAACATTACAAACAGAAACGTGTGGAGAACTAAGATTTCGCACAACCTAAACGTCAATTGAAATAGTAGTATATTAGTTAGAACTCATGTAACCTGGTCCATATACACGGTCGAGTCAAATTGTTGTAAACACTAACAAATATCCAGAGTAACCAACGTCTGCAGGGCGGATAGCAACTAGAGGGACTGGGCGTGACTCAGTAAGGTGCTTTAAGATGCCCACCGGTATGTGGAGCCGTGCTGACTGCAGTGCGTCTAACAGCTGCCTGATGGTGCGTGGTGGAGAATCCATAGAGTGAATGACACGATCGAGGTGGTCTCACAGATGCTCAATTGGGTATAACTCGGGAGAATTAGGGGACAGGGAAGTAATTTGAAGTCTTCATCGTGCTCTTCCATCCACTCTCGGACATTTCTAGCTGTGTGACACTTCGTACTGTTGAGCTGGAACATTCAATCTGCCATAAGGAAGACTGGCTTGTGTCCAATGAGAAACCGTTTTCGTGTGAATATCTTTTACAAGTAATTCTTTATCCTCCCAAAAAAAGCATAACATCTCGCAGCTCTTCGGTCAAACATTCCGCGAGCCCCGTCGCCAGTTTAATTTCTAGCTAGGCATGAGCATGCGATACGTATCGTCTGCTTCATTGAACTATGGGTAAGTAGGGTTCTAATGACACCTTTGGAAAATAATAACCACCACTATCAGCTATCCATGACAATTTGTGTTTCATTACTGACTTCTTCTCGTATAAGGCTCAGGGAAAATCAACAAAACTATTTATGGTTACTGGAAATTATGTCTAGTTCTTGAAGTTTCTTTATTTTATACATACCTTGCGTTCTTTAGGTCATTATTTCATTAGAGACGTAGGTGCGTTATTCAAATAAATGTGTTGTGCGTTACTCACGATCCAAGAATTCCGTGCTACCTTATTTTTCGGTAATGCGATTTCAATTGAATCAAATTCAGATGCCACCGCTGTGGCGCAGTGGTGAAAGTGCTGGCTTATGACCATTCGTTCCAGAAGGATCCGGGTTTGGATTCCAGTGAGGAATGGATGTACTGTTTGTGAAGTTGCTCACGGTGGTCGTTAAACCTTCAATAAAAAAATCAGATTTGCACAATAAACAGTGCATATACTTACGTTTTTTTTTAACGTACAAATGCCGGCATTTTGCGTGTGGTCCAGTTGGCCAAGGAAAAACACACAACTCAAGCTACACACGCTTGATCAATAATGCGGCATGTACTACGAACTGCAGCTTGCTTGTTAATCGTGTCATGTTTTTTTTGCCTTATGCAAATGTAACATACCTAGTATATATGCATGTATTGCAAATGGCCATCGTGAAATTAAACAGACAGATGAAACAGAAGGTATTACTTTCAATAAATAAACAAATGAAAAAGAAGAAACTACGTGCACCTTAAAGTCCAAGAAACGGGTTTGATACAAGAAAGTTATCAAAGAGTAATGCTCCGTCAAGAGTTCATTCAAAGTTTCGCTGGAAGCTCAGTGAACACTGAGCTGCCGATCTTTATTAAATATATATAAGAAGAAAGTTTAGTAGTTTAGCGAAATAGATGTGGGAAACGCGGCACAACAACAGAAGCTCAGCGCTGTACGCACAGACATTTCCTTTTTAAATTATGTCACGTAGGACTGCGTTTTCCCATACTAATATTTCCTGCAAAAATAGGTATGACCACATTATCTCTTGTGCTGTAGATGCAAAAAAAATTGCACACGATATTTGGTTTTCTTAAATTTTGCAAAAGCAGTGTTGAGAAATGAAAATATTTTAAGTCCTGCAGAATCATTTGTTTTTGCAATTAGAACTTTATATAACGCGACTAGTAAATACGAGGCATGTTTAATAAGAAATGACTCCGCGCAAATCGTCCCTAGAAATAAAAGTATACGGCATCATATTTCACATGGAGTTTGTCGGATTTCCAAATCTCATGAATACCTTCGGTATGCACTTTCAATAAGTAAATTTTGAAAGTTAGATTCTTCTGAATCGCATTATGTTTCATATAGTATCTGATACCGGTCGATATGTATATAAACACCAACATCAAAACCCTTAGAGAATAGCAAAATCGTTGCAAATGTGTGTGTGTGTGTGTGTGTGTGTGTGTGTGAGTGTTTAGTTGATATTGAAAAGTTTCATATCATTTCAATACAATTCTTAGAGCCAATTCCTGGGTACGTATATAAAACTTGCATGTCTTACATACAACGGAAGATAACTTAAAGTAGCCTATAGAATAAATGTAATAATAATTGTATACATTCACCTGAGTGGCAGTAGAGAACTCTTAGAACATTTGTCCATTGCATATTCAATTTGAACATGTGTTTGAAACGAAGCTTAAAAAAAATTAAAGAATGATTTGAAAGATCATATTCTTGATAAATTATGCATGAAATATATGGAAATAGGTTTTTAGTTTACTCTTCAAATAAATTGTTATAAAGAATTGATAAAACCATTGTGGAACACAAAAAGAGTTTCTCGTTTTTGGTTGTGAAGGCTTTTTGGCCCTGAAATTCTGAGGAAGAAATTCTGTATACCACCAAATTATCCATAGAGGAATTAGTCAAGTTTGTATTAAACAAGAACGGTAAGCTGTAAAACTGGAATTTGTCGTCATCTCATTATCGCATACGCAGATGTATGGATTACATATCAATTGTGTTACTTATAATTTAAGAATTTAACCCTGCTGAACTTTGGTTCTAAATATCACTATTCGTTGGTTTTAAAAACGGTCTTTCTCTCAATTTAGTATTTTGTTTCCATCTTTATATTCCAGATTAAAAAGCCAAATATGCAAAATATTTGTTTTCTTTATTTTCCTTAATAGACAAAAAGTAAAGCTAAAATCAGCATCTTTTTTGCCAAGCAGAAATATTGTCTTGTAAAGTGGTTTATTCCATATATGATTTAAACATCTATATGTCAGAGAGGCTATTCATGGAGATTGTAACTCAACAAGAACATGAATCTTTTGACAGAGTAAGGATTCCATGCAAAGCAAGATGCCTTAATTCTGTTATTAGCAACTGAGAACGAATAAGAGCACAGAAGACATTGAATCATGACAAAAATAATAATTATCTCCCGTTTCAAAATTTATTGAATTTCTGCTGTCTTATGAGAATTAGTCAGTAAGCTTTTTACCAGTGTAAAATTAGGCACGCACATACTAGTATACAAAACAAATTAATAAAAGCACCTCGTATGCCTTTGAATAAAGTTTCAGATACTTTTTCCCTTCGGAAAAATACTCAGCAGAATCATAGAGAGCAAAAGCTGTTAGGCTAAATGGAGGATGTCATTAATGCTTTAAGTTTCAAAAGGCTATATAATGTACCTACGTTGGAGGATAATATTTGACGCTGAGAGCATTATTGTCACTTCAAAACCGCTGGCAATGACAAAATTCCAAAATTCGTTCTTGGCGAGTAATATGCGCACAAAATGGTAGCTACTGGGAAGCAGTTTTCCACTAAATGAATTTAGTACATCTGAAACACTATTACGCGAAATCTGAATAACCGGTATGTCATGTTTATATTGTTTCATATTGCATACCTTTAATCGAAAGGCGTAGGTCGAGTTGTCAGAGTAGTAAATATTTGACAATGGTACAGCTGTTTCTGAAATCTTAAATAATCACCATTCATCCGATCAAACAATGTCATGCATGTGGAAGAGAAAGCCTTCAAAGCGTGAGGTATTTTTCAGGCCTGTAAGCTTTAAATTTTATTCTGGGATTGCTGGCCAACCCACAGCTCCCCTTTCCAGTGACTTAGTGGTATAAGCTCCGGCTTATTACCATTTGCCCGAGAAGGGTGTGGATTAGAATCCCGGTGTGGCATGGATATTGTGTTTGTCTAAAGGCACTGATTTCCACTTCCCTTGACCCAGTGGCTCCAATGTAGGGACGGGAGACTACTTACAAACCAATGAATTTCTCATGCTCCTCGTTAAACCTCAAATAAAAAAAACAGCTCATGAGTTGCAATCGTTCTGTATTCTATAACACACAAACATCTCAAATGATTGGGGAAAACCTGAAAGTTGTCAAACATTCGCACGAGACGAGAGGCGAAAGTTCTCTCGGCTACATCTGAACAAAGTACAAGCAAAAAACATCATGCACGGCCAGAGACCTTCTTAATTTTCAGCCTACAAATCATGGAAACCAGTGTAAGACTGTTTGCTGACATTTTGTTCTTAACTGCTGCACATTTGTAAAATCAGATTGGCTTTTATTTCTCGAATGACAACACTAGAAACGCTACGATAGTAATTATTTGCTACCTGTATAAAGCTTCTGTATTTGCCAGGGTAAGGTGAACACTTCCCTAATTCAGCCAACATTCTGCAAATTGTTGAACGTTCTTCAACGTCGTACGGCCATTATATCCGCTCATGTTTGTGAAACTGTAATGAGTGAACTTTGCAAATCCCGATTTTAAATGAGTAAAACTTAGATTGGAATTCGTTCGTTTTAGTGTTTTTTCTGATAGATAATTCTACAGATGGGAGACGTCAGCCAAATAGCAAGAATATAAATTCAGTAGACTATGTAGGCTGTAGGAAGATGTGTTATCCCAGTCTATTTTAGTAGCGCACATCCGCCTTTGGGTGATGAAATGAATAGCACTTTTGTACGAAGTCTTAGAAATTTAAAGCTACATAGCACAATGCTAAATTCACAACATTTACAGCAACGTTTCCTATTTGAATTATATAACATGCTCAAAATATTCAGATGCACTTCTCAAGTGGTGGATTTGCTCATATACTTCACAGACATGGCCAATACAGGTACAAGAAGACGCAGATGTCTTGGTATGCACGATGGAAAATAATGAACAATTTAAACGGCAGCGTACAGTGACTTTCACAGCGGCACTATCATGTATTGTCATTTTAACAGCAAATCAGTTTCAGAAATTTTTGCCTTTAATCCTCCGCTCAAAAATCTAAGGTTGATTGGTTGGTTGTTTGTTTTTTATGGCGCAAGGTCCATGTTTGGCCAAAGAGCGCCAGACATAAGACAGACAAACAAACAGTATTAAAGACGTGCTATGAAGCTTAAAATATGGCTGATCAAATAAAACTGAAGAATGAGAACGATGGAAGGGCTAAAAAAGATAATGAAAAAAACAGTATTAAAAACATGATACAATGATTAAAATTTAGCTGATTCAGTAAAACTGAGAGATGAGGATGATGATAAGTCTAAAATCTAGATACGTTTAAAATAGTCAATTTGTTTAAAAAATGAAAACACGGTAAGAGTATCACAGTGGTCATTGAGGAGCCGCTGCAGTGTAGCGGCGTCCTCGGTCAACAAATGAGAATGAAAATAGTGAAAACGTACACCACGAAAACGAACACAGCTACACAAAAGATGAATGACAGTGAGTCGGCAATTGCACGTCTCACACATCGGCGCAGTCTCAACACACAGCAAAAAGCGGTGAGTGAAACGACAATGCCCAATTCGGAGACGCGCAAGCACCACTTGCTCCCTGTGGTTCCGACGGGATGAGGAGTTCCAGATTTTAAGAATAGGTTTTATACGATGCAGTTTATTTTAAACCTGTTGGTCCCACAGACCCTGCCACGTTCGCTTGATATGAGCACGAACAAGAAAGCGGAAGTCCCGGTCAAACAGTGGCAAGGGTGTGACGACCAAAGAGGAAGCAGATCTAGCAGCCGCATCAGAACACTCGTTATCCGAGATTCTAACATGTCCAGGAATCGAGCAAAACTGAACCTGAAAACCGGCCTTGAGCAAACGACGAAGCAACCGTCTCACATCCAAGAGAAAAGGATGGTCACGGCAATCCGCAGATGAAAAGGACTGCAAGACACTTGAAGAATCCGTATAGACCATAGCACAATGATGAGAACTCGACTGAACATGGAGAAGGGCGAGATACGCAGCATGCATCTCGGCTGAAAACACCGTGGCTTCAGCTGGGATCCGCGCTACTAAAACGTCATCTACACAGACAGCCGCGGATCCAACGACTCCATGCATCTTGGAGCCATCAGTAAAAATAGGAGTGTAGTCGTAATTGAGGTCACGGTGCTCAGAGAAGAGCTGCTGGTACACTGACGCACGGGTTGAGGATTTATCGAAAGATGTAAAGGTGGTATCAACCATGACACCAAGTGGGTGCCATGGAGGATCCCCAAATACCCTGGTCTCTCCAACAAGTGACAAGTCGAGCCCTACAGGACGCCATGTCTCTCCTCTTGCTAGTAATTTAGGAAAACCTTGTCGTATTGTGAAGCTTGAAATAACAGAGAAATCATATATGCATATTGATGATATGTGCGATGATGTGATCCCCCCCCCTCCCCCCGAGTTGTTGTAAACTCTAAAGTTGTTCAATCTAAAGTTCATTTCCTTCCACACGTTTGAAATTAAAAAACCGATTTATAAAATAATTTTTTCCTTCGTTAATATTTGTACCGAATACTATTTTGGCGCAGCTTCTATTTAAAGAAATATGCAGTTTTCCTTCCGAGGAACCCTTATTTCAGTTCCGTTTAGCTCCATACAGATGCCTCTATAATTACGATTTGAAATAATCCTTAAATGCTCTAAGTACGGTATAGAGATATATCGTCTTGATAAATAAAAAAATAGGCTGCAGATTTGATATACACAGTCGAATCACATTATTGTGACTAACTACTTATTTCGAGGTCAACAGCGCGTAGCCAATAAGGGAGGCAGGGGACGTGAGCTGGCTTGGAGGGTATATAAGGTGTGCTGTGGGCAATCTGTAAACATATCATCCGTTGCTGTCATGGATAAAACGAGCGATTTATCAGATTTGCAAAAAGGTGTGATTATCGACTTTTATGCCAAGGATGGTAGTATTTTTGAAACAGCGCAGTTTGTGAACTGCTCACGTGCTGCTGTAGTTAAAGTGTAACCTGATTGCAGAAATGGCACCATTGTGAATAAGTGACCTCGAAACTGCTGAGCACGTCGTGCCATTGATGTGAGAGGTGAACGTCGGCTTCGGAGGTGCGTGAGGGCTGATCGACCGTTAGAGTCGAGCAACTCACTGGCCGAATGAATCAGGAGCTACCGGAAATGTGTCTAATACGGTAGTTCAGCGAACCCTGTTGCGTGTGAGGCTCCGCTAGAGACGGATGTTCACTTCACCTACACTAACGAGGGTGCAACGGCTGAAAATGGTTATATTTGCACGGCAGTATTGGAATTGGACACTGCTGTTTGGCAAATAATTGCGTTCTCAGACGAGTCACGTTTCCTGCTTCATCGAACGGATGGACGTTGGCGTATAAAGCCAGAAACATCAGAGAACAAACACTCTTTAGCCATTGCTGGAAGGAGACAAAATGGTGGGGGCAACGTTTAGGTCTGGGAATTGTTTCCCTGGCCATCTCTGGGTCCACGCATACCTGTAAAAAGCACTACGCACCGAATTCCTTTTGAATCCATCCTTTCAGACCACGTACACTAATATCCGCTGATTGTCTTCCTTGGGGCAGATGAAATATTCCAGCACGATAGTGCGACGTGTCACGCTGCAAGAAATATCCGAGAGTGGATGGAAGAGCACAATGTAGATTTCAAATTACTTCCCTGGCTTCTAATTCATCCGAGTCAAACCCAATTGAGCGTCTGTGGAACCACCTCGATTCGGTTGTTCGCTGTATAGATATTCCACCACGCTCCCTCCAACAGCTGTTAAATGCACTACTGTCAGCATGGCTCCACATAACTGTGAACATCTTCTAGCACCTTATGGAGTCACTCCCAGCCCCTCTAGTTGCTATTCGACCTCTAGACAGCGGTTTCTCTGGATATTTGCTGATGGTCACAATAATGTGATTCGACCGTGTTTATGGACCACGCTACATTAAACTACTATTTAAATTGACTTTAGTCTGTGCGAAGTCTTAGTTCTCCAGACGTGTCTGTTTTTAATGTGTTTTTCTTCTTTTTTTACGTTCTCCAAGCGTAGGTTGAAGAAGCGTATATTCCCCAGCTTTGTCCGTCCGTCTGCCTGTCGGCTGGATAACTCGCGTAAAAACGGTTCGATTTCGATTAAATTTTAGTATCTGGTAGGGAACCACTTGGGGACGATCCCTATTGCAAATGGAGGAAATGGGGTTAAAGGTCACGGCATAGGAGCGGGATACATTCCATTGCTCTTATGCGTCATAACTTGCGTAAATATAGTTCGATGTCGATGTAATTTTAGTATATTGTAGGGACCCACCTGGGAATGAACCTTATTGAAAATGGGTGAAGTGGGGTCAAAGGTCAGGATATAGGAGAGTGATGCATTCCATTGCCCTTATGCGTCATACCGTGAGTAAAAATGGTTAGATTTCGATCAAATTTTATTATGTGGTAGGGGACGACTTGTGGACGAAACCTACTGAAAATCGATGAAAGGAGGTCAGAGGTCAGGACATAGGATCTGGATCCATTCCATCGCCCTTATCCTATACTACACTACTGGCCACACAAAATGCAACACCAAGAAGGACACGAGATAGCAATGCCAGATTTGCTGGACACATAACAACAGATACAAAGATGGAACGATTGAGCTTTCAGGCCCGTGCGACTTGCGGAACACGCAGATATCAATAGTTCGTGTGGCCCACATGGCTGTCAAAAACAGCCACTGCACGCCGCGGCACCGAACGAAATACGCTTTGGATGTCGGCTTGGGGTATGTCGGTCCAGGCTGCTTCCACACGTTGCCACAGTTCATCAGGTGTAGCCGCGGGTGGTGCTCGCCGGGCCACTCGGTGGCAGATCAGCGGCCAGACGCGTTCGATGGGCGACATATCGGGAGAACAGGCGGGCCACGACAGCAGTGACACCTGGTGGGCCGTGAAGAATTGTTACATGATTCGTGCCACGTGCGGGCGCGCACTGTCCTGTCGAAGCGTAGCCGCTGGCAGTTCCTGCAGGTACGGGAGGACTACAGGCTCCAAAACGTCGGAGAAGTAGCGGTGGCTGTTGAGTTTACCGGCGATGCGTACCAGAGAGGTGCGGGTGTCATACCCAATTGCGCCCCAAACCATAACGCCACGCGAAGGACTGGTATGGTGATGCATAATACAAGCGTCATGCAGTCTCACACCGCGGTGCCGCCACACGCGGATCCGACCATGGTGATGTTGCAGGCAGAAGCGGGATTCGTCGGAGAAGACAATGTCGTGCCATTCCGTAGTCCAGGTGCGACGTTCAACGGCCCACTGCCGCTGCACTCGCCGCTGGTGTAACGTCAATGATAATCGGAGCAACGGGCGACGTGCGACAAGTATCCGATCATGCAGACGACGTCGAACGGTACGTGCTGACACAGGTTGTTGCGCAACACACCCTAATTCCTGCGCTAACGTTCGTTATGTGGCGGGGCGAGCCGACAATACCCGCCGCAAAACATGCTGGTTCTCTCGTTCGGTGGTGCGCCGCGGCTGCGATAAACGTTCACGTCGGTCCTGCCGTCCCTCCTGCACCCACCTAATTAATACTCGCCTCACTGTGGCTGGATGTCGTCCCAGACGGGTGCCTATGTCTCGGTACGATAAACCGCTGTCGCGATAAGCCACTATTCGTCCTCTGTCGAACTCCAAAACGTGCTAGAATGACTGCCGTATTCTGCGACGAGTCATCAGGAAGCTCCCCATGCACAGATCCGCCAGCACAACACACCTCCACTACTTACACCCCGCTTCTGTGCACCCTTCTTTAGTGCTTCTCGGTATCGTGCCAGGCGCACATGATTTGCATATGCCGTGCAATGTTAATTGTTAGCATTTCCTGTCTCGGGTGACGCATGCTGCGAATTTCAGCCCAATCGAATGCTTCTTTCTTGGTGTTGCATTTTGGGTGGCCAACAGGGTATTAAAGGAGCAATTCTTGTATGTATGTTAATTTTATTTTGAAAACGGCTCTCATGATTTGGATGAAAGTCGTTAACCTACCTTTTTCTGATACTAGAAATCGATTTAGCTTGATCTCGACTTTAGGAAAATGCGTTCAGTTGGTTAAATAGCCACCTTTAATTATAACGTTTTTAGTGTCTTAGCGTCGTCCCATTAATGTTACCAATGCTTAGAAATATTATGACGTCACAATCTCGCGATTGAAAATGTTGGCGCGTGTTCACGGCATCTGTCTCATTACGTCACGCGTTGTGTGTGGATCCTGACAAAGTTTTATGACATCACACTCTTGCGAGCAGATCGTCGCGATTCGAATCTGCCTCATTACGTCACGCGTTGTGTGCGTATGTCCACTCGCACGATAAACCGCGTAAAATTTGTTCGATTTCGATGAAATTTTAGTATGTGGTAGGAGAACACTTGGGAAGGAACCCTAATGAAAGTGATCGAAATGGGGTCAAAGGTCAGGGCATAAGAGCGGAATCCATTCCACTGCTCTTATGCGTCATAACGAACGTAAACAAGGTTCGATTTCGTCATGAATCGATTTAACGTCATGAATGATCGATTAAAATTCAGTATGTGGTAGGGGACTACCTGGGAACAAACCTTATTGAAAATGGGCGAAACGAGGTCAAAAGTCTGGACATAGGAGCGGAATCACTTCCATCGCCATTATGCGTTATAACTTACGTAAACATTCTTCAATTTGGATGAAATGTTAGTATGTTGTAGGGGCTTACATGGGGATAATTGCTGTTGAAAATGGGCGGAATGGGGTCAAAGGTTAGGACACAGGAACGTGATCAATTCCATTGCCCTTATTTATCATAACTTACGTAAAAATGCTTCCATGGCGACAAAACTTTATCATGTTATTTAGGAGGTATACTGAACCGGTTCTGTTGAATATCATCGAAATGGGATCAAAGGTCAGGGCATGGGACCGAGATTTATTTCACAGCCATTATCCTCATAACTTGAGTGATAGCTTGAGAAATGATTTCTGGTATGTTGGAAAGCGTATTATAATCAATGCATTGAATGATGTTACTAACTTGTTTTTTATAAAGCAACGGAAGGGAAAAGCAAAGTTTGAGTCAAGGAAATCGTGCTATTCTTTGTTTTATGGAACGCTTGCCCAACTCTTTCGACTTAAACCAATTGATCCTACTGCTTTCACAAACACATATATGCCACACACAATACTTGACCTTTGCCGAAATTACCCTCTTCTGCTGAAACAGTCACGTTACTCACCCGAGTAACCATCACATTTCGAGTTATATGATCGCACATTCAAGGAAATGAAAGCTACTATGGCCCTCTGAAACATCGGTCTCTCAGTGTGACAGAGAAATATGACGATTACTAATACACCTTAAGTGGGCTATAATGAAAAAATGAGCTTCTGTGGAAAAGATCGGAGAAAAAAGTGCAGGTAATGTGTTTGACTAAATCCATGTCCTTATTCTGTGCTTGAGGACTCAAAAAATTGAAGCTATGTCCCCATGAATATGATTTTCATTTAATACACACCCAATATGGCGCCAACAGTCGCAAACACCACGCATCATTTCACAAAATGTGGCCAACACCACACATCGATGAAACCTAGTTAACTAGCTTTATCGGTACAAGCTGGAGTAGTTCAGTTACGTTATGATTTTCGTTAGCAAATAGAAAAACACGGGTTGAAGATGAAATCATTTTTCAATAGGTGGAAAAAAACCGCGTTTTCCCTTTTCGTAAACCTGTTATCGCAGTAACTGACAGACTTAGATGTTAGAGGTGAATGTCGTATAATATGCATTTAAGATTAAAGATGATTAGAGGTACGTGGGAAGAGACTGTGGATCTGATCTGATCTCTATTCCTGGAAACACAATAAGGTTCAAAAGAATGAAAAAAAACACTGATAAATAAGATGTGCCAAGTCGAACATATTTCATCAAGGTGAATGTTTTCCTGAATAATACTTGGTATTAATATTAAAGCAATAATTAAATGACATACTTCTAAACATTTTTATGCTGTTAATGTGTTTTTTGTATTTTTTACAAACAGAGATCAATTGATAATGTATTTTATAAAATAAATAGTATTTAGTGTTTGAAAAAATGGTTGAAATATTAAATACTTTCAGTTTTTTCTTTTGGAAAAGCAATTTATAAAAAATCGAAATACTTTTTATTGATTTTGAAAATTGAAAGTGTCTAATTTTTTGGCCTTTTGTCAGGCGTTTGAGTTAAGAAAGTAATGTGTCAGTGTTCAGAAACATAAGAGCTAGTTTCTTCCTCAAAATATAGGAATGACTATTTCGAAAAGTTCTCATATGTGCATAAATAAACAGAACTGGCAAAGAGAACCAAAAATTAGCTGATAAAAGTAATTGAAAACAGATCATGTCCAATAAAACCGTGCAGGTAAATGCTGGACTTTTCATTTTTAGCACGTCTTTTGTAAAAAATGATCGTGCTTGTGTTACCGGTTTGTCCGTCCGTCCTTCTGTACCCACGAAATCTCTGCAACTATTAGTTAGATTTGAAAAATTCATTTTGCATTGGGAAGCTTGAAATATACCAGTCTTTCATTTCGTTTTTTTTAAGATGTACAATTTCGCTGCTAGAGGGCGTAAAGGCAGATGATGTCGAATTCAAAAATACGTTTTATTCCACATATTTGCTTCTAAACATCCGATTGAAAAAATTATTTTATTTTTCGATTCCATTTATGTCGAAGAGCATTTTAGATATAGTTACTTTTTCAATTTACGCATAGATTTTCCGCTAGGGGGCATAAATATAAATAAAAGTTTTACCGATAATTCTTCTTTTAAAACTCCGATATGAAGACATTTTTCTTCAGCTGATACACCTCTTGATGGAAAATCTCTTGCATATAATTTCAAATTTTTGGAAAAGCCTACTAGGGCCACCTGCGGGCGTAAGAATTATTTTTTGCTTCTCATGTATTTGCCATAAAATCTGAGATTATAAAATATCGATGGAAAAAATTGTTTCGTGGACTGATGCCACTCACATAGATAAATCTTTTTGGGAATATTTTCTTCTTAAAATATTCCACAGTTTCTCCGCCAGGGGCGAAGATGTATATCCTATTTTCGTCAATATTTCTACTTCTAGGAGTCCGATTTGATAAAAACTTTTTTTTTTTTGGATAGTGATTTTAGTGTGACATGTTTTTCATATAATTTCAATATTTTCAAGTAATTCATAGACTTTCCGCTAGGAAACGTAGAGGCAAATTGCGTTTCCCTCTATATCTCTGCTCCTAAATCTCTGATTTGAAAAATCCTCTCTGCACCGGACACAGCTCCTGATGGGAAATCGTTTGACATAATTTCTAATTTTTGTAAGAAATGGTTTGGCCACCAAGGGGCGTAAATTTTTATTTCCGCTTCTGATGTATTTGCAGCAAAAATATGAGCTTCTAAAATCTTGATGGAAAAAAATCCTTGTTGACCGATACTAATCATGTCGAAAGACCTTTTAGGAACATTTTTTCTTGAAATAATATCTGGTTTCTACGCCAGGGGGAGTAGCAGTATATCTAATTTTTGTCAATATCTCTACAACAAGGAGTCCGATTTGAAAAATTATTTCTTTGTTGCATAGTTTTTCCGATGCGAAATGTTCTCCTATAAATTCAAAATTTTTAAGTAAATCATGGACTTTCCGCAAGGGGGCACAAAGGTAAATTGCGTTTTCTGCGTTTTTTCTGCTTCTAAAACTCCGATTTGGAAAATCTTTCCTGTATCGCATACAAGACCTGATGAAACATATTTTTCACATAATTTCTAATGTTTGGTAAAGAATGGTTTGGCCACCAGGTGGCATAAGGGTTAATTTCTGCTTCTGATGTATTTGTAGCAACATTTGGGCTCCTGAAAACTCAACTAATTTTTTTCTTGGACCGATACCGCTCATAAGGAAAAACCTTTTGAAAATACTTTCTTCCTAAAATAATGCATGGTTTTCCCACCAAGGGACGTAAAGTCAAATCTTATTTTTGTCGATATTTTTGTTTCTAAGAGTTTGATCTGAAAAATTATTTCTGTGTTGGCGAGCGTTTCCGGTGAGAAATGTTTCTCATAAAAATTCATGTTTTTCTTAACGCACAAGTCTGCAACCAGAGGGCTATTGAAAAACTTCTTTCTTCCGTCAGATATTATTGTTTTCCATACCGCTTCCATTGATTTTGAATAGCTTTGATAAATTTAATTTGCGTCAGAACGGATTCAAAAGACGTGCTTATTACACCGGAAAATTCATGGCATCTTTCTGTTTTTTTTTTCTTTTTCATTGCCAGTGATTTCTTTTCAGAACTTGAATTTTATTGAAAACACAATATCAATTTTTGTCGAATGTTTTGTATTTGACAAAAAGTAGCAAGTTTCCACCTTGCTACTCTTTTAAGAATGTTTCGTGTCGAAAGTATCTGCCTGTATTTTAAATACAGACGGGAATGCTGTAAAGAAATTAATGGTTTAAACATAATCATGTCTTTAAAACAAATAATTATTTTTCCTCGTTAAAAGTTTTGATGCAGTACTCAGAAAACATGATATCAGTGTTACAGAAATAAATGTTAAATAAATAAAAAGTAAATCCTGTAAACCATAATGTATAAATATAAAATCCTTTAGGATATTTAAAGATATCCAAGATCCAGATTTTGGATTTTATGTGATTGGAAGAAATGTTTCAATTTTTAATAAATGAAGTTCACTATGTACTGTAAATGAACTCACTGAATACTACTGTTTGCGTAACAATTTTGATTCAAATCTATTTCATCGTTTTGTTAGGGCGCAAGTAGTATTTCAATATGAAGAAAATGAAAATGGAAAATTTTCCTCTTTGGCCAGCAGTAGTAGCAGCTTCAAATATCCATAATGAACGATAGATGGCAGTACAGGCATTCAACAGGCTAGAACATCTCTGTTGCTTGCGGTATAATTCTAACAGTACAGGCCTGCACATTGAAGTAATTGAAAACAAATAATGTTAAAATCAAACCACGTTCCCACTGGAACTATGGAAGGAGGGCACAAGCAGTAACTTATGACAGAAGGATTTAGACGAAGAAGTAGTGTTTTCTTTTAAAAAAAAAGAAAACAATGAACCAGAAGACATATAAAGTCGTAGAACTACTTAACTCAGACATAACGCTCGTTTATTACAAGAGCACTGATAGTAAATACGAAAAAATAAATCACCAAATATTTTTTTTTTAAACAATTTCCGAAACCCAATTTAATATCTCAATTCTAATAGCAAAAATAAACTTTAACAAAAAACATTATAAAAAAATTGGTTTGCAAACGCCATGTTTTTATGAAACGAAGCATGGCGTTTGCAAATTAATATCAAACAGGTGTTGATAAAATTCCTGAATTTAAAATTATGTGTAACGATATGTCTAACTTAACTTCTGCATTTCAGTTCGGCAAAGTTTGTCTTATTGCTGTTTGTACTTAGTTCTTAGCTGTTTTCATTGAACAGTTATTAAAATAAATATTAACTGTTAGCTTTCCATAAAAAAATGTACGTTACTAAAATAGTATTTATGTACATGAACTCGTATTTTAGTTTAAATGGAGATGAATAATGTTCTCGCTATTTTCACGCAATGTTTTGTATGAATAGAACGCGATAAATATGTTTTCCACATAAAAGAAGAGATGAGCTTCGGTTTTCAGCTTTAATGGATTACTCCAGGTTGAGATTCGTAAGCACCGAATTTCCAGAAATGAATCGTGCCGACAGATCACCTTTACGATGTAAATAAAGTTACGTTTTCCTTTAAGTGTAAAAATGTGTGGTCTGGTTTTCTTCTAATACAGAAAATATATAAATAACTTCTCTTCCTGTTCGATAATATACATTTTATTCAATTTTTTTTAGTTTCTTTTGCGAAATCCGTATGTGTTTCAGTTAAAACATAATCTTCCATTTTTGATGAATCCGCAGTCTGCTGACATATCCGATAAAAATTACGCAAGGGCGACAGTTATGCGCTTGAATATCATATTTTTGTAGCCCATCACTACTGTAATTTATACAAAGTTAGTTTAAACCCTCACATAACAGCTTTGGTACTGCACAATGCAGTAAGAAAGTATTTAGTATGTAGGTTGAAAAATACAGTTTTCAAAATTCGTCTTGATCTCAGATTTTAAACGGAGCTGCTTACATTAAAATTTGTAAGCATTTTATACTAAATTTCAACGAGTAATGAATATTGTCTAAACTATTACGTTAGTAAAGGTCAGTGTTTTGAAGCAGAAACTGCCGCCCCGGTGGCGCAGTGGTCTAAGCGATGGCCTCTGATCATTCGTCCGAACGGGGTCCGGGTTCGAATCCCGGTGAGGCATGGATGTTGTGTTTGTCTTACGGCACTGGCTCTCTCCCTTCCCTGGAACCAGTGACCCTATATTAGGGACAGGCGACTGCTTATAGCCCATTGAGTTGCTCACGGCGGTCGTTAAACCTTCAATCAAAAAAAAAAAGAAGCAGAAACTATCTTTCACTGTTAATTCTTATTCTGTAAAGGAAATACAATTTTCGAAAGGTAAATGACGTGAAAAGGGAAATTAAGGAGATATTATTATTTTTATTTTCAAGTGTATTAAAACTGAGTACTTTTAATATCTTAGTAATGACGTAATATTTTAGTACTTGCATGCATACGGTGGGTCCAGCGTTCACTTAGACGAATACCCAAAGACAGTAGCACTATCAGGGTTCGGATAACACTAGATTTGATATTAATTCCAAGAAATTTACTAGAGAGAATAATCCCGTCATCTCATTGGTGCTAATGAGGAAACTGCTGCGTAGTTTGTGTTGCGATCTTCCTTAGAATAAATGAATAGGAAGGGCTTTTAAGGAAATCGATTTGTGGCAAGGATGAAACGGATATGCGACAAGGTGTCAATAAAGGTAAGTTATGCATTAACGAATTATGTTTTTAATAGCAAAAAAGGTGTTTGTTGAAATCACCGGTAAGATGAAATGCAAACAAATTCGTCCACTCATTGAAGACATGGTTCTGAGAGGGATGGTGCTGACAAATAGAATTATCAGGTAATAAATCATTAGCAGCGTCTTAAATTTTGTTAAGGGTGCTACACAGCTGTGCTTACAAATGGAGGATGTAAATTCGATGGCTGACACGTCTAACACAATGGTTCTTTTGCAAGGTTAGTGCAGAAGGAAACGTGGTCTCCTCATTTCCAACGTTTCTAATTTCCAAAGCATGCAATGAGCAGTTTTTTCCGAGTTTAAAGAAGTCATCAACATACAAATGATAGATAGCTGGGTATAATGCTGTTGGATTTCATCTTTACAGGTTGACATGAGCGCGGCACCAATTGACGTATCGCGTGCAATAACGTACCCCATATCCACACAAGAAAAATAAATGAAAAAGAAATCAAGAGAGAGAGAGAAAAGTAAAGAAACTTTTGTAAGAATTTTGCACCGCTCCTCTGCTGCTCGGGACAAGCAAAATGCTTTCTCACTTGCATTGACAAGCAAGAACATACAACAACGAAATTAAAGATCTGATGAAATCTTCCCGTATAACCCGTGCCGCGAATGGGTATGGATAACTGAATTTAAATGCAGCTCTTCCCAAATCATCGAAACGTCACAGCATACTAATTTTCACAACCCAGTGATAAGCCGAAAATTTCCAAAATGGGAATGTTGATGCCGCGAGTGTTATTTCCTTCTGACGGGCAATGGATAAATCAACACCCACATTTTGGAAACTCCCAACTCATTAGAAGCTGGATAAAATTGGTTTTCTTCTGAAACGTATTCTGAAGCTCGATACGTTTTCAAGAGAACATCAAAAGGTGAAATAAACATAAAAGTCAGTTAATTCAAAACATTTCGTTGTAGCACCATGAAAGTTAAGTGGAATGTGTTAACATCTCTGCGGAGGGATTTTTTCATACTCACAGGTGTGTTTGTAAGCTTGGGAAACAATTAGGTTTGTGAAGGTGAAGAACGACAATTTAAACACTTTCTGTAAGTTAGCAAAGTATACGTTCTCGTAATATATTTCTATGATTTCTATGTAAACTACGATACACACTGCAAAGAGACTTTTTAAAAGCCCCTCTATATAAATATATGATAAAGTTTATTTATAAATTGAGTTCCGAATTCATAGTTCAATCGAGATTTCTCCTGGTCCGGTCCAATTATGTAACTTCCGGAGTTTGTAAAATATTTGACCCATTTCCAACTCTGGATGTGACATAGGCCTCAACTCTTGTGCTAACCTTCGGAAAGTTGATGTTCGGTCAGCCATCGCTATACGATGGAGATGACAATCTTCATTCGTATTCATCCGTCTTATCATATGAAGATCGTCATCTCGACTTTCCTCTTCCTAGCGACGCCTATCACCATCAAAGTGCTCGCGTTTCGTCCAAAAAAAAAAAAAAAACAGAAATGTCGCGGAAGAAAAGTTTGCCTTTCCGCATCCCAAAACATCGGTCTCGCTCAATGTCCGTCAAACGTACGTGCGGATCAGATCTACTGTGGTGGGGTATACCGAGTTAGTGCAATTAATTTACTTAAACGATACACGTTAATTCCTTAAGGGTTATTGTAACAAATTTACTTCAAAGGTACACGCTATTTTTTTAATTTAACGTGCTTTGTACATCCTGATTTTTATGCATCCTGTGGGATATTCATAATTATTCGAAATGCAGTCATTTGCACCATGTTAAGACCACCTGTCAATTTATTGGAACAACTGTGCTTAACTGGCCCTCTTACCGGGCCAGTTAAGCACAGTTGTTCTTTTCCTCTGCTGGCAGCCCTCCAATGTGTTTGATCTGTGGCATGGAGCACCGTCATGCATGAAGCATGTACATTTGTGCATTTGCATGTGAGTTAACAGCTTCTAACGCAACATTTCCACTTAAAAAGGACACGTCATGGTAGTGACTGTCTGCACAAAAGATGATATTGTTGTATCAGCGGCTTACATACCAGGCCATATCATCTGACTAGGAGGTAGTCTGACGTGTATAACGGTGTATGTTTCATCAAACCTTTCGCCTTTTTGTGCTCGAACATGTGCTTCACGCTGTTCAAAATGACCCAAAGTTGATTCTTCGAAAAAAAGGAACTGGTGACGAATTTTCAGCAGTGCATGATTGATGACGCTTCGCAAACTGGAATACCTTCTTTTTCATGAAAGAGGTTAGCCTAGATTTATCAAAATCTTTGCTGAGACGTTGGAAAACAGTACTGATATGTGACCCTTCTGAATGTAGAAAAGCTTTGATTTTCTTGCACGAACTCCTCAGAAAACGCATAACTATTCATCTTACGATATTGTCAACATGTAGGGTTGTTTTCCTTCGACGTCCACTTCCGTTTCGGTCGCTAAGTTCACCTGTATCTCGATACCTCATGATGGTATTATAAACAGCAGTCTTGCTCACATTCACCTTTCTGCTTATGTCACGTTCGGATTTTCCTTCATGATATAAAGTCACTAATTGTGCCCTCTGAGTAGCACGTAATGACACATTTTAGCCCACGTTTCGCTATATACACTATCTACCATCAAGTAACTGGACAATTGTGATAGCAAAGGAAAACGAAGTTTATTCACCTTCAATAGTTGGTGGAGCCTCCACGAGCGACGATTACAGCTGCGACCCTTCAAGGCATACTCTCAACCAGACGTTGTACGACGGCTAGCGGTATTTTCTGCCACTCGGCATGGAGAAGACAGGTCAGTTCCTTCACTGATTTCGGACGGTGCTGGCACCCCTTAGGTAGACGCTTCAACTCGCCCCAGAGATGCTCGATAGGGTTAAGGTCCGGGTTCTGCGCAGGCCAGTCCTTTTGATTAACCCCATTGTCACCATACCAAGCCATGGTGGACCTCGCAGCATGACATGTGGCATTGTCATCCTGAAAGTAACATGGGTCCACCCCGTAAAACTACCACAACGTAGGAAGCGCATGTTCATCCAAAATGGTGCAGTAGATCTCGGCGTTGAGTCTACCACGAATTGCGACCAAGAGTGAAGAGACATTCCAGGTGAAACATCCCCATACCATAATGCCACTGCCGCTGAACTTCACAGTTAGCACAATACATTCCAGCAGGAGGCGTTCTCCAAGCAGACTCCAAACCCAGACCTTGCCATCCGAACGGTAGATGGTGAACCTTGTTTCGTCTCTCCAGAGAAGCTGTTTCCACTGTTCAACGGTCCACTGTCGACGTTTTTTGCACCACGTTTGCCGAGCAGCGCTATTGGACTTGGGGCTCAAAGGCTTGTGGGAGGCAGCACGTTCATGATAACCGAGCAGATGGGCTTCCTTACGGATGGTATTAATCAAAAAAACACTCGCGGATGTGGCCCATCGATTTGGTGCGGCTCTTCCGAATTTCTCTGGCCAGCACCCGTTGTTCTCTAACTCCCAGGTTTGTGGGTCTGCCGGGTCGAGGCACATTCCGATAGTCACCTCTCATCTTCCACTTGCCAATCACGTAGGCCACTGTCGATTTTGGGTACTTCAACTCGCTGGATATATCACGTATGGATCGGCCATTTCTGTGATACCCGACGATTACACCTTTCTCGAAATCAGAGGTCTCCGAACTGCATGGCATCTTGCATGCGACTGGTTGCGTTGTTGTTTCCCACACGATATTTAAAGGCGCGGGCCATGACGTGTATCAGGACCGCAGATATCGTCGATTGCAGGGGTGTCCAATTACTTGTTGGTAGATAGTGTATATAGAAAATGCCTACGAAATCTCTCAGCATGAAAACTAGAAGCAATCTGACGATCCCACGCTTCCCCAACTCAATCAACCGCTGCAGAATGATGCAACACCGACGGAAGTTGAGTAATACGGAGAGTAGCTGCGCAATCGGCAGAAATATCCTAACACAAACAGGTGGTGTTACACTTTTGCAAATGGCCGTAAAAGTACTACTAACTTTAACGACCGTTTCTTTATGGGACAGAATTAGAGGTGTTGTCCATTCACGAATTTTAATGAGGACATCTATTAGAGAAACAGTTGAAATTCTGTCCTGGCAATTAGCATGCGCTAGTTCAATCTACAAGGTACGAATTACCAGTGGTCTGGCAAGCATTATTTAGTGACAGAAACACGTTGCAACACACCGTATAACATCATGATAAATATACTGTAATACTGCTCGAGATGTCTTGCATGTTAATTTCAGGGAAAAGAGCTTTTTAAACGCGTTGCGATTTGCCGTTTTCTAAATCACTTAAGAAATGGATTTCAACAATACGTACGAATTTCGAAACTGCACGGGGAGTAGTCATAAATCGAAACCTGTGACATAAATAAAATTTTCAAGTAGCGCATTCGCGCTTCAAGTAAAATCTCGTACTCATTAAGTAAATCTAATCTGTACCTAGAAAGAAGATATTTGTTTTTATTTTTAACAATAAAAAACTGCAAATAAATGCTAAGCAAATAGGCATTTGATTTTTAAGATTGCATTTATTAATCTACGCTGGTTTAAAATTAAAATCTAACAGTGAGGCATCAAATGTTAACGGAAGAATTAAAATTCAATGTAGCAGCAGGGAATTATGTATAATAGCGGGAAAATATCAGTTTAAGTTCACATTGCTCTCAATTATAGTTGACAGGAATTTGAAAGTACTTATCCAGGACAAAATCACGAAGCACATTGGTTACAAGTGCTTACTACGTGATATCCAGATAAATTTAATTAGATTTTCTGACTTTTGTGCGCATTTTTAGAAACTATTTTATATTACAAAAATATTCTAATTTAAATAACGTTACTTTTCTGTCTTCGGGAATGTACGTAACTATTCATATGTTTGTAGTGTATTAACTTTAAAACACCACCCACGTCTCATACCTTAAGCTGAATACTTTATTTTGATAATTCTCCGGGATATATATTCAAGAAACGGCATCTTCGCTGAAATGCAATTGTTAAATTACGAGAAACTTTTATCACGAATTGACTTTTTCCGAGATAAAATCACTGGTAATTTTTAATTTAATGAATTATGTGATTACGATAAGTTTTCCTTCATAATTTGTGTTCAAAGTACGACTATTTAATTTTTACATTTAAATGATGCAATTCTTAATACTTAACATATGAGTATGTTTCTTTGTGGAATGTGCGTGCTCTTTGATCAACTATTTTAAACACATAGCAAACATTTCGTTCAAAATCAAAACGAGTATTAATTATTTTTGCAATACCTTTAGAAATATAACGTAACATTCCGGCATAACGGCCATGATTATTTTGAAACTTCCTGTCTGGTCTCTTTAAAAATACATAAACGGAACGTTATCGAAATCGCATGGACCAGGAAATGTAGTGTACATCAATTAATGTCACTCTTCTTTTCCCTATTCGGTCAAATTTCATTTGTACTATACATGCACAGAATTCAGATCATGATAATTTCATCTATCCTTGAAAGCATTTTATCACAGAACATCACTGCGAAGATACATAAATTCGAATAAACAGTAAAATTTATATGTACAGAATGTTCAGGTCTTGACAGCAGCGCTCAAAGACGATCGGAATCAAAAATCCCTTTAAGTTTTTTTTTTTTTTTTTTAATACTTAAGGTTTAGGTCCAATTCACATTAAGTTGTATGGGGCGAAGAAGAAGTAGATAGATTTGGGGTAGGGTCCCCTGATTGGAAAGGTTGAAAGAGGAATAGGAAAATAGAGTTATAGATTTATACTGATAAAAGTGAGCGCGAGAGAATTGCACTTTTAACAGTTGAGAGAAAAGTAACAGCTGACGAGTGAATCCCTTTAAGTCACCTGTAGTTCACAATTTATAGAGCGGAGAGAAATACAATAAGTCAAGGTTTATAAATATAGAACAACTATTGTAATATTAACTGCGATTCATAAATTTATTAATCGCTCAGTTATACACTCACGGGCAATGAAATGTGTGCACCTAGAAGAAAATGTGCTACAACCGCGAAGATTTGAAAATAGTTAGAGCACGTATAAATATATACGAACGATGTAGAAACGGGTTTTTGTACGCCCAATTAATGAGAAAGACGATAAAAAGTGAACTCCGTTTATTAGGCATATAAAATAAAATAAAGGGATCAAATGATGCTAGCTCTCACTATTTCTGGGTAGCTTCATCAGGCATTTAGTAGCTGAAGATAGCAGAAGCAACTGGAAAATATTTTTCTAAGAATATAACTAAATTCAAAATAAGCAATACACTTGCACGATGTCACGAGTTGTTTGATGTCAGGGCCCGGTGACCATCTGGCCTTGGGAATTTAGTTATATTCTTAGAAATATTTTTCCATTTGCTTCTGCTATCTTTAGCTACTAAATTCCTGATGAAGCTACTCGGAGGTAGAGAAAGCTAGCATCATTTGATCCCTTTGTTTTATTTTATACGCCTAATAAACGGAGTTCAGTTTTTATCGTCTTTCTCATTTAGAGTACGTGTTGGTATGCAAATGATCCACGTTCGGTGCGACTGCGCATGACCGCACACCATGTTATAGCGCTGAAATCCCGAAGCTGTTGCCTTATAAACCGTCAAATAATAGATGTCCCATGAAAGCGAAAAGCACCGGCGAACTCAAGCAAGAACAGTGTGACAAGAATGCCGGGTTGATGCCAGAGACGTCGATTTACGCAACTTAGGTATCATAAAATCTGGAAACTTGAGTTCGGAAAATAGGTTTCTGGATCTGATGATTACTCTTCAGGCTGGTCGACTTGGTATGATAGTCTGTGCTATGTATCCGTGGCGCATAATATTTCCGATAGTAACTCTGGAACAGCGCTTTTACACACGCGGGGAAATTTATGGTTTTCTCCAACCATGATATTTGGCATATGTGAATTGTCTTTTCGGACGCAGACTGCTATATTTACCATAATAATACTCCATAGCACTAGGCTTCGATAGTCATGCAATGGTGCACCAGCATGATATTGGCTTCTAAGTGTTATACTGGAAACCGCAGTCCCCGAACGTAACACAATTAAACATTCGTGGAATGAGATTGAGATATCTATCTGTAATAGAGAATCTTATACGAACATTCGGAAATTAACCAAACTCATCTAATCTTCATAGCTGAACTTCACAATAGAACGATATCAGCACCTCGCTGATTTCCTACTACATTGAAACAAAACTTTTTCTGGATGCTAGGACGACACGCTACGAATTTAAGCATGCGTTCCTAATAAGTTGCTTCTTCAGTGTTTAAGAATTATTTTATTATTTAGTAAATTGACATGGATTATTGAATTTCTAAACATTTAATGGGGGATGCCGTGTCAAAATAATGACAAAGGAAACAAAGCAAGATTTATATTCAGTTTAATACCTGAAAAATTAAATATAAGTATTCCCAAAAAGATTAAAATTTCGTTTGCTGACTAATAACTCTTGTGGTGTATCTCGCCTTTTAAAAGGCATCCAAATAGTAGTTAAGTCCAGTTTTAACTAAAGCATAATATATTCCCGAATTTCAATGCGATCTTCATAGAGAACCTAACACGTTTAAAAAAATAAAATAGATTAATGGCACTGCACGTGCATGTTGGAAACAGCCTCTCGCTTAGGAATTTTCTTAGTAATTATCTGTGGATATTTAAGCGAAAATAGGAATAAGGACTTGTTAGATTCAATAACATTGATATCCTTGAAAATATGTCTGGAGCAAATTAAGTCCAGCAAAACGTGGAGCACGAACAGAAATTTCGCTGAGAGAAATATCGTTTATATTCTCTCTTTTACGATAAACTTTTCAGGCTTTCATAAATTAAATAGTGATGTCTTACTTCTTTGTAGTTACAATGTTTCAGGAGTAAAACCATACAAATCAGTCGGACAGGTGACTCACGTGGTTACGTAATACACCCGTGCTATACTATGTCCCGTATGAAAGAGGTTTTCAGATTCTTGAAACCTTTCCACTTTGCTGAATGCTGGAGGGAATTCTGAGGAGAGTACTCCGCATGTAATCGCCCGAAACTACTATTTGCGGGATGTGAAGGACTTCTGAAATACTCCACGTGTGTAATTTTTATTGCATCCAAGATCTGAGTTTTCGTAGAGGACAAAGTAGGTACACTGCTTTAAGCTATAATCTCTCAGATATACTCAATGCGACAATTCAGAAAAATAGACACCGTTTTGCAAGATAAATTCCACTTTGGTGTACATTTATTTTTAGAAATTCTATTACTGCCCACCTGGCCCAATATAAACGCACACACTGTGGTATCTATAAGCAAGGGAATCAGGAAGCACAAAGGGACAGTACTGGATTTTTTATAAGAAACGACAAAGACAAAACTCTATGTTAAATTTCTTTTTTGCGCTATATCAAACTAGTTTAATGTCACATTCACTTCAAGCTCTGTGGTGAATTAATATTGTATAGCGTAGATTGTTTATCTTTTGCAAAAAATCATTTAATTCCTCTGAATTTACAGAGACTCAAGCCAGGAAACTTATGAGCATTTAAATACAGTGAGGAACTACAAATTTTTCGAGTTGGGTGGATGCATCTACAGACAAACAAATTGAGCACCAATGGGTTTGCTTTTGTTTTGCGTCCTTGCGGAAGTAGTACTGAGGCCACTAAAAGACCTCATTTTGAAAATTGTATTAACAAACCCCAAGGATGGATCCGATAGGCTGACAATACATTGTATATTCTCCATATGAGGACATGTAGAATTTAATTTTCAGCCAGAGAGATAGACGGGTGTGGGAGAGCTACATTTAAAAAAAACGATTTCCATCCCTAAGTCTTATTCTACATTCATGTACAAAATTAATGTAACAGTAGACGGAAAGTCAATTTTGATGTTTGATGTCAACTTATACCCCATAATGGTAAAGTCGGGAATATATGTTCAACATCAGTTTAAAGGGATTTGTTTGCTGAGTTCAAATAGCGTTACAGAATGTTATTACCAGTAATAGAAGTGAAGTTTCAAGCAAAAGTACAGTGACTAGTCATAAAAAGCAAAAAATAGTGGAATTTGTGAAATTAATGCACAGTGCATTTAACGTAACATTACTGTACAATACATTATTGAAACTTGCAGGACACTTGAAATAACTTACCAACAAGCAAAATACGCTTTAATATTTAATTAGATAACCACGGTTTCTTAGCAAAAAAGCGCACCTTCTTGTCATGGAACTAATGAGCATCTCTACTTGTCCACTAGTGATAGCACGGTGCCACAGGGCCCTTTCAGACTCAATTACTGTTATAGATGTGGATCCTTGCTGACGGATCTTTTGCTTCAATCTCAACCACATATTCTCTATGGGATTAAGATCCAGTGAATGTGCCGGTCGTTGAATTATTCTTATAATTTTTCGATTAAACCACTCGTCAACCAAATTTAACAGATCATATGGCGTGTTATCGCCCTGAAAGATAAAATTCCGCAAACCCATGTCATGTGCAGATGGTAGCAGTTTGGACTCCAAAATATCCACATATTTCGATCCATTCAATGTGCCATCAACGATGTGCAGCCAACACCCCTTTCTGAAATACAGGACCATGTCATCACCGAATGTGGGTGCTTGATTGTTGGCTGGGTGAAGCATGTCGTATATCTTTCACCAGCCCGACGACGTACATAATTATTTCCATTATTAGGGCAAATAGCAGCAGTTGTTTCGTCACTGAATTGTTTTTTTCATTCATCAACAGTCTAATTCTTGTGTGCCTTGGCCGAAGCAAATTTTTTGAGCAGGGTTTGTTCAGTAAGGAACGGTTTTCGTGCAGTGTATCGTGCAGTCAGTCGATTTTCTTGTAGCTTACGACAAACTGTACGTGAAGATGCAATAATGCATACTTCAATCTCCCGCGCATTTCTTAAGTCAGTAGCTGTTTTAAAAATTGATTTTAAGAAACGACGAATCACCATGCGATCACCACGTTCAGTACAGATTTGGTCGACCTGTTCTTTTTCTGTTTCCCACAGATCCAGTTTCTGCAACTGCTTTAATAGTGCGCAAGACAGTGGAATCATCACAGTCATATTTAACAGCAATTCTGGCACCATGTTATCACCAATGGACAAAAAGAAAGGGTCATAGTTTCCATGTCACGAAAGTGCACTTTGTTATTAAGAAAACCTGGTTATCCAATAAAATATTAAAGCGTGATTTGTTTGTTGGTAAGTTATTTAAAGTGTCATGCAAGTTTCACTTATTTACTGCACAGTAATTTTACGTTGAATTCATTGTACACTATTTTCACTAATTCCACAGTTTTGGGGCTTTTATGACTAGACGCTGTTCTTTTGCTTGTAACTTCACTTCTGCTATTGTAATAATGTTCTGTAACATTATTTGAATTCAGTATGAAATGTCCTTTAAAATGATGTATAATATGTATTTCTGACTTTACCATTACGATGTATAAGTTGACTTCAAACATCAAAAAATGGCTTCGGTCTACTGGTGCAGGTATTTTGACCACGATTGTGTAATGGTTTACCTTTTCGTGACTTTCAACCTTTCCATTAATTGGTGTGAATAAAGTCTTAGATGTATTACGGTCTGTGTGTGTTTGTGTGTATACTTTTAAATTTCAGCTTTAAACATTTGTTTCTGTTTGGTTCTTTCTTTTGCATCAGTTCTAAGATTTTTCAGGTGCTTTGTCTTTACCAGCTATATTGAGTTTTTCTTTTTCTTTCTGTTTTTTAACGACGATTTCTGATAAGTTTTTCTTTATTTTGTGTCTCGTTACTGGCACAGCCTACAGTGAAAAGATCGATTTCTGCATGAAACCGATTGTTTCACTAAAATTAAATTTAAAACATTCTCACAGAGGTATTTTTATCTAAATGGATACGCCGGTGGAACACCGTCCTGAATGCTCGTTTGTTATCTTTCTTCCGATATGGGTTCGTGTTCGAATCTCGGTGAGGCACAAATGTTTTGTCTGTCAGGTGGCACTGCCTCTTTCTTTTCCTTGGAAGCAGTAGCTTTAAATTGAGGTAGCTCAGCAGCTTCTGTCCCATCGAGTTGCACACGGTGGTCGCTAAACCGGCAAAAGAAAAAAAAAATTATAAATGCATTCTTAACATCGGTTTCACCCTCTACAATAAGCACATAACGCTTGTACTAATTTCCTTAGAGTATCATATTATAGGCATTTTTCCCTTTATTTCTGATGTCACAAAGGGGTTTCACTACTGTTTATTAAGAAGTTTTCGTTTCAGTTGGTAAACATTTCTCGTAAGGATTTTCCTCGGTGCTTTTGCTACGTCAAAATGTTGATACAGGGGTTAATATAAAAAAAATATCGGTGGGAGCCAACAAAAATCGAAGTTTTGAAATCCACCTGGACGAAAGAGAAGTTCATGAAAAATCGAAGAAACAATTATATCATTTTTTAAATGTAGGTTTATACATTTTTGATAAAATAAATTTTTCTTTTTAATGTAAGTTCCATTTGAACAAAACCAAAATAAAGGTTTTTCAGGAGCCAACGCCCCTTGGGCCTGCCCTACAAATACACGTCTATGTTGATATCTCTGATCAAGTAAAATATGGAATTTTAGGCCTCATTTCTCAAATTCTGCACACACACACACACACACGCGCGCGCGCGCATATTTATTCGCGTTCAGTGAGTTATGATACATACATTGGTACAAGTCTGGCAAAAACATCTGTTTTCAGAAGTAATACTTCAGTAAAATTAATGATAGCGTTTATGGAAAAAAATTGCAAGCCGTAACTGGCATGCACTAAGCCAAGATAAAAAAAATTAGATATACTGATGACTTTAAAACTTAGTGCACACACTCTAAATCTCCTCTCACAGTTAAACCTGTTTTAGACAGAACCTGCCTAAAATGGAGAGCTGGCGAAAACGGAACTCCTTTCTGGCCCCGAACTGAAAGAAAGAATTAAGTGACTTTAACGTTTAACACTGAACCTTCCTATCTAGGAAAGGAAACGGTAAGAGAGTAAACGATCCTTATAACAATTGAAAGTTCCAAGATTATAACGTGCCATTAAATATTTTAATTTTATAGAAAACGTTATGCGATAAAGTGTAATGATTAATTAACGCAGAACAAATTTGTTTGAGGTTGAAGGTAACATAATTTAGCAGGGAGAGAGAGAGAGAGAGAGAGATTCCATGTTGTTTACACACAATACAGCACATTTAGTCTATGGATTACCTTTAAGCACGTCACGCGACACATATTTAAAGTATTTTACCAGCGTTTTTCTTCTTGCTGGATTCTAAGTGGAAACATTTTACAGATGCCTGTTTAGCCCACCACTCAACAAGTTGTTTCGATTTCATTGTCTAACGTTTTCTCCTTGAGAAATTCATTCACACTTTTTGCGTATTGTGAGTTATATTTTTCTTTTGCAATACTTCCAAAGAAGCACGGCAATACCTCAAAAGAGCCACACACTCCAAAGAGGAAATTTTCTACCTCCGAAGAAGAAATTTTAAAGGGGGAGGAATGCAATACCTCCAAAGAGGAAATTTTGACTTTTATGTCCCTATTTGAACATAAAAGTTAAAATTCTGAAAATGTACGTAAAACATGGGTAAATGTATATCATATGCAGTTCGGGGGATATTAGTAAACACCCGTTTCTAATTTTTTGCCATGATTCACCAGAATGAAGTCATCGAGGGCTGTCGTATAGACTTACAACCAATTTGACATTTGAGACTCGTGACGATGATCAACTCCATCAGACACTAAGGCCTTAGACGGCTTCGAGTGCTGTCGTATAGTCGTACATCCAATTTGACATTTCAGACTCGTGACGATGATCAACTCCATCAGACACTAAGGCCTTAGACGGCTTCGAGTGCTGTCGTATATACGTACATCCAATTTGACATTTCAGACTCGTGACGATGATCAACTCCATCAGACACTAAGGCCTTACACGGCTTCCAGTGCTGTCGTATAGACGTACATCCAATTTGACATTTGAGACTCGTGACGATGATCAACTCCATCAGACACTAAGGCCTTACACGGCTTCCAGTGCTGTCGTATAGACGTACATCCAATTTGACATTTGAGACTCGTGACGATGATCAACTCCATAAGACACTAAGGCCTTACACGGCTTCTAGTGCTGCCGTATATACGTACATCCAATTTGACATTTGAGACTCGTGACGATGATCAACTCCATCAGACACTAAGGCCTTAGACGGCTTCGAGTGCTGTCGTATATACGTACATCCAATTTGACATTTCAGACTCGTGACGATGATCAACTCCATCAGACACTAAGGCCTTAGACGGCTTCGAGTGCTGTCGTATATACGTACATCCAATTTGACATTTGAGACTCGTGACGATGATCAACTCCATAAGACACTAAGGCCTTACACGGCTTCCAGTGCTGTCGTATAGACGTACATCCAATTTGACATTTGAGACTCGTGACGATGATCAACTCCATCAGACACTAAGGCCTTACACGGCTTCCAGTGCTGTCGTATAGACGTACATCCAATTTGACATTTGAGACTCGTGACGATGATCAACTCCATAAGACACTAAGGCCTTACACGGCTTCCAGTGCTGTCGTATAGACGTACATCCAATTTGACATTTGAGACTCGTGACGATGATCAACTCCATCAGACACTAAGGCCTTAGACGGCTTCGAGTGCTGTCGTATATACGTACATCCAATTTGACATTTCAGACTCGTGTCGATGATCAACTCCATCAGACACTAAGGCCTTAGACGGCTTCGAGTGCTGTCGTACATACATACATCCAATTTGACATTTGAGACTCGTGACGATGATCAACTCCATCAGACACTAAGACCTTAGACGGCTACGAGTGCTGTCGTATATACGTACATCCAATTTGACATTTGAGACTCGTGACGATGATCAACTACATCAGACACTAAGGCCTTACACGGCTTCCAGTGCTGTCGTATAGACGTACATCCAATTTGACATTTGAGACTCGTGACGATGATCAACTCTATCAGACACTACGGCCTCAGACGGCTTCGAGTGCTGTCGTATAGACGTACATCCAATTTGAGCTTTGAGACTCGTGACGATGATCAACTCCATCAGACACTAAGTTCTTAGACGGTTTGGCGAAAGGAAGCGGATTGAAGCCTCTCAAAACTAATATGATTTGGAAATTGATGTGTACAATAAAGTGCCATCAGTGGTTACTACAACAAGTGATTTACCCTATAAAAGAAATTGTTACAATCTTTTAACAGAAACGATTATGTATTCAGTTTTTTACGATTTTGGAAGAAATTAGAAATTTATGGATGACAGGGGAACCACTTATTCTTGCAGAAGCTTCTGTATGAAAATTTCTTCTTACGGGTCACTTTAAGTGAATTATTATCTGCAAAATAAAAATAAATTTAGTGGAGACATTATATTTCCGAATTCAGTTCCCTACTTTTTAAAAAACTTGATCTCATGTTTTTACATTAACTGCTCTTTTTGGCAATCGGTTTTCCTTCCAGTTTATGAAAATGTGCCATCAGTTGTGTGTAGAATATATACTGAACGTATTGAAACAACACACACGTGTGTTTAAACTGTTACATATCTCTCATGCCATCAGAAAATTCGATTAGATATCCGTTTTCTGTAACTTTATCCACGACTTTGACACGCTAAACTTCATACTAGGGGATTTAGAGGTCGGCGGTATTACATTAAAATTTTTGATTTTTATTATGGCTAACATGTTTACTAAGATTCGTTTGAAAATGAGATTTGGTTACTGAAATTTAGAAACGTTTATAAACACTATGCAGTTTAATATTCAAAACAATATGTTCAATAAAATGTAAATTCTTCTTGCTTTTAACTCTCTTGAAGTATAAATTTTCCTTTTAAACGCCTTTGATTAGGCTTTATCGTTATGATAATTAATAGTTATAAAGTTAAAGGACGTGCTCTTGTTCACTCTCTCATAGTTAACTAATATGAGTCAGCACAACGCTTACTCGCTGTGGGGCTTTTTGTAACACAATGCAAGTGTTGGACGTGCGGAAAATTCTATTTTCTAAATTTTATTTTGGAATGCAAACTCTTTAAAGCGGGTCGTAAAGCCCAGCTTTTAATCATAATCGAATACCGTTCCACAGTGTGAGGCATTGCCTTCTTGAATTCTGACAACGCAACACAGGGGTTTATGAAGAATGAAGTAGATAGAAGATCACATATATTAAACTCAGAGAGCACATTGCCACTTATTTTAATTGCTTTTCGAATGGTTATTTACGTTTATATTCCTCTGAACACAGCAAAAGGCTAGGCCAGTATTCTAAAAGTAAAAATCTTATCAAAATTGACATAAGGATCTGTCTCAATGTTGAGGAACGTTTTTTCGAAAAAACACATATTGATGTTTGTTCTATTTGGTAATACATTAAAATAAGAGTAAACGTTTGTGATATGTCAATATCAAAGTTTGTTTTGCGTTCGGTAGCACTTAACTGTCTGGAAGCAGCAAGCGACAGAAAACTTAAGTTATCATTTAATATTTACAGTTTATTTCTACAAATAATTTACTTAATATGACGGTACACACGTACAATAAAGCTTTTTTAGATAAATTTTCTGAAATAAATGACATAATTAGAAGTTTTAACATTGCATTCGCCGCCTCAGAGGACACGCTATAAAAAATCGAAAACAACTTCGTACTAGTTTTAATGCAAAGCGCAAGAGCAAGCTTATTCACCGCGGAATTATTTTACAGCTGTAAAGGATGTCGCTACATTTGCAGGGCGGTGCGATGAGCATTTAATTTCGATTTTTCATGCACTCTGTCCCATAATGCAAGTAATGCATGCCTACATATACATAAGTTGAACACATATGTTGTATAGATGTTGCAGTTTTTCCTTGGGAAAGAAAAAATGAATAATTCTTTTCTGAAATATTAAACTGCAGAATTTCGGAAGACTAAACTTGCATATAGTGTAGACCACGTATTTATCCCTAATTACATAATTACAACGGATTCATTGATCCCTAATTTAGGAACATTGTTTCCAGGGTATTAGCGCAGAAGATAAGATTGTGTAAGCGCATCACTCATGCCTTTTCGAGAGCGGAATCCTGGGCCATGCCGAACGAATAATTTACAGTCAGTACTTTTGAACTCTTGACTATAAGGACGGCTTAGCATTTCATATAGAACGCATCATTGTAGCTAAGGCATACTTGTCAACGTAAGTGTACTGTGCTTGATATGTAAATCGAATTTTCTAAAGGAACACCATGGAAAAGATATAATGGTAAAACCATGGGAAAAGTTGCATGTTTTATTCGTATTAGTCACAAAGCCGGAGACCGAGAGGTTAATCTTCCATAGAGACTCGTGGCATAAATTTGGTTCCGAAGATCTCAATGGAACAGCGCGCCACTGGACAGAAATGGAACTAAACCGTGAAATACTAACCGAATGATTTATGTTTTTCAAGAGTTTACAACTCTTTAGGCGATGCAACTTATAAACTTATATAGCCACTGGTACCGTATCATATCACAGACGCTAAAATAATTTCATGTCCGACCACTGGGGTGCTACTTATACGCGTAAGTTGGGCCTCTGTTTTTCCCCCTCTGTGGTATTAGAAAGATCGCGATTTCGGAATTTCCGTGCATTACGGAAAGCGCTGTTACGAAGTTTCATCGGACAAATACACTGGCGGAAAGTGAAAAAGGAACACCAAGAAGGAATTCGCGGACGATCATGAAATTTACATATGTCAATGGGGTCGAGTTTACCTAGGTGTGATATTAATTTCTGGACCAACCGGTAAGCGCTTACGCCACAGCACGGCATATTATGCAAATTATCGTCGGTCGTATTTAAGGAGTACGGCGAAGTGAATGTAATCAGTCGTCGGAGTACGGACACGTGCAAAGATCCCGAAGAAGCTGCAATGCCTGGGCATGGAAGACGTGTACGATTTCAGCAGTTATCGGACTTTGAGCGAGGTCGTCTAGTCGGACTCCGCGAGGCCGGGTGGTCGTATCGCCGTATTGCGGAGCGAATTGGACGGGAAATATCGGTGGTGGTACGATGGTGGCGTAGATGGTCCGAGGAACATTCCCACACGAGAAGACGTGGAACCGGGAGTCACAGACGGACTAATGAGCGGACCGATCGACGCATAAGAAGAGCGGCGTTGTCAAGCAGAAAATCCACTGCGACGCAAATCCGATCTACCGTTGCACCTGAGGTGACTGTGCGAACAATCCGCAACCGTCTACTGGATGCAAGGCTACGTGTACGTGTACCTCTGGCATGTGTACCTCATACTCCAGCAAACCGTCAGGAACGGCTGCAGTGGTGCCGCCAGCGTCTGCACTGGAGAACGCAA
Organism: Macrothele yani; assembly: GCA_039090855.1. Lineage (NCBI taxonomy): Eukaryota > Metazoa > Arthropoda > Arachnida > Araneae > Macrothelidae > Macrothele > Macrothele yani. Next base: position 31,823,373 of record CM077034.1, read on the forward strand.
TGGCGATCTGTCGTGTTCAGCGATGAAAGAAGATTCTGCTTAGCAGCCTCCAATGGCCGTATGCGTGTTCGCAGACGCACAGAGGAGCGTCTTCACCCTCCTTGCATCCGCAAGCGGCACACAGGGCCTACACCTAGTCTCCTGGTGTGGGGGAGCGATCAGCTATCACTCCCGTACACAACTAGTGTTTGTACCGGGTACGTTAAATAGCACCTCCTACATCAACAGTATTATTCAGCCCGTTGTTGTGCCATTTGTAAGGTCGGTCCATCGTGGTATTTTCCAGCAAGATAACGCACGCCCACACATGGCACGCGCAACGCAACAAGCACTTCAGAGTGTGAGACAACTTCCATGGCCTGCACGTTCACCGGATTTTTCCCCCATTGAGCATATGTGGGATTTTATGGGACAACGACTTATCTGGTGTCCACGGCCAGCCACGACCATCCCCGATTTACGCATCCAGGTTGAGGATGCTTGGAACTCAATACCCCAAACTTACATCCAACATCTGTAGGACAGACTCCATGCCAGAATTGCACAGTGTGACGCAATTCATGGTGGTTCAGCCTCCTACTAACCATGTTACATGGAAATGTTATTTTTCAGTTTACTAGCAAATTCAGCTGTACTTTGCCATAATGTTTTGATCACGTTATCCTCTGTATTCCGTTATTATGCTGTATGAATTTCGTTGGGATCAGACGTCACTTTCTTGGTGTTCTTTTTTCACTTTCCGCCAGTGTATGTGCACAATGGTAACCAGTTGCCAGGTATAAACTGGGGACAGCAATCTGAGTCCCCAGTGTTTGAACAAAACAAATGTGGTTTTAAATTACTTATCACTTAACGCGCACAAGCTTCGTAAATTGCGAATTTCAATTTTTGAAAGATAATGCCTTGGAACAGGCGATCTCGACTACATTTGTGCTATAAGATGAGAATCTACTACTAACGCATTATTATATAAAACTATTTCTAATAACACAGAACTGAAAACTTTACAAATTTTAATTTTATTGAAACCGTTTTTGCATGATTTCCATAAAATACCATATATACTCCTTCATGGATCGAATTTTCTACATAAAATTTCTAAATAAAATTGTTAGGTGGAGCTGCATACAGGTGTCAGTTTCTGTAGGTATTAAATATATATGTAAAAAATAAGATGTGGATGATGGTAATTAAAAGATAAAGACCCACATGATTTTCAATTTGGCTCCGTCCACTACTTTTCTTTAAAAGAGAACCTGTCAAATTAGGTTATGTAAAGCTGCTAATCTCTTTTAGTGCTAAACAGTCAAAACATCCTGAAGAGCTATAGATTCTGATGTGAGCTGGCACTTGTATAGGAGTGATCCATTACATCTTTATGAGTTGAACGGTCAGAGAGATATATCAGAAAGAATTATGTCTTGAGATTACAAAATTTCGGTAAATCTAAGACAGGGCCATCGTAAAGCGGCCATTTGGGATAACACGGTTTAGCGACATAAGCAGGAGGCCGCTATATGCGAGTAATTTTATTTGTGGTCAAATTGGAGCAGACCCTGTCCTTCGCGATTGAAGCTTTATTCAATAATAATGAAGTGATTCAAATTTTCCTTCTCATGCCTTATCTTACATGAGATTATTTACAGCCTGAACGATTTTTGTTTCCTGATAACTAGTTGTACGTTTCTCTTTGATACAGATCTCCACTATTCTGCAAACCCCAGGGACGTGAACGTTCGATCCGTCAAGGTTATACCGTGGTGATGACAGTCTTTGCGCGCATTTATTCATTGGTGGACTACAAACCCATCATGTCGGTGCGGCAGCCTGTATATTCCAACTGACGCGATACAACATCTTTCTGCTGCCGTTTCATCCAAAACATGTGCTGATGCTACTGAAGAAAAGTAGGAAACATCAGGGTCACTCCAACGTCTTTCCGTGTACCTACGGGTTGCTTCTCTTACGGCGGGGCATACGTAGTTAATACTAGTTCCTTACTTTCACGATTGCCTCGTATCGACTTTGGCGACCGGCCCGGTGCTTTCTGCCATTATATCTCCTGAGAAACAGCTACGTGAAGAGGAATTCACGAATCACTGGAGGGCTAAAAACCATTTGCTCCTCTTCACGTGTCCTACCTATCCTTAGAGATTCAGTCCAATTACATATGTACTTCCCGATGCTGTATTTCAACAAATAGCAGTATGTATATACTTTAAAAAACTCCAGGAACTCTGACATTCCTGAGAAAGAACCAGCTCATGAATGGTTGCGGTTTTTCTGGAATCAAGACAGCTGACCTTAGTGACTCCGAAGACTTCTGATGTTTCTAGTTAAGACAAAATGCAGAGGTTTAAAGATTATTCGGAATATTATGTAAGCTGTTACATAAGAAAACAAAGGCAAACCATAGCCCCTGAAAATAACAGGATTTGAAACATATGACCTACTTAGTGACAGTTTTGAGCTAATAATTTATAATTATTTATTTTATTTAGATACTGCAAGCAAATTATTTTTATAAGTTCCACAGATATAATATTCGAAACCCTACACAAAATTTAATATTACAACCACTTATTTTTTTTACACAAAACTGACACAAAAGTAAGCCAGTTTTTACTTCAAAACATAATGCAACCAGGATTTTTAAGAGACTTTAATTACAAGAAAAATTACTACATTCAGGTCTGTTTAAAACTTGGAGAACTTTCACAAAGTTAAGACCCTTTTGATCACATGACAACCATTCATTTGAGGACCACCTCTTTCCAATGGGCTATGAGACAAACATGCCTACTTCACAGAAAATCCAGTATTCTAACATCGTTACGTAAGGTAATCATGTGTGAAAGAAGCCTTTATACACGAAGTAACCATACTCTTAAAATCGAAAGACCCATGTTAAACAATATTACATCTTTTTGCAAGTGTGAAACACCAAGTGATACATGTACTTTCACCAAGAGCTCACCGTTGCAAAATAACATATTTTAAATAAAGTGTGACCAAATTTTTGAGGTCCCATTCCACTTCACTCAAAAACCCCTATGTTTTCTAGTTCACATATTATGGACTATACGTTTGTATTTAGTCCTATCTCACAATTACACCATGTACTTCTAAAGATTTCTAAAATCCTTTTAAAGATACAAATTTTTACAATATCTTATTTTTCTGTTAAAATGCACATATTTTAATACACTGACAAACATGTACGAATCAATTTGTTTTTTGGTAACACTTTGTCTATGTTATGTTAGAAAAGTACAGAAAAAGCTCACATAATCTACTGTAAAGATATCTATTGTTGAAAAATAGTTAAAATTTAGTTCTATACACAGTTTCCTTGCAAAGTCCTTAGTGAATCTCACACTCTTGTCAAGGTATTGTCCTTCGTTACACAGTTTCTATTTACACATGCAGCTGAAAAAAACCGCACGATTGTACACTGCTGGCCACCCAAAATGCAACACCAAAAAGGAAGCATCCGATTGGCCTGAAATTTGCAGCATGTGGCGCCCGTGAAAGGACATGCAAACGATGAGCATTATAGGGCATATGCAAATCTTGTGCGCCCGGCACGCCACCGAGAAGCACTATAAGAAGGGTGCACAGAAGGCGGGGTGTAAGTAGTGGAAGGATGTTGTGCTGCCGGACCTGTGTATGGGGAGCTTCCTAATGCCTCGTCGCAGAATACGGCAGTCTTTCCAGCGTGTTTCGGAGTTCGACAGAGGACTAATAGTGGCTTATCAGGACAGCGGTTTATCGTACCGAGACATCGGTGCCCGTGTGGAACGACATCCAGTCACAGTGAGGCGAGTATGGATTCGGTGGGTGCAGGAGCGACAGAAGGACCGACGTGAGCGGTTGCCGCAGCCGCGGCTCACCACCAAACGGGAGGACCGGCATGTTGTGGGCGGGAATTGAAGGCTCGTACCGCCACATCACGCGGACTGCAGTTGCGGGGACTTGTCGCACGGTGCCCATTGCTCCAATTACCATTGTCGTCACACCACCGGCGAGTGCGACGGCAGTGAATCGTTGAACGCCGCAACTGGACTACGGAATGGCACGGCATTGTCTTCTCCGACGAATCCCGCTTCTGTCTGCAACACCACGATGGTCGGATCCGCGTGTGGTGGCACCGCGGCGAGAGAATTTATGACGCCTGCATTACGCATTGCCATACCTGTCCGTCGCCAGGCGTTATGGTTTTGGGAGCAAATGGATACGAATCCTGCACCCTTCTGGTACGCATTGTCAGTACACTCTACAGCCACCGTTACATCTCCGACGTTTTGGAGCCTGTAGTCCTCCCTTGTCCTGCAGGACCTGCCAGCGGCCAGGACAATGCGGTTACACAGGACAATGCGCGCCCGCATGTGGCACGCATCGTGCAACAATTCTTTATGGCCCGCGAGGTGTCATTGCTGCCGTGGCCCGCCTGTTCTCCCGACATGTCGCCCCTCGAACACGTCTGGTCGCTGATCAGCAACCGAGTGGCCCGGCAATCACCAACCGCGGCTACGGCTGATGAACTGTGGCAACGTGTGGAAGCAGCCTGGACCGTCCTTGATAATAGCCTTGAATGGTAACCAAGCATTCTTTTCCAGTTCTGACATTGTCCCGATGAAATGCTGATCGTTGATGATCTGCCGAATCTTTGGACCATCAAATACACTGGCCTTTATTTGTTCCAAAGACAGGCTAGGAAATACCGTAATGAGTTACTGGAAACAGTCTCCTTGAGTTGGCAAAGCTTTAAAAAACTCCTTCATGAGACCTAGTTTTATGTGCAGAGGTGGGAATATTATGTTTTTTCTATCGACAAGTGGCTCAAGTAGAATGTTTGGATCATCAGGTTTGAGGGAAGATCGTGGAGACCAATTTCTTTCCACCCAATGCTTCTCACGTGATCTGCTGTCCCACATGCACAGATAATAGGGAAATTTTGTGTATCCGCGTTGCGGACCAAGAAGGAAGCATACCATTTTAAGGTCAACACATACACTGACGGAAAAAAATCCCAAGTCCAACAAGGGGTTGTGTCAGATAAACGAAAATTGGTAGGCGGTGAGAGTACATCTGTAAGATGACGTCTATGCAAATATCCAGCTCGGCGCATACGTGTTGCGCTAGTAGCGCCCCTCGGAACATGCAAAGCAATAATTGTAACGCAAAGCAGGTTTGCTGTAAATACATGCAGTAACTTTCGTGAGCGTTAGTTATCGTTGAGATTCGACGTAGTGTGTTGATGTTAGTCAAGAATGCCTTTAAGAAGACGAAGAAGCCATTATCAACAGCTCACTGAGTTTGAACGAGGTAGTGTAATAGGGCTACGAGAAGGTGGATTTTCTTTCCGCAATATTGCAGAACGACTTGGCAGGAATGTAGCCACTGTGCAGGATTGTTGGCAGCGGTGGTCAAGGGAAGGTACTGCCTCAAGAAGACCGGGTTCCGGCTGGCCACGTGGCTCTGCTGAAAGGGAAAACCGCCGTGTACGGCGTATGGCCGTGGCACCTCGTACTGCGTCTGCGGCAGCATTTCGAGCTGCAGTTGCCACCACAGTGACACAAACTGTTCCAAATTGGTTACTTAAAGGACAGCTCCGAGCCAGACGCCCTGTAGCGTGCATTCCACTTACTCCAAACCACTGCTGTTTGGGACGTCAGTGGTGTCAAGCTAGAGCTCATTGGAGGACGCAGTGGAAATCTGTTGTGCTTTGTGATGAAAGCCGGTTCTGAATGGGTGCCAGTGATGGCTGTGGGTTGGTTAGAAGGAGGCCAGGTGAGCGACTGCAACCAACTAGTCTGCGGCCGAGACACACTGGACCTACACCTGGAGTTATGGTTTGGGTAGCAATTTCATATGACCGGAGGAACACTCTCGTAGTTATCCCACGCAGCCTAACGGCACAGTTGTACGTCGGTCAGGTGATTCAACCTGTTGTGCTGCCATTCATGAACATCATTCCACGTGGTGTTTTCCATCAGGATAACGCTCGCCCGTATACCGCTGTTGTAACCCAACATGCTCTACAGAGGGTCGACATGTTGCCGTGGCCTGCTAGATCACCAGATCTTTCACCAATGAAGCACGTATGGGACATCATTGGACGACAACTCCAGCGTCACCCCCAACCAGCATTAACCGTCCCTGCCTTGACCGAAAAATTGCAACAGGCATGGAACTCCGTCCCACAAACTGGCATCCAGCACCTGTACAACACAATGCATGAACGTTTGCATGCTTGCATTCAACATTCTGGCGGTTACACCGGTAATTAATGTACCAGCATTTCACATTTAAAATGGCTCTTCTCGCGCTTACATTAAGCTGTGATCTTGAAACCTTTATCGATTAAATATGTCACCTATACAAATGTATTGCCGCCATTTTATTCCTCTACAACTATTTTTTCGAGGTGTTGGGATTTTTTTCCGTCAGTGTATGTAGCCTTTTACTCAATTTCCTGTTCTGTCGTTACCTATACAATACAAATGTATTGCCGCCATTTCCTTCCTCTACAACTATTTTTTCGTGGTGTTGGGATTTTTTTCCGTCAGTGTATGTACCCTTTTACTCAATTTCCTGTTCTGTCGTTACCCTGTACAAAAGTACATAAGTATTTACATTATATACGTTGTTACTCTTAATACTATATGTTATAAAACTTACTTATTTTGAAATGTAATATAGTCAAATGTAATCCTAGAACAAAATAAATAAATGAAATAAAAGGAAATAAATGTATTTTAGTTTCGATTTCTCTTTTGGATTTAACATGTATGACTAGCAGTGTTCCAGCTTTATAGATATCCTTCTTTCAGAGGACACATTTGTTTCACAAAGCAAAGAGCAAATTTAGCTTACGGTGAATTCTTTCCGCCAAACTTGAATTTTAATAGCATTATATTGTAAAACTCAATGATTTAAGTTGCTCAGAGTCTTATTTGTACACCTAATTTGGGCACTCAACACTTAGTTTTTTTCTGTTTCATTTCCAATGAATTGATCGGCTCCGTCTGAAGTAGAACGTGGTGATATTATTATAAGTTGAAACAAATTTTTAATTTTTTTCTTCGAAGACGAAAGTTTTCCAAAGCGCTTCCACTTCATATGTGTTCATATGTAGAGGATGTCAGGAAGGGAGTGTCTGACCCCAGGTCTTAGACAACCCTTAGAATTATGAAGCTAGGAGATTTGGACTAAAAGTGCCTGATAGGAAATTCAGAAGCGTGGTAGAAAGGGTGAGGAATACGCCAATATTTATTACCGGGGGCCATTACCCGGGCGTTTCCACTTCAAAAGTACATCCCATGAAGTTGATCGGGTTGCCTGTAGCATGCAAGAATTCCCGGACTTGTTTCTAAGATGGTATCCTTTTTCCACGCAAGCAGAAATAGTATTAAAATAGTTCGTCGTTATTAATTAAATTTATATTACACTAGGGTGGACACTCTACCCTATTCTACAGCACACATAGGTGTTCAAGATGAATTTCCAAAGCTTTGTGTAAAAGTTCAGAGAGCCCAGCGAGGCAAAGTGCCTTTTAGTGGATTTCTATGAAGTCCAAGTACCCCTATCCCCATAACACGGAGGGGAGAAAGAGGATTAATAAACACAAAATACAGTAAAACCTTCTATGAGTGAAACTCTCTCAGCCAATCAAAAGTTGGAATGGCCTTCCTTTCAAAATTGTATGATTTAAAACATAGCAGAAACAAATATTAGTGTTAGTACATATAATTTAGTTTTCAAATGCCATAGAGAAAGGTTTCAGATATTATTGTAAATTTTAGTTATTGTTGCCCTAACATACATGAATTTACTACTTCTTTTGAAAATTTCAAGTGAATTATTCTTGCCATTACATTTGAAAGTCAAATGAATAATTATAAGAAAATAAAAATTCTTCCCAATCAGGTTTTCCTCTAATGACTTTCATTTTACGCAACTCTTGGGGGAATTTACCCATCTAACGTATCTTTCTATCTGAGAATATTCGAAATGCTTTGAAATAGTGTTTCCTTTGAAGTAAAGTAAATTCAAAATACATTTCAAAATTAAATAATAATCAACAACATAGTCGCTACTTTTAAATATCATCATCCAATAATAAACGCATTCGGAGCGGCCTGCGACTACGGACGCCAATGTTGTTCAGAGTTTAAAGTACAGTTTGTATGACACAATATTTCAGACGCCAGCATTCAAACTACAGGCGTATTACTCCCACTGTATCCCTTCTGTTGGCTGGTAACATACGAATCAAATTCGCTCAACTCTAGGATCCATGAGAGGTTGGACGACCCTTTCAACTTGTTGGCGATTCGTAGTTTCACATCCTCGGACTTGTTTTTGAAGTTACTGTCCACGATTGATCATGGGCAGCCCATAAGCCTGTCATTTATTTTGACTACCCGTCTAGTTAATGCCCTAACCTACTCATCTGGCTATAAAAATTATGTTTTTTTCAAACTCTTTCTCATATGCTTTTCTCATATGAAGTACAAAAATGACCGTGATTAACAGAGCTAAGTATCAGGTGTTATTGCTACCGTTTCATGATTTATACACGCGCCGTTAAGTACTTGTACTTTCTTCGTTTGCATAAAGACTTTCTGGTCGCAATGTTTTGGCTCTTTGGTGTATAAGCCGTTGCATAAGAGAATATCTTTGACTTTCGCTGTCGCACTTTAGATATCTCTCTTAACATTTATTGATTCATTAAGGTTTCGTCTCTTTTGAAACTACATTGGCATATTTTGGGGCAGTGGCCACCAAACGTTTGGAGAGAAGGTCCAAATAGGAAATTGGATAAAGCTCGGGGAACGAATGGGATAAAAAAATATAAATTAAAGGTATAATGTACGATATCACTGTAGATATCGTACGATATCACTGAAAATTTACGATATCACTGTAGATATCGTACATTTTCGGTGAATTTAAATTTGTCAATAACTAAATTTATGTAATCTGTTATTTAATATGAAAGTTTTCAAGTAAATATTTAATGATATTTACATCTGAAATATATATACAACTAAACTCACTGAAGAATAAAGTTTAGTTTTAACAAGGTAACTTTATGATATAAACAATTTTACATTATGATATAAAAATGTTAAGGAAAAATTAATGAGAAGAATGGTATTGTTTTTAGAATGATTTAGAGACATTTTCGGTATTTGTTTTCAGGTTGAACAACCCACCTTTTTAAAAGTCTGACAGATGGTTGTTGGTCAATAGTGAATGAAGCTGTAATTACACATATTTAACATTGGAGTAAGCTTGTTCACATAAAATATGTGCTAGCAGTCCACATTATCCAACACTGTTCTGGACGTTGTCATGGTTAAGATTTGTGGCTAACTGCGTTACTTTTTCAGGGATAAAATGTTAGGTAACTGGCATAATCCAGGAATGGACGTAGTACAGACATCACTGAATAGACATCTTAAAGTTGCGCTAACCTTTTAGTCCTCTAATATTTCTTCTTAATCACTTTTGGGCAGGGAACCATATTTTGCAGTTGTTGCGCAGTCTTACCTCGATCTTTAGAGAAACTTTGATGACACTCAAGGAGTAATACCATTTGTGTTTTAGCAAAATAACCCTTCCTCATTTCAGAATCTTCTTCACGGATGTTTTCGCTCTTCTCTCTGAGAACTGTTTCATTTCGTAAAATTCATTTCGCAAATAAGGCGAGGAAGATGATAAGCAACAGAACGGAGTGTAGGAAAAGACTGATCGATTGGTCTAGTTGCTGTTGCCCCACAACACTTCATTTGTTCCCAAGGCGGTTCGAGCCGCATTTGAATTTCCGGGGAAAATTGTTAGTTTTTCTTTTACAAAATAATAAGAGAGCCTGGATTTGGCTAGAGTTCTAAAAATATTCTACTCTGAATGATAATTTTTTTAAGTAATGAATCTGTTTAATTTTTGCTGTAACGAAAATTTCATGAAGATGCATTTCGTTGCAGTATGACTGGTATGCTAAAACTGGAACAAAATTTAGAATTGGTTGAAATGTTGTGCAAATTCTAAAGAAAAGTTTCCGTGGTGGTAGATTATATTGAACAACAAAAATAAACCTTTTAATTGTTACAAAGATTGCATATGCCAAGTCATGCAGTATTTGCCCTGCTAATTACAAAACTGCTGGCTAAATTGTGCTACCGGGCATAGATTTCCAGTAACCTGCTGTTTCAGTGTGCAAGAAGCCTTTATTTTGCCATATATATATTTCAGTACAAGCGATTAATTACACTACCTTAACAAGCAGTTATCTTAGATTTTCTTCTGTATTTTGGTTGTACTACATTCCTTTTTAGAGTCCAACAATAATCAGCTAGCAGCATTTTAGGGCTCCATTTTCCTTTATAGCGGTTTTCTATGGTACATATGTCCTGATGAAAATGCTCTTCGTGCTCATCACCAATAGTTCCTTCGTTGTAAAAGAAAAAGTCCAGATGCGAGTGAAGGAAATGTATTTTAAGGGACATATTGCATCTCATGGCCTTATTATAGTTTTCTAGAAGCTCAGTAACAAGTTGTTCATACTTTTGGGTCTTCCAGTTACCTAAAACGTTCAGTACCACATCTTTAAAGAACTTCCATGCAGCAGCTTTAGTCTCATTCAGAGTGCCTTCCAATGCAAGATCACACGTAAGTTCCCTTATTCGTGGACCAATAAAAATGCCTTGTTTAATTTTGGCTTCAGATATTTTGAGGAAGACAAGACTAATCCGCCTCAGAAATGTGGAAAAAGTCTGTTTCGTTAAAAATTGTTTTGATCCGTACACAGTCCTACCCGCTTTGACATAAGTTTACCACACCACGGGAATTCATCCCTGAGATGATACTTAAGTAATTACAGCTATGACCCGCCTTGGTTTCCATGATAGAAGTTGCTTTAAAAATTACGTAACATGCGTTACTTTCCCAAATAAAGAATTGTATTTCTTTTCTGCTGTGAACTTTCGCAGCAGAATGACAAAACATATGTTTGAAGACTAGGCAACCTTGACGACAAAAAGAATTCTAAAACTAATTGGTTTAGATAACTTACTGAAAGAAAAATGGAACTTATTCAAATATTTGGTGAAGGAAATAAACGTGAAAGTTCGAAAAATATAACTTTGTGTGTTACTCAATACAACGTTCAACGATTTAATTAAGTATGAGGGCGGCAAATAATGGGAATAACCGATTTTCAAATTCTTTAAGTTATTAGCGCTGAAACTTCGTCTTTGAAAATTTTGTTAATGTTCTTTCCATATCTTCAAATTTCTTATAAGAATGGATGGCCAGTAATTCACATTATTTCCCTCGGGTTTTTTTACCTCATATGAGGGTAATACTTCTATTTTTTGGAGGAAAGATTGTTGTCTGCTATTATATCTCGCTACTGTGTATTATTGGGAACACCGTTTGGCGTCGCATTAAAAATAGAAAAAATATTTTTGTAATACAGAAATCTGCGTTGACAGACAAATCAGATAAACGTCATCTCACCCCAAACAAATTGTGTATAATCTTAATACACTGCCAAAAAAAAAATCCCAACATCACGAAAAAATATTTGTAGAGGAATGAAATGGTGGCATTACATTTGTATAGGTAACATATTTAATCGATTAAGTTTTCAAGATCACAGCTTATTGTAAGCGCGAGAAGAGCCATTTTAAATGTGAAATGCTGGTACATTAATAACCGGTGTAACCGCCAGAATGTTGAATGCAAGCACGCAAACGTTCATGCATTGTGTCGCACAGGTGCTGGATGTCAGTTTGTGGGATGGAGTTCCATGCCTGTTGCACTTGGTCGGTCAATACAGGGACGGCTAATGCTGGTTGGGGGTGACGCTGGAGTTGTCGTCCAATGATGTCCCGTACGTGCTTTATTGGTAAAAGATCTGGTGATTTAGCAGGCCACGGCAACATGTCGACACTCTGTAGAGCATGTTGGGTTACAACAGCGGTATGCGGGCGAGCGTTATCCTGTTGGAAAGCCCCCTGGAATGCTGTTCACGAATGGCAGCACAACAGGTTGAATCACCAGATCGACGTACAGCTGTGCCGTCAGAGTGAGTGGGATAACCACGAGAGTGGTCCTGCTGTCATAGCAAATTGCTCCCCAGACCATAACTCCAGGTGTAGGTCCAGTGAGTCTCGGCCGCAGATAGGTTGGTTGCAGTCGCTCATCTGGCGTTCTTCTAACCAACACACGGCCATCACTGGCACCCTGGAAAAACCGGCTTTCAGCAGAAAACAAAACAGATATCCACTCCGTCCTCCAATGAGCTCTAGCTTGACACCACTGATGTCGCAAACGGCAGTGGTTTGGAGTAAGTGGAATGCACGCTACAGGGCGTCTGGCTCGGAGCTGTCCTTCAAGTAACCGATTTGTATCAGTTCGTTGTGTCACTTTGGTGGCCACTGCAGCTTTACTTGCTGCCGCAGACGCGGTTCTATGCGCCACGGCCATACGCTGTACACGGCGGTCTTCCCTCTCAGTAGAGCCACGTGGCCAGCCGGAACCCAGAAAATCCACCTTCTCGTAGCCCTATTACACGACCTCGTTCAAAATCCGTGAGCTGTTGATAATGGCTTCATCGTCTTCTTAAAGGCATTCTTGGCTAAGATCAACACACTACGTCGAATCGCAACGATAACTAACGCTCACGAACGTTACAGCGCGTATTTACAGCAAACCTGCTTTGCATGTTCCGAGGGTGCTACTAGCCCCACACGTGTGCGCCGAGCGCGAAATTTGCATAGACGTCATCTTACAGATGTACTCTCACCGCCTACCAACTGTCGTTTATCTAACACAACCCCTTCTTGGTGTTGGGATTTTTTTCCGTCAGTGTATATAGCTGGCGAAAAATAGTAAAGATATACTAGCAATCCAATTTAATTGCGTATGAATACATAAATAAACTTTTTTAAGCTTTCGGACACAACCAGATGGCTCTTTTAAAGAAGATAGACAGAAACTGCAATCTGAATGAGAGAACGCTTTACCAAATCGAACGCGGTGATTCGGCTTCATAATAAATAAATTCGACATAATATTCATTTAACCCTTGAAAGACCATGACACAAAAATCATGTATCACTCTAAATCCCATGCCGCCGGAAACTGTGTGTTGCTTCACTTCTTTGCTTAATAACAACAATAGTGACTGAGGGTGATTTCTGCTGATCTCTCATAGGTTGAGAAAATTTGAAGAACAAGTAGGGTAGGAAATCTGAATCACTATACACAGGAGATTCGGGATGTTATGGCCGTTTGTACGTACGGTCGTTTTGGGCGTTATGGTCGTTAAAGGGTTAAAGACACGAGGCATCATTTTCGTTGTGCTTGCAAAATCCTGGTAGGACGAAGGCATTTATTGAAATATTGGCTCCAATTTCGTGACAACTTCAGTCCAGTGGCAGAAACAGAGCGGCATGGCGACGGGCACCGCAGATCAATTTGACCCTTCTAGATTGCTTTCAGAAAGTTTCAAAATTTTTAATAATTTATTTCATATAATAAAAAAATGAAATTTTCTTTACTGTTTGCTTAAATCTCCACAGGAGCAGAAACTGCACATCAGAGCGACGCTTGTCGCAGATTTCGGAAAGGTGTGCATACTGGTTTTTCTACTTCTTTAACATTCATTGCTTCTAGCATTTCTTTCAATTTTAAACCAAAATAAGGGACATTTTTGCGCGATCTGCGAACAGCATTTTATGTGAGCGGCATTACAGAGGCAATGATCTTGTTACGTTAATCAATAACTTTATTGAATCAGATATTGTTCTACACAAAGTTTCTGCTCAAAATAATGTCCCTCAAAGGCAAGCGCCGGTTCTGAATCCAGAGAAATTAATCCTGAAAATGAGGAACATCAGTTTGCTGTCTGTAGTACGATAAGTTAAAACAAATCCTTAAAACTGCCGAATAAATCTCAATTTTTTTACAATTTTAAAAAACTGTTTACATAGCTAGCACTTTCGGGGCTCACATGACCCCATTTTCAAGCCCAAAAGCCCCGGAACACATAGAGGACTATATACTATAGTTATTCGTGACTAAGCTGATATACGTCATAAAAATAATACCGGTGATGCCATTTACATTAAGAAAAAAGAGGAAATTAAAGTCCAACCAAAAACAAATACAGAACATGTTCAGGTACGAGTTTCACCTTCTAAGTGTGTCATGGGGAGAGCGATCATCCATCTCCAAGGTCGTGGGACTGAAGTCGGAAAGTCCGTATTACAGCAGACGTCGTAATATTTAAGAATAAACAGGCTTTTCTAAAGAAAAATGGTATTCTTGTTAACAGAGGAGTTTAAAACTTTAGTATTTTGCCAGTCCGGTTTGTAGCCTTAATGTTTTACTGCAACGGTGAGGGCTGTGGTGATGTTTTCACTTCGTAGAGAATAGAGACAGATGATTGCTCTCTTCATGACACATTTAGAAGGTGAGACTCTTGGAGACAGATGATTGCTCTCCCCATGACACACTTAGAAGGTGAGACTCTTACTTGAACATGTTCTGTATTTGTTTTTAGACTTAATTTCCTCTTTTTTCTTAATGTAAATGGCATCACCTGTATTATTTTTATGACGTATTTCAGCTTAGTCACGAATAACTATAGTATATAGTTGTTGCCTCTATGTGTTCCGGGGCTTTTGGGCTTAAAAATGGGGCCACGAGAGCCCCAAAAGTGCTAGCTATGGATATAGGTTTTTAAAATTGTAAATAAATTGAGTTTTATTCGGCAGTTTTAGGGATTTGTTTTAACTCATCGTACTACAGACATCAAACTTATGTTCCTCATTTTCGTCTGTCAAGTACGAAATCTTCATATTCAGACTTCCCTTCAGCTACGAGGTTTTTCATATGCTATAGGGTTACCTTCATTGTTATCGTATACCATAAAACGCACGGAGCATGGAGGGAGCAGCGAAGATTTTTTATTCGACACGACGTAAGTTAAAGCTCAACGAAGCTCATTTGAACTTTTTAACTAACTGTCGTTCTTTACGTGTGACGCCGAAATTTCTTCTAATCAAGTGTTATACTATTTCTCAAAGACACATACGTGTCATTTCTAATGCTGAGGTGAAACGACTGAATGCCGAAATACGACGGAAACGCAGCTATATTGATCTACTCAGTCGGAAGGCTTACCAAGCCAAGACTCCATGTCTGGTCTCACCCACCAACTATTATTAGGTAGAAACGTGATGAAATTCTTTACTTCACTTCAATCTGTGCTTAACACTGTGGAACAACGAGATATCAATAAACTTCGTCTTTTGGTGGCTCACAACCCTAACCGGGTTCGCTATTCAAGCGCATTTAATTATTCGACCAATGACTTACCTACATCGGACTCGTTTTTAAAACTCAGTTCTGTTCAACTATCGCATACTGAAACCTCTGACCTTAACATAGGTTTTAAATTCAGTTTTCCAGTCTCTTCGGTTAGCCCAATGCACTTAATACCTCAACTTGAACAGATCATTAGTGCTCTACCGGAAGACGATAGGGAACCTATCTGCTATAACTTGGCAACTTCTTGTTCTAAACAAACTAGGGTTAAGCATTCTTTGAAGTACGAGCGTGATGAACTGCTAGAACTAGCTCGTAACCCTAACCTGTCTATACTAAGCGCAGATAAATCTCACCAACTTATTATCATGAATCGAAAAAACTACCATGATAAAATAAAACAAGCAATAGATTCGGTCCAATATCGAACCCTTATGTCGGACCACACTGCAGCTGCCATTTCTGATCTCACTAAACTGAGGAATTCTGGGTTTCTCCCATCGTCTGTCTCTACTAGGATAAAACCTCCTGCTGCTCTTAGGGTACCTGAGGCATTCGGCAAACTCAAGACTCATAAACCGGATCACCCACTAAGATTGCTGGTCTCAGGGTACGCAAGCCCAACTCGTCCATTAGAGGCAACCCTGGCTTCATACTTGAAACCCCTCATAATGAATTCCTCAATATCTATCAAAAGCACTACACAGGCTCTCGCCGTAATAAGGCTTTTAACTCTTTTGGAACTAATTTTATTATGGCATCTCTTGATGTAGTGTCTTTATTTCCAAATGTACCCCTTCCTTCTGTCCATTTAATTATTTTTGAAAAATTAACTCAAGACAACGGTATCTCCCTACTTGAAATTGACGCTGTCTTATCGGGTGTGGGTCAAAACACCGACACCCAAAACACCGACAGGACAAAACACCGACACCCGAAACACCGACACCCAAAACACCGACAACCAAAACACTGACAGGACAAAACACCGACAGGCCAAAACACCGACAGGACAAATCACCGACAGGCCAAAACACCGACAGGACAAAACACCGACTGGACAAAGCACCGACAGGTCAAAACACCGACAAACTGTCAACATTTTACTTCAACAGTTTTAAACTTCAAGCCTTGTATCGTTCTTCTTTGACAATAGTCGGCGCTGCAGTACCAATGCAAAATTTCCTTTGTTAAAACTGCAGTAAGGAGCTATATAAAAATTTCAGTTTTTCCTGTATATGTAAAATTGTTTGTTTGTATGTCCGCTATACAAATCGACAGTTTTCAATTTAGAACCACCAAATTTGGTATACTACCTCATGGTACTCTAAGTTTGACCGTGAACCCTTTTGGAATGGATCGGGGCCCGGGTCAAGGGGACCCATACAAAATTTTCGCAAAATTTACAGTTTTCAATTTAGAACCACCAAATCTGATTGATTGATTGATTGGAGGTTTAACGACCCCCGTGAGCAACTCAATGGGCTATAAGCAGTCGCCCATCCCTAATTTAGGGCCACTGGCTCCAGGGAAGGGAGAGAGCCAGTGCCGTAAAACACAGCAACATTACATAATCTCAATAGCATAGCTACCCGAAAACTGAATCATTAATTAACAACGCTAATTTAAAACATAAGTAAGCAGAAATCCATATCTATTAAAGTCCAAGAACATTTCAAAAACACTACAAGAAAAAAGGAAACCAACATCAAGGAATACATCTGAAACATCTCTACACATCAAAGACTGTACCATCGTCAACCACATTATGTTTCTTTATGTAAGCTTTAACATCCTCTATACGTTTATAGTATGTTTCGTAATAAGTGTCTAAAAGTTCAGGAACAGGATTTTTCGTAATTATCCAATTTAACACGGCATCCAAACGATGTACAATAGCATTTAACTTATACATATTTAACTCGTAAAACTCAGGAGTGAGTGGACATATCTTTTTATTAGGCACAAAAACTTTTTTTCAGTTCGAAAAGATCCAAAGTTTCGTCATAATCTGGGCAAGATGCAATGAGTTCCATGACAAGACGATACCGTGATGGTTTATCTCTATCTTCGGCAAAATCAGGATCCAGGAGAAAAGAAAGATCTACACGAGGGATAAATTCCGGTTGAAGATAGTCTCTAGCTTTGCTCCGTTTTAACAGATCACCACTTGAATCAGTGCTGGGTCGTTTAAATGTCGAAGCTGTACATGAGTTCTCTGCGAAATTCTGTAATGCTACTGAACATTTCTGTAAGTTAGCAATGCCCAAAGTACCAATATTTGCTGTCACCAAATCTGGTATAATATCTCATAGTGCACAAAGTTAAACAGTTGACCGTTTTGGAAAGTGGTCGGGGCCCGGGGTCAAGAGGGCCGCATACAAAGTTTTCGTAAATTCTACAGTTTTCAATTTAGAACCACCAAATTTGGTATAATATCTCGTGGTGTTTTAAGTTAAACCGTTGACCATTTTGGGAAGTGGTCGGGGCCCGGAGTCAGGAGGGCCCCATACAAAATTTTCGTAAAATCTACAGTTTTCAATTTAGAACCACCAAATTGGGTATACTACCTCATGGTACTCTAGTTAGACCGTAAACCCTTTTTGGAAGGGATCGGGGCCCGGAGTCAAGGGGCCCCATACAAATTTTCGCAAACTCTACAGTTTTCATTTTAGAACCACCAAATTTGGTGTACTACCTCATGGTACTTTAAGTTATACCGTAAACCCTTTTTGGAATGGATCGGGGCCCGGGGTCAAGGGGAGGCCCATACAAAATTTTCGTAAAATCTACAGTTTTCAGTTTAGAACCACCAAATTTGGTATACTATCTCATGGTGCTCAAAGTTAAACCGTTGACCGTTTTTGGAAGTGGTCGGGTCCCGGGGTAAAGTGGGCC
The DNA here is from genome assembly GCA_039090855.1 of Macrothele yani. Taxonomy (NCBI): domain Eukaryota; kingdom Metazoa; phylum Arthropoda; class Arachnida; order Araneae; family Macrothelidae; genus Macrothele; species Macrothele yani. Next base: position 31,841,619 of record CM077034.1, read on the forward strand.
CATACAAAATTTTAGTAAAATCTACAGTTTTCAATTTAGAACCACCAAATTTCGTATACTACCTCGTGGTACTGTAAGTTAGACCGTAGTCAGTTTTTGGAAGGGGTCGGGGCCCGGAGTCCACTGGGCCCATACAAAATTTTAGTAAAATCTACAGTTTCCAATTTAGAACCACCAAATTTGGTTTAGTATCCACGGTGCTCAAAGTTAAACTGTTGACCGTTTTGGGAAGTGGTTGGGGCCTGGGGTCAAGAGTACCCCATACAAAATTTTCGTAAAATCTACAGTTTTCACTTTAGAACCACCAAATTTCGTATACTACCTCATGGTACTGTAAGTTAGACCGTGAACTCTTTTTGGAAGGGATAGGGGTCAAGGGGGTCACCACACAAAATTTTCGTAAATTCTACAGTTTTCAATTTAGAACCAACACATTTGGTATACTACCTCATGGTACTCTAAGTTAGACCGTAAACCCCTTTTGGAAGGGATCGGGGCCCGGAGTCAAGGGGGTCCCATACAAAATTTTCGTAAAATTTTCAGTTTTCAATTTAGAACCACCAAATTTGGTATACTATCTCATGGTGCTCAAAGTTAAACCGTAGACAGTTTTTGGAAGTGGTCTGGGCCCGAGGTCAAGGGGGCCAATACGAAATTTTCGTAAAATCTACAGTTTTTAATTTAGAACCACAAATTTGGTTATCTCATGGTAATCCGAGTTAGCCCTTAGACGGTTTGGGGAACGGGTCATCGGGGCCCGTTGTCAAGGGGGCCCATACAAAATTTTCGTAAAATCTACAGTTTTTAATTTAGAACCATTAAATTTGGTATAATATCTCGTGGTGCTCTAAGTTAGACCGTAGACAGTTTTTGGAAGGGGTCGGGGCACGGGGTCAAGTGGGCCCATACAAAATTTTAGTCAAATCTACAGTTTCAAATTTAGAACCACCAATTTTGGTATACTATCTCATGGTGCTCAAAGTTAAACCGTTGACCATTTTGGGAATTGGTCGGGGCCTGGAGTGAAGAGGGCCCCATACAAAATTTTCGTAAAATCTACAGTTTTCAATTTAGAACCACTAAATTGGGTATACTACCTCATGGTACTCTAGTTAGACCGTAAACCCTTTTTGGAAGGGATCGGGGCCCGGAGTCAAGGGGCCCCCATACAAATTTTCGCAAACTCTATAGTTTTCATTTTAGAACCACCAAATTTGGTGTACTACCTCATGGTACTTTAAGTTAGACCGTAAACCCTTTTTGGAATGGATCGGGGCCCGGGGTCAAGGGGAGGCCCATACAAAATTTTCGTAAATGCTACAGTTTTCAGTTTAGAACCACCAAATTTGGTATACTATCTCATGGTGCTCAAAGTTAAACCGTTGACCGGTTTTGGAAGTGGTCGGGGCCCGGGGTAAAGTGGGCCCATACAAAATTTTAGTAAAATCAACAGTTTCCAATTTAGAACCACCAAATTTAGTTTACTATTCCATGGTGCTCAAAGTTAAACCGTTGACCGATTAGGGAAGTGGTCGGGGCCCGAATTCAAGAGGGCCCCGTACAAAATTTTCGTAAAATCTACAGTTTTCAATTTAGAACCACCAAATTTCGCATACTACCTCGTGGAACTGTAAGTTAGACCGTAGACAGTTCTTGGAAGGGGTCGGGGCCCGGTGTCCAGTGGGCCCATACAAAATTTTAGTAAAATCTACAGTTTCCAATTTAGAACCACCAAATTTGGTTTAGTATCCACGGTGCTCAAAGTTAAACTGTTGACCGTTTTGGGAAGTGGTTGGGGCCCGGGGTCAAGAGGACCCCATACAAAATTTTCGTAAAATCTACAGTTTTCACTTTTGAAGGACCAAATTTCGTATACTACCTCATGGTACTGCACGTTAGACCGTAAACTCTTTTTGGAAGATATCGGGGTCAAGGGGGCCCCTCACAAAATTTTCGTAAAATCTACAGTTTTCAACTTCGAACCGACAAATTTTATATACTATCTCATGGTGCTCTAACTTACACAGTAGATGGTTTTGAGAAGGAGTTGGAGCCTTGTATTGGTCAGAGCCCGGGGTCACAGGGCGCCCACCCAAACTTTTCCGTACAATCTACAGTTTTCAGTTTAGAACCACCGAATTTGGTATACTATATCATGGTACTCTGAGTTTGACCGTAGTAGGTTTTTGGAAAGGGTCGGGCTCGGCGTGAAGGGGGACCATATAAAATTTTCGTAAAAAGTTCCATTTTGTACTTTTAAGAACTTCAACGCAATTTAGCACTCCAATATCCGATGTACGGTCTAAGTTGGAGACCGTAGATAACAATAGAGTGAGAATACATCTATTTAATGGTGTATTAAAAACACAAATGAGTAAACGTTAGATTTCACCACCAACGGACTGCTTCATCAGGCAGAAATACAATGTAATGTAAAAAGAGAGTTCCAGATATTCAAAGTGGTAAACAAAAGGATGATCAATGCCAATGTCAAGTCGCATGCACTCGACTTGTCATAGGTACATTGCATTTCAGTGTCGCTGGATTCTCAGAAGCGCACGCCAGTGCACGGCTCTTCTATAGATGTCTTTTCGAAGGTAAATATTTCCACTCCTTTTCCTTTCTTTTTGTTTCGTATAAGTAAATTAAGTAAATCAATTTTTTTCACAATTTCAGCCAGCCCCGCTCCTATTTTTTATTTATTTTTTTTTTGCAGAAATACTACTGTATCAGCCAGACACTGGCATTGGCGGGCATTAATTTGGAAGAACCCTGCTTTTCACACGGACAACTTAACGTTGCGTGCTCAAGGGTTTGCAATCCTGAAACTCTTTACATTTTTGCTCGCAATTGATAAACTAAAAGTAGAGTTTATCAAAAAGCAATAACCTAAATGAATTAAAATAAATTTACTGGAAAATCACAGGAATACCTTTTTAATATAACAACTTTAACCAGGTGAGCTTGGTGTTTCCACGAATAGTAATATTTACCCGGAAAATACCGGGTACCCCTGCTAGTTTGAGATATAAATTACCTCGGTTTTGCAGATTTTTCTCAGCTACATAGGTTACGTTTTTAATTTCGTATTTTTTAATCGCGGGGACCTGGGCAGTTTCAACAATTCTTAATCACCTGTACTCATGTTCATAACGTTTATATGGCAAGACATGTTAATGCTTTTAAACGTACATAAAATGCCTAAGTGATTAGTCCAAAAATTATGGCCGCCCCGGTGGCGCAGTGGTCTAAGCGATGGCCTCTGATCATTCGTCCGTAAATGGCCCGGGTACGAATCCCGGTGAGGCATGTATGTTGTGTTTGTCTTACGGCATTGGCTCTCTCCCTTCCCTGGAACCAGTGACCCTAAATAAGGGACGGGCGACTGCTTCTAGCCCATTGAGTTGCTCACGGTGGTCGTTAAACCTCCAATCAAAAAAAATATGTTTTTTTTAAGTCCATTGTGTTTTTTCTTCATACTGGCCCCCATTTATTCCGTCATATTGGACCTGGCCACGCATATCATGAAAGCTGAAATCTTCAAAATTTAAAAAAAATTTGAAAATAAAATGTTAGTCCTTTGCCCGTGGTATCCGTTAGTGAACAAAAGAATAAATCACTTTGCTCTGATTGATTTTAAGTCGTTTTCTATTGAATTATATAATGAATTAAATTTTTACAAAAAAATCAACGTGCCACGTAGCATTTCCATTTTTCACAATAGAACGTTTTTATAGCTTTTGCCATGTCTCTGTAATTAATTTATTAAACGTAAAATTTTATTTGGGATTCTTGCCTACCCTTGAAATTTGGCTACTTGGCACGTCTCTGGTTCTCGCTATGACGTCACAGCCCCCATGAACCGTTCTTTGCAGAAGCTTAGAATACTAATCTTGAATCAAAGGAATGACCCAGCCCTTCTTTTTCTACAGCCCTGGTATGTCGCCACCTTTACGAAAGCTCAGAGATGTAATAGAAAAGATAAGAAGACAATGTATTGAAGAAAGAATAAGATGTCTCCCTTCAGCTAAGGACTAGCAGGAAACACCATAGAGACATCACTGCCCACGTACAATACCTAGGGTGCTGCGGGGTACTGCAAGTTTTAACCACAGGAAAAAACCCTGGGAGAAACCCAGTTTCTCCCAGCCTCACAATGCGCTTTGTTGGTATGATAGAGATAAGCAACAAACTGCTGCCGAAAAATTATCTTACAATGAAAGCTATTACCTCCCACCCAGAGCTGCCTCCCAACTATCTAATGACCTTCATTTACTTACACTCCTACGAAAAGGTGAGAGGGGAGCAGGTTATTATATTCGTTAACCTTGAACCGAACCCAAATCCTCGGAGCGAATAAAAATCACGTTATCTAAGAGCACTAGTCGTTTTGTAATCAGTCTGTTTCTCAGTTCCATGAGTAACCGAGGTTTTGAAGAAGTTCCAAGCACAACCATGTCGGAAATATGTACGTTTGTCGATTCACAAAAGGGAGGGAAAAACTGAGTTTAAATTGATTTCTTTTCCTTAAAGAAAGACAACGGTGTAATAAATTTTACTGGATATGCGATCAGAAGAGTAATGGCTGCAGAAGTAGAGCAATTACATCACTTGCAGGTGAAGAACATTATCTTATAAGTGCGTCCGAGCATAACCATGCTCCTGAAAGTGCTCGATCTAAAGTAGCCCAGAAGATTGCGGACATCAAAGAGAAGGCCAGAACCACCAACGATTTACCCTTGCGAATTATACAGGATGTAGCCTCCGAAATGTCTCTTGTGGCTCATCAGAGCATGCCGTCGAAAGAAGCACAGAGGAAATTGATAAAAAGAACAAGGAGGGTTGAAATGCCACCTAAACCTGCAACTGTGGAAATACTAAATATACCTGAGTTCTTAAAATACACAGAGGACGGGGAATTATTCCTATTAAAGACTTCTATGAGAGGAATGAAAAAATTTTATGTTTTTCAACAGAAGCTAACCTCAAAAGGTTGAGTGAAGCTGCATGTTGGGTGATGGATGGGACTTTTAAAACAGTGCCCAATATTTTTAAACAGCTGTATTCCATTCACGGTCCCGTGGGTCCTATGAACAACTGTAGAGTTCTGCCGTTATTTTAGGCTCTGATGACTAGCAAATCGCTAACCAGTTACTTCTCATTCTTTGAAGAGCTAAAGACATTTGCCACTCAGAAAGATATTATTTTAGATCCACAGTGGGCGATCACTGATTTTGAGATGTCAGTCTTTAATGCTGTAAGGGCCGCCTTTTTCAGGCGCTAGACACCACGGATGCTTCTTTCATCTTGGGCAAAACATTTGGCGCAAAGTTCAGGCTACTCCTGGCCTGCAATCGAGATATTGTAGTAATGAAGAGTTCAGCTTGATAGTTCGACATCTTCCGGCGCTTGTTTTTCTTCCTCCTGAAGATATTGATAATGCCTTTAACGAGATAAAACTATTGTTTGATGACGAAGCGGAAGACTTAGTCAAATGGTTTGAAGACTACTATGTCTTGGGAAAAGTTCGTCGTACAACACGTACCGGTGAAGAACGACGAAACGAGCCACTCTTCCCACCAACTCTTTGGTCAGTGAATTCAGGAGTGATCCCACGCACTCAGAACAAAGTTCAAGCGTGGCATCGACGATGGAAGCTTCTGATTGGGCGTGCCCATGTTTCGTGTTTTCGGTTAATAAGGGAACTGCGAAAGGAAGAAGCTTCTGTCCAAAGAGAAATAGGAACAATAATGCGCGGAGAAGCTCCGCTTAGAATTAAGAAAAGTTTGATTCCCCGCGAAGAAAGAATTCGAAGAACTGTAAACAGCCGAGAGGAACGCACGATTATTGAATTTTGGAGAGGCATAGCCTATAATTTAAATTTGTGAAGTGAAAAAAAAGGTGATATTTAAATATGATCACTCTAATAAAAGTTTTTGCATGTGCTGCACATCTTTGGCAAGGTAATTTACTCGTTACTTATTTTACGTAAATTACGGGTAATTTACTAGCAATTTACTTGGCGTAGAAAACCAGTTTGTTTTATGAAAACGTAAGTAACTAATTTTCTTTTATGCATTACTAATAATAATAAGCTTGTCTCTTTTTTTCAGGTTAAGGATTCCTGGGGGTGCGTGTGTGTTTGTTTATTTATTTGTTTTTTGAATGTTTGTGACTGAAAGTGGGAACTATGATGGGTGTGGTGTGCCGGTTCAGAATGTGTGTGAGGCCTGGCGGAGGTGAGAGTCACCGCTGGGTGGGATGAAATGGGCCTTTGAGAGTTCTTCTCTTTGCTAGCATGTATCGGGGGTCCATGTGCTTTTGATTGTGGAACCGTGGTGTGTGTATAAGGGGTGTGACTGTATCACCTGCCGATCTGACCTTATGACTACAATATTCATGAGAGGAGGGGAGGCACTGTGTTTTCGGTGATTTGGGCAAAAAACAGCCAAAGTGCACTTACGGGTTCACTGTAACTGGCTTCGTATACTGGTGGGAGGGTGTCGTGCGAGTGCACATTATGCTCACTTCTCTCACTTCAGTGTAAAGTGCAAACTTATACAAAGACAAGAGTGGATGGACTAAGTTTCCTTTTCTCAAGTAAAGTACTCAGTTCTGTTGTTTCAGTTCTCAATTGTTGATATGTCAGGGCCTTATCAACAGAAAGGTGTGCTAACCCATATTGCTTTTGCCCCGCCCTTCCAAGAGGGTTCCGAAACCATTTCATTGTTTAGAATCTGTTTCTTTTACCGCAATATTTTTTAACAGTTTTCTTTTCTTTCATATTTTTCCTTCTGTTTTGTTTGTCAGATAAAGATGTGCCTATTTTTAATTACACACCTACCTTTTCTTAAAAAAAAAATCCTTTTTTGAAAAATTTAAGTTAAATGATAGAAATAAAAATAAATAACGCAAAATAACAACGAATAATATATTATATTTATTGTTTTAAATATTTCAACTAATAATAAATTAATTAATAAAATTAAGTAAATCTTGTAATGTATGGTATTAACTATTATAATTTATATGTATATACATACAGAATCACAGAATCTGTTCCACCATTTCTGAGCTTCCATACAACCAATACAAATTTGTCCTTGTTAAATTACCTTATAAAAAAGTAAGTAGCTGAAAAATGAGAGCGTGATTTAATTTGAAGCCAGGGCCGGATGGAGCTCTTGCGGGGCCCTGGGCGAAATTTCATTGTGGGGCCCAGAGCAAAATTTCATTGCGGGCACTAAAAAATAAATCTCATATTTTAATAAAGTCGTTTCTGAAAATTATCGTTCGTGAGGAAGATAAAATGATTATCTCAAAAATGTATTTGCTTTAAGCTTAAGAAAAGACCATAATACGGGCTGAAAGTTCAGAGAGAGAGAGAGAGAGAGAGAGAATAGAAAGAGAAATAGAGTAAGAAAGAGAGAAAAAAGATAGAGAAAGAAAGAGAAATAGAGACAGGAGGGAAGAGAAAGAGAAAAGAAAGAGAAATAGAGTGAGAAAGAGAGAAAAACGATAGAGAAAGAAAGAGAAATAGAAACAGGAGGGAAGAGAGAGAGAAAAAGAGAGGGGAGAGAGATAGAGAAAGAAAAAGAGAAAAAAAGAGGGAGAGGGAGAGAGAGAGAGAAAGAGTAAAAAGTGTTAAAATCTACGATTTTCTTTCCCAGGAGAAGATGTTTAGGTTGCATTGTGACTCTTATAACAGCTTATTCACAAAATGATAAAACGATTCCTGCTTAGCGAATATTTTTGTATAGGAAATGTAATAAAGATCCCTCTAAAATAAATTGGTATAAACAGTTTTTTTCTCCTGATGCATGTTTAGCGATTGAGTTTTAATGCACAGTGGAGTAACGGACAAATTAGTGACATTATAAACTTTTATACGCGTTTATATATGAAAGTTGCTTTTTTTTTTTTTTTTTTTTTTCAATTTCTTGTAATGTTAGAAAAGTGACCTCCATGTGTAGTCCGCAAGTAACTTGGATATTGTTCTTTTATTTCCTTAAATTCAAGTATCAGGTTTTCACACAAATTGTTGGATATATAAAAGTAGGGGACCACAAAATGATGAATTTTAGTTTACTATTTCATGAACGCGGAAAAGATTAAGGTGGTTACAAAAATCATTTCGAATCTGCAAATTTCAGTGTCCGTACGACAAATAGGGGGATAACGTGTTCGAAAATGTGGAGATTGGAAACAAACAAATAAGTTCAAAAATATATTTTTAAGGGCCTTGCGCCCCAATAGTTACAAAAAAAATGTAGTTACATTTTTTTTACCGGAAATTATTTCGTTTTCTTGACTGCGAGGCCCCTGAAGGCGCAGGGCCCAGGGCGACCGGCCCGGTTGCCCCTATGGTCCAGCCGACCCTGTTTGAAGCAGTAATTTACTGTGAAAATGTTTCACCAGCATAGATTTCTGTTTATCAAAAAGAATAATAATAATTATAAAAATAGATAAAATAACGGATATCCAAAATATTGCTATTAATTTATTTAAGACATTTTCCAAATTTTCATACTAACATATTTCGGATTGAAAGAATCACCAACAATAACTTCCCTGACCACCCCAGCATTTAACATTTCTAAATTAGGCATTTACCACCATTTGGTCTTGCCAAGGTACTTTCCCTCTGTTATTAAAAAAATCCAAATACATATTACGGCTTTGTTTAGCTGCGTCGGTAGAATTTTTACTTTGTTCTTGGAAGTCACATAGGTACGATGCATATATGTACTTTTTGAGTTTCGTCGTAGAAAGTCGGGCAGTACGCATACGCTAAGCACAATGTAGTCTAAGTTTTTCAGAGAAACATTTTTCTATGTTCCTTTTCGCCTTCGGCACCCTGTAGTTGAAAATTCGTTTATATATACTTTTCTTTCTTTTTTTTTTTTTATCCTTACTTTTTTCTTTCTTTTTTTTTTTTTTTTTTTTTTTTTTTCGTTTGCCGAAATTTTTACTGCTAAAGTTCTGCTCTTTGGTGCGGAGAGGAAAAACGATATTTTGTAGATTTTTGTCGGAAACGAAGATTGAGTGAGATACTTGGGAATGAAAAGCGCGAAGTTTTTAAGTTTATGTCTGTGGTCAAACCTAGTCAGGGGGACGATCTCTCGAGCGACCACAGGTGGTCAACCGTAATCCGCGCGAAGGTAAAAGTCTGTGTGTGGGGGGGAGGCTTAAGGAGGGTGAGGTGGAAACAGAAGACCCCAGGGAGAAGATCCACACATTTTTGCCCTCCCCCTCTAGGGGAAGGGGGATAGGGAGCTCCCGGCATGAGATGCTCTCTGCTGGACAATGCGCCACCGAGTCTTTGCAAAACAGTGGTGTGGTCGCATTGCACCATTCTTCAGACAGCGATTACAGAGGTAACATGTAGTTTATGTACAGCCAAAGAGGGAAAAATTTATTGATACATTCAGGGCCCAAATTCTATAAAGATGTAGAAACAGAGATAAGGTGGAAGTGGCGTTGTACAGAACGCAAATGATTGGCAAAAGTGTACCTGGATACTAGTGACTCGGTTATTTTACAATTCAACTTGTGTCACAACCATAACAGACCAAAACTGATCATATCAAATAGCGTTAAACGAAAAGCAATAGAGGATATTTCGGAGCGGTCATTAAAACTGATCATACAACTGCGGAAAATAACTGCTTACTAATTGAAAAAATAAATAGCAACAATGGAATATTAGTGCTAAGAAAAAGAAACGAATTTGAAAAAGAAAATAAAAAAGAGTAAAAACGTTAAAATGAGAGATAAAAAAATAAAAAAGCTAAAAAACAATAAGAAAATTAAAATAACAGAAAAAAAAATGTAAAAAGAAAATAAATTAAAAAGAAAGTAAAAAAAGAAAAAAATTAAAATGAGAGAAAAAAATTAAAATTAAAAAAAAAATGTTTTGGCGCATGAAGAGACAATCTGCACGTGATATCCCCCTTGGTAACGGTAATAAACTCTGTTGATTTTACCATAGACTCTGTCGAGGTTCACTGTTCCAGCAAATGTTTCCTCAGATTCCACAACTAGTAAAAATATCAATGTACTTTATTGCAATAGACTTATCAATAGTTCAAGACATGTCCGATCTTTAAAAATATAAAACATGCAGTAATAAATAGTAAAAGTACCGGAAGTTCGCTAAGCGGATAACGGCAAAGAAATCAGCGTATTTTTCTGAGACCCGCATACTAAGTTTAGATAAAGAGTCAACCTCTTACATCAATTTCATTTTCAGGGAATTGCTCTCAAATCACAATGTTCGTCCTAATTCGGATGAAGAATGCAGACTCCTAAGAAAAGGTAATTGAAACACACCTGAAATTCCGTATTCTCTGAGTGCAGTAATCTCTGGGGGATGGACGCTTTGGGTAGGGTGGTGTGGAGTAGGATGTCTGCGTCCAGGGCAGTTAGCCCATTAGCCGGGACAGCAGCTGAATCTTTTCGTAATGGAGTCAGTCCAGTTGACCAACGCCCTCAAGCCCTCTGGAACTGATGCTTTTCCGCCATCCAGTGTTAATAAACTAAAACCGCGAAAATGATTTCTAAATCCACTGCCTGACAGAGAAAATGCGACACCACGAAGACGTGAACGCAGTGCCATGCAAATTGCATGGTGGGTGCACATGTACAAGTTATGGAAATGACTGCATTTGCGGGCCAATCGCAAGAACGGCGCGCGGGATACAAGCGAACAACCAGCCCGTGAGGCCATCAGTCGAGACGTCGACACGCCCGCGAAAAGTGAGTGGTTCTACTGCAACCGTGTCTGGAGAACGAACAAGGGGTGCCAATGCCGTTAAGACGCTGTCCTACGCGATTTCATCAAACGGATGAGTTCACAAGAGGTGTCATCGTAGGCCTTCGTACCAAAGGATGGTCCTTGCGTCGTATTGCGGAAGGAACGCAACGCGATGCCACAACCGACGGTTGCATTTAGAGACAGTGGTCTCAGAAAGAATCTGTGCAACGTCGTAGGGGACCGAAGCACGGAGACGGACGTCCGAGCGCATCGATCGTCGCATCCAACGTCATGCCTGTGCGGACCCACAGGCGACAGTTTGCAGAGTGTACGGAGAGGCTTGGGTGCTCCGATATCAACGAGGACAGTGTCGCGCCGTTTGGCTGCGTCTGGTTTGCTGTCCAGCCGTCCGTTACGAAGGTTGCCCTTAACATCCAGCTATCGTCGCCACCGCTTGGCGTATTGTCGCTCCAGGACGGCGTAGGGTGCCGAACTGAACACTGTGGTGTCCAGCGACGAATCGCGGTTTTGTCTCACCACGGATGATCGCCGTGTGAGAGTCTGGGGAAGACTTGGCCAACGGCGGATTCCTCTGCCATTGTCGAATGCCCCACGGCTCGGCAATGTAGCATCATGGTGTGGGATGCTATCAGCGCCAACAGCTACTCCCCGCTGGTACGTAATACTGAACATTGACTGCAGGGCAGCCCGTAAGCCGTTTTTCAACAGGATAACTCCCTGCCGCCTACCTCTCGGATCAACCTGAATGCTTTACACAGTGTGCGGATGCTTCTGTGGCCAGCACGATCCCCCGACCTCTCGCCCATCGAGCATATGTGGTACCCGATTGGACGTCTGTTGAGTACCCCTCCCCTCCACCCCCGCAAAATGAAGATGAACTGTGGACTCAGATCAACACCACATACATGGTCCACGATACCCCAGGACTCTATTCGGACTCTCATTGCCTAGATTCCACGTCGGAGTCAACGCTGTATCACCCAAAATGAGGGTCACACTCCTTATTGATCATCCTGGATATTCGGCCACTGGAGGGTGTTCCAGGGCTGCGTAGGGTGCCGAATGTAACAGTGACAATTAAATCATGTGTTATAATTTTTTTTCTCTGTATGTGACAATTAAATCATTTGTTCAGGACCCACTTGGCTATCTGTGTGTGCAGTTTGGTCAGTTTTCGAGTACTCCTTCAGGGTGTGGCATTTTCTATGTCAGGCAGTGCATTTTATAGTACTTATATATTGAATTGATGCTTTTACAAGAAATGACGATTTATCGATTGATGGAGAAAAGCTGGAGATCAAGTGAGGGTCACATTGGTGAAGAAATTAATCGGCGTACAATACTTGCCTGGAGAGCTTTTGGAAGAAACAGCATAATTTTCAAGAGCAATATGCCATTGTGTCTTAAAAGAAAAGTGTTTGATCAATGCATCCTTCCAGTGCTTACGTATGGTGCAGAGACGTGGACCTTAGCTAAAAGAGACATACAAAGGCTGCAGACAACTCAAATAAGCATGGAGAGGTGCATGCTTGGTGTAACCAGGAGAGATAAGAAGAGGAACACGTGGATCCGAAAAATGACAAGAGTGGAAGACATCATGATCAGAGTTAAATCCCTGAAATGGCAATGGGCTGGACATACTGCCAGAAGAACAGATCATCGATGGACAGCCGAAATTTTACATTGGATTCCAAGGGACAGGAAAAGACCCAGAAGAAGACCACATGGAAGATGGGTGGATGAAATTTGAAAGTATGCGGAGTGACATGGAGGAGACTGGCACAAGACAGACCGTTGTGGAGGAAACTTGGGGAGACCTTCGTCCAGCAGTGGATTGATAATGGTTGACAATGATGATGATGATGATATATTGAAACAAAAACTCCTGATAAAGGTTTCTATTTTATATACATTTCATAGTAAGAATTTTATTTTGGATTCAAGCTTTTCTTCTTTAACTGCTGAAATAAAATTTGTCTGTACAGTTTTGAAAAGCGGATTTTCATTTCCCAGAATTCATAAAAATCTGCGGATTCGGTTTCATAGAAAATGTCGTACATTAGGAATTTATAATTTTCTTCTTTAACTGCTGAAATAAAATGTGTTTGTACCGTTCTAAATACAGTTTTGAAAAGCGGATTTTCATTTCTCAGAATTCGTAAGAATTCGTTTTGAGTTACATAGAAAATATCGTACATTAGGAAGTTATAATCACACTAGTACAAGCTTGGGTTTAAACTGCATGAACGTACTACACTCTACATTATTCTTTCATATGTTAAGTTTCAGTGTTATGTGAAAATCATTTATTAAAACAACTGGAAAAACAATTCACAAGAAACAGTTCGTTTCATTTTGCAATTCGAGTTGAAAGCCAGGATTTTAACGGATGTTCTCGTATAAAAGTATTTACATGTGTATAATAATAAAAGCATTTTATTTCTCTATTGATACTTTTTCCCCCACTATTCTGGAGGCTTGAATGGTGAAACCAAATAAGACGGCTTTATTAATATTCACGTCAACTATGAAATTCTTCAACAGCTCTTTTTATCCACTCATTACAATGTTTGCCGGCTCAGTCCACGGAATCGAAGTTCCTTTAGCAATGTTCTTTGTCCCTAACGTATCGCTTCCAACGAAGTACGGAAGTGTTACGTTATTAGGGCACAAGATGACGGTTGCTTCTTCTTCGGGACTGAAGGGAGTGCCCGTTAACCACTGTTAAGATGTTCTATTGTGTGCAGGCTATCGTTAATGTTATTCGTAGTGCACATATTCTGTACCATCTGAAACTCACCGTTGTTTAGAAGTTACCGCTATTCGGTGATGTCTCTTCAATAAAACTCGTTGAATGCACAGTAAAAATGAACAACAGGTAATATTTAATAACATTTTATTTACTGGCGTTTAAAATACTTCATACAATACACTTTTGACGTCGTTCGTATATTTACTGAAAGCTGTGGTAAAAGGCCTCTTTCGTTATTTTCTTCAGCTGGGTTGTCACGCCGTTTGAATGTTCGAAATATCAATACATTTCTTCTTTTTAGTGCTGATATCGAAGGGGAGGGGATCATTCACTGAGCCGGCGCCAGATCAGGATAATACGGTGGGTTTTAAATGCAACAACGGCTCGCTTACCAAGAAATTTCTCTACTGTCTCTGCCGAATAGGACTATGCATTGTCATGCTACGAGACCCATGAGCAAAGGGCGGCCCTACTGGACGAATATGTTTCAACCGGTTCCGGGCGATTCGCCCAACGAGGATTGGTCCTATGCCGATTGGTCCAATGTCCGATTCGTCCAATGCCAATTCGTCCAATGGTACGATTGGTCCAATGCCTATTCGTCCAATAGTACGATTGGTCCAACGCCGATTCGTCCAACTTTATCATCTTACCAACGATAAACTGTTCTATTTTCCAGAAAAGAATAATGATTTAAAAATTTTCTGCTCATTATATCCTTTTGAAAGAGCATTTCCGTATATTTGGTAATTGTAAACATTTTACATAAACCTGGTAAAAGGCACTCAATGGAGCATTTCTCAGCTGTTTGCAAAGCACCTAGGAGCGGGTCTTTTTAGAATATTTTTTAAGTTACAACCTAAATATTTGGTATTTGTAAACGAGGCGAGCGAAGGCAGAGCACCAAGCGAAAAGGTTAGTCTGTCGGTTGTTCGCGGAACGAACGGAGAGGATCAGGAAGCTTCAGCTGACGCAACTCGAAATTTTTTCGGGTGCGTGTGTACTCAGAGTAAGGGTACGAGATGGTCCAGTCATACCACATACGGTGATGGAACTATTATTTTCTAGGTTAAGGAAAATCGGCGGCACAGGTCTCAGGAAGACAGACTCTCGCGATTTCTTCCGTTAGCCGGAGAGTGTAACTTAGAAATTTAGTGAAACAGGTCCCCGAGACGGGAACTCTCACCGATTGCGTTGTTCTTTAGGTAGATAGGAAACCACGGAGAGATACAGGTTTTAGGCATTATCGAGAAAGACTCTCTCTCTAGTTCAAGAGTATCGGTAAATGATAGGCGCCAGTTTATAGGTTGGCCGATTACAAACTTTTATCTTTCCACTGGAAGAAAGACATTTGATTTATCACTACGGAGAGCGTTTCTTTTTCTACGGACAAACTTACCTGCAAAAGCCTCCCATATTATTTATTAAATGTTGTTACATTTCAATCAAATCTTTCAGCAATTGCTTTGTAGTCATTGGTAGTTTTATCTGTAGTTTTTCGGCAGTCTCAATCTATCCTCCTGGTTCACTTTTATTCTTTATAGTAAAGTGGGAGGAGCGTCCGTTCACTAAATATTAATATTGGGGTAAGTTCTTATGAACGAACCTGGTGCTTCTATTGGCTGTGAGAAGGTCCTATAACGTAGACGACTGCGAAACATAATTTAGGGCGTGGCCACATAAATAGCTGGGTACGTTCTCCCCTACAGTTACCTAAGAAATCTCTCCCACATTTGATATTTTGTGTAAACTGCAATTTGTGCACGGTCACTAACTGAAAAAGGTAGGGGACGTTTCCTAAGGGGAACTTTTTCAATGTCGGGAACTTTTCCGAATGGGGGACAGTTTCCTGAATGTGAGTTTTCCTGTGGCGAAGTTTTCCTGTGAGAGACTTTTCCGTCCATCATTAGCAATATCATTCTTTCCACCACGCGAAACGCTGAAATTACACCAACACGTAGTGCAAAATGCATGTTTTTCATTTTTTTGAAGATTTTGCAGTACACGAGAATTCCGCAGAACACGCATCACGGAATATTTGATAGTACTCCCCCTCAATCCCCCTTTATATTGCTGCTCATAGCGAATCACTAATATTAAATTTATTGATATTTGAAAAAAAATGCAAGTAAAACTGATATAGTAAAACAATAACCGCTTAAAGAGATGCAATTTGCAGAAGAAAAAATAGTACCCCAACATGTTAATTGAATATACCAAGACATTTTTATGCACGTTAACGAGCGACGAACAAAGCGCGGTTGGAAAGCGTAGAAAACTTAAGAAGCACTGGCTCGAATGAACATTGGATTCACTTTTTTTTTTTTTTTTTAACTTTCTCTTATAGTAACATTCTTTCTTTAGGTCAAATTTATTGCAAGAGAAGACGTTACGAAACGATGCCCCAACGCATTCTTAATTTCACAAAACTGGCAGCTTTTGCTTAATTTCGTCATGTTGGGTATCGATCTGGGCTTAAAAATTCCACAGATTTAAAATCCGTTTGAATTTTTTTCTACGATAACTACGTTCAGAAATAGAATTTTGAACTGGGAGTAATAAAGACACGTGCTGAAATGCAAAACACACCCCACGCTGGCCTACGGAGAAGTTGCGACCCGGGGGACGAACAATGCATTGTCTGAAAAGGAGAGGAGGGGGGGCACAGCGGGAGAGATATAGAGAGAGATGGACATAACCAAGCCCAAGATGAAGCAAGAGCACTTAGTTGGTGCAGTCCCGTTTAAGCTCGGCGCAAGTTTTACTGTTTTAGTGCCTGAAACAACGCAAAACAATAAACCTAAACCGTGGAAAAACTGCTGCAAATGTTCCCACATAAACACATATAACTGAAAAGTTATTCGTAACTTACATCGGCGCTTTACTTTGAATGGATTAAGTTAAATAAAAAAAGTTCCGTAAATTTTACGAGTAAATCGTAAAACTTGGCAGGTATGTGCTATCATATTGTCGAAATTTAAGCATCAGGACCTGCTTTGAATTTAGGATATGGTGTACACCCGCCGAAATTTTAATTTCGTATATGCCGTGTGGCCCAACGCACGTTTGGGACATGATGTACACCCACGGGATTTGTCCACCCGCCGAATTTTTAATTTGCATGTAGTGTGACCCAACACACGTTTTGAAAAAGAATTCGAGTTGTCTCAACTGGTGTGTGTGTGGGGGGAGGGGGGGCGATGGATCTCAAAATAAAGCAAATGCAATGGAAATCAAAAACAACACACCAGATCTCTACGGGAAATGGCAAATTCGTACCAGGGAGATTGCCCCCACCCCGAGTCTGCGACGTTACGGGGTCATATACAAAATGCATAGATCGCAATTGCGTTTCTTTCACAGATCTTGTCAAAGTGTGGAAGTTTTCCTAGTAGAACAAAACGAAATGTACGAGTTTTCCTAGGGATATAAATGCGTTTGTAAGATCATAACGACACAAGGTTTATGTAGAAGCTTTGCCACTCACTAAATCTTGAGTTATGGCTTTAATATTTCGCATGTCATGCAATAAAGGCTAATTTACAGGGACTCAACAAATCGATCTTCAGGTGTTGACAAGACACCCACCTTACGGGCCTTTTTCGAAGATTTTAAATTGCAACCTTGATATTTCGTATTTGTAAACATTTAATAAAACATAATAAAAGTCACTGAACAGATTATTTCAATGGATCAGTTCTCAGCTCTTTACAAGCCGCTTAGGCAGCCGGCCTTTTTAGATTTAAGTTACAACTTAGATATTTGTTATGTAACTTAGATATTTTTGTTAACAGTTTATAAAACTTAATAAAAGGCACTCAACAGATTATTTCGCGGCTCTTTACCTTGGCCGCGAGCCTTTTTAGAAGATTTCAAGTTACAACCTAGATATAGTTTGAGCTTTTAGAGCCCATGAAAAATATCATATATGTTAATTTACCTTTAGGGGTTTAACATCCCCTAAATTCAAAATTTTCTTTCGTCTATTGATAGCGTTGTCTAATGTTTTAAGTTTGAGCTTCTTGAACCCATAAGAAAGGTGATATATATTAGTTTAGGTTTGGGGGTAACCCCTTAAATTTCAACATTTCTAAAACAAAGTGCAATTTTTATAAGGTTCATAAATATTTATTTGATCAGTTTTCTTACACTAGATCGGAAACGTCCTCAGACGTTACGCATTAACTACAAATTATCCGTAGTGGGCATGTGTCCGGTGGGCAACTGTCCTGTGGGCTTTAGTCCGGACCTCCCTCTTCTTCTACTTCCCAGTCATGTCAATATGATTAACTTGATACGTAAATGATATGAATATGACATCAGTAGAATAAATACTGTTTAAAAAGCCTAAGTCTTTAAACAGTAATAGTAAATGACGGAGAAATTTACTTTGTTATAATATATATATATATTAATTTTCCAGTAATATGTTTAAAGTCACTGAAAAATTGGCCTCCATATATAATACTGCAATAGCTTCCAAACAACTTTGATACTATTCTTTTCGTTTTCTTAAATTCAAGCACCTGGTTTACACACAAATTGTAGAATACATCAGAAGGAAGTCGCACGTTTAATTTCCTATTTAAGGAATGGGGAAACGATTAATGTGGTTATAATAATAATTCAAAATCTGCAAATTTCGGTATCTGTATGACAAAGGGCGATAACAATTTGAAAGTCAGGGCGATTGGCAACTAAAAAAACATTACCAAAAAACTTAAAAAAACGTAATAATAATAAATGCGAAAGTCTCCCCAAAAAGGTTTTGTTTTAATTTTTTAAACTGCACAGGGCCTCGTAAGTGCACTTCCTGGGCGACTGCACCGATCGTCCAGGCGGCCCTGAGAGTATGTATTAAGAAATAATCCTGAATCCAGGAGTTTTCGTATCGCTGTAATGCACTAAAAACCAAATAATACATTTGAAAACCTTTGAGATATTTCTGTGCTTTATACAACATTTGCGCAGTGGATCTCCCATTTCATTCATTCAAAAACTTTTTTTAGCTAAATAATAAATAAAATATCATTTCCCACAGTGATAATATACTAATTTCTCAGTACATCTGGAAACGTAGCGCAGTTCACTGTATTTCTAAAAAAAAAATTAAAAAATGCGTAGTGCATACACGTTTAACATGTAACTAAAAAAATATCTTTGGAACACCGAAAGTTTATGTATAACTGATGAAATGGAATAGTAAGGAATATGTTTAACGAAGGTATATCTTATCCACCCAGATGTGTTTTTGAAAACGAAGAAATCGTTTGTCTGGTGGTTGTTAGTTGAGGGAAGCATGAGCGGGAGGATTCCTTTTGTCTTTCCTCCCATCACCCTTAGGGTCCTAAGGGGAAGGGTGCTGGGAGAAATACAGATAAACAAGAGATACGAACTTGTCGGTGAAACGGTTTCACAGCATTGACAGTGTAATCAGCTTACCTTTGCTCAGAGTATAGTTTCGCGGAAGAAATAAAAGTTCTTTTCTTCCCCATCTGCAGACTGATATTACCAGTAAAGCCCACCCCCTTCCCCACAGGATTCTGACGGGTATATTGGATTGTAGAAAAAGTAATACCACACATTTTCTTAATCGCAGTCGAAGGCTTTGCTCTCTGGGTTTTTCTACTGGTAATTTTAGTTCCAATGCTGAAAATTCTCGGGTACGGAGAACTGGCCTCCGGAGAAGTGGCCACCGGAGAACTGGACACCGTAGAACTGGACACATTGCAAACTCAGTGCCATAAAATTGTTCTGCATAGACAAATTTCGTGTGGCTATGTTCCCCACTACTTCAGCAACTGTTGTTCATAATTTCTTTTTTTTTTAATATTTCATTTTCAGCAAGAAATTTAAAAGACATTTCCATGATTTTCGGAGCTAAGATTAAGCGGATAACTGGCCACCGGTGAACTGACCACTGGAGAACTGGCCACCGGAGAACTGACCACCGGAGAACTGACCACCGGAGAACTGGCCACCGGAGAACTGACCACCGGAAAATTGGCCACCGGAGAACTGGCCACAAAAATTTTAAGGGGCCGTACAAAAATTGTGTTCTGGGCTGCTCTGTCTCCCCGAGATTGGTTTTCTGACACACATAAAATGTCCGTAATTTCGTATTTTTTTATTTACGATATTTTATTATCAACTATAACTACACAAAATCTCTGCGAGTATGAGCAAACCCAGGAAACTTGTCGGGTAGGGGGAGGGCTTAAAACCTAAAATATGAAATATAAAGAATATCTGGTCCGATCGGGAGATTTTCAGACATTACAAGCTACAAGTCATCGAATTGCCTGCCTGAGGGCGTCTGCTGCCTCAGGAAAGTAGTGTGTGTGTGGGGGGGGGGAGGATACCAAAGGCGTAAAATATCAAAAATTTCTAATTTCTCTTCCGATCGGGAGATCTTCAGCATTTACAAGTTGCAACTCGACAAATTTTCTCAGCGCATGTGCACTCTCTGGAAACCTTTCGGCGATGGGGGGAGGGGGGGTATCAAAAGTGTAAAATATGAAAAATTTCTAGTCCCATCGGTAGATTTTTGGCATTTACAAGCTACAACTCGACACATAATTTGAAGGCATGTGCCTACTCAGCAATCCTGTGTATGTGAGGGGAGGGGGATACCAAAAGTGTAAAATATGAAGACTTTCTGGTCCGATCAGGGAGATTTTCAGTATTTACAAGCTGCAACTCGACAAATTTTCTGTTCTGAGCGCATGTGCCTACGTAGCAAACCCGTCCGGGGGAGGGAGGTTAATTTCAAAAGTATAAAATATGAAGCATTTCTCGTCCGATCGGCAGATTTTTGGCATTTACAACTCGACAAATTATTTGAGGGTATATGCCTACTCAGCAAACCTGTGTGTGTGATGGTAGGGATACCAAAAGTGTAGAATAGGAAGATTCTCTCATCCGATCGGGAGATTTTCAGCATTTAGCAGCTACAACTCGACACATTATCTAAAGGCATGTGCCTACTCATTAAACCTGTCGGGGGGGGGCATACCAAAAGTGTAAAATATGAAGAATCTCTCGTCCGATCGGGAGATACTTAGCATTTGCAGGTACAACTCGATACATTATCTGAAGGCATGTGCCTGCTCAGGAATCCTGTTGGGGGAGGCTTGTAGCTCGTACATGCTAAAAATCTTCGGATCGGACGAGAAATTCTTCATATCTTGCGCTTATGGTACTAACCTTCCCCCCCGACGGTTTTGCAGAGTAGGCACTTGCCCTCAGATAATGTGCCGAGTTGTACGTAGCTTGGAAATTTTTTTTACTTTACAGTTTTGGTAATCCCCCCCCCCCGACAATAGGCTGAGTAGTCACATGCCGTCAGAAAATTTGCCGTGTTGTAGTTTATAAATGCTGAAAATCTTCCGATAGGAAGAGAAATTTTTCATATGTTACACTTTTGGTATTACCCCCGGCTTCCAGAGTAGGCACATACGCTCAGATAATGTGTCGAGTTGTAACTTGTAAATGCTGAAAATCTTCGGATCGGTCGAGAAATGCTTTATATTTTACACTTTTGGTACCCCCTCTCCCTCGAAACGTTTCCTGGGTCAGCAAATGCGCTCAGATAATTCGAAGACTTGTAGTTTGAAAACCCTGAAATCTTCTGTTGAAATGTAGATCATAAAGTTTTTTTATAAAAAAATTACATTAATTATCGAAATTAAGAAAAGACGAATTTACGGAAATTTATATGACTCAGATGACCAACCTCTGGGTGTCGTGGGCATGAAGAGGTCAAAAACGCAATTTTTATACGACCATTTAAAATTTTTGTGGTGAGTTCTCCGGGTGGCCAGTTCTCCTACACCCGAAAATTCTGTTTCCTTGATAAGGGATATCTGGTTTCTCCCATAGTTTTCCCGAGTCCTTACTTTCCCGTCGTTCATTTAGTTGAGAGACTACATCATCCTTAGCAATGGAAAAATTCTTTAACATACGCGGGGTAAAGTAGCTTTACATGGCTACATCCAGTTGCGCACCCAGGAATTCTTGATGGAGGGGGCTATCATCAGCATCATCATCATTGTCAACCATTATCAATCCACTGCTTGACGAAGTTCTCCCCAATTTTTCTCCACAACGGTCTGTCTTGTGCCAGTCTCCTCCACGTCACTCCCGCATACTTTCGAATTTCATCCACATATCTTCCATGTGGTCTTCTTCTGGGTCTTTTCCTGTCCCTTGGAATCCAATCTAAAATTTCGGCTGTCCATCGATGGTCTGTCCTTCTAGCAGTACGTCCAGCCCATTGCCATTTCAGGGATTTAACTCTTATCATGATGTCTTCCACTCTTGTCATTTTTCGGATCCACGAGTTCCTCTTCTTATCTCTCCTGGTTACACCAAGCATGCACCTCTCCATGCCTCTTTGAGTTGTCTGCAGCCTTTGTATGTCTCTTTTAGTAAAGGTCCACGTCTCTGCACCATACGTAAGCACTGGAAGAATGCATTGATCAAACACTTTTTCTTTTGAGATATAATGGCATATTGCTCTTCAAAATTATGCTGTTTCTTCTGAAAGCTCTCCAGGCAAGTTTTGTACGCCGATCAATTTCTTCATTAATGGGACCCTCACTTTATATCTGCTGTCCAAGATAAATGTACGTGCCTGTTATCTCCAGCTTTCCTCTATCAATCGATAACTTCTTTACTCTTGTCAGCAAGTTCTTGGATCATACTCTGCAGCTCTGATGGGGTAGTTGTAAAAATGACTATGCCATCAACAAAACGAAGGTGGGTTAGATAATCTCCATTCATCTTTATCCCTTTGTTTTCCCAGCTCAGTGATTGAAAGACATTTTCCAATGTGACGTTAAAGAGCTTTTGAGATATGGTGTCACCTTGTCTCACTCCTTTTCCAATTTTTATGTGTGTTGTATTTTCAAACAGCCGAATCTTTGCACTTGCATTTTCATAGATGTTATTAATAATATTAATGTACGCATCTTCAATACCGCAGGATTTCAGGGCCATTGTAACTGCTGATGGTTTCACCGAATCAAAGGCTTTTTCATAATCGATAAAAGCCATGCACAGTGGAAGTTAATATTCCCTCGCTCTTTCAATTAGTTCTCTCAGTACGTGGATATGATCTATTGTGCTGTAGCCACTCCTGAATCCAGCTTGTTCTCTTGGTTGAGCCATGTCCAGTGTTACCTTCAAGCGGTGTGAAAGAACTTTAGTGAAGATTTTATAAACCACTGATAGGAGGCTGATAGCTCTGTAGCTCCTGAGATCCTCAATGTCACCTTTTTTATGTAGCAAGATTATTGTAGCGTTGTTCCAATCCACAGGAATTTTCCCTTCATTAAGGCTTCGAGTGAAAATTTAGGCGAGTACTGTTTCGATTTCTCCACTTGCTTCTTGCATGATGTCTACAGTAATTCCATCTTCTCCTGGAGCTTTTCCCCGCTTCATGTTCTTGATTGCATGTGCAACTTCTGCTGGGAGGACTGGAAGAAATCTGATACTGGTACCTTTCATGATGTCTGGAGTACATGTATCGGAGGGGGCTATATATACGTATATATAGTATACGCACACAATGTGTGTACACACATTTATATATATATATATAGTGTACGTCTATTGTTTATATACGGTTATGACGAACGTCGCTCTTAATCTCTTTGGGGCTTTGGGAAGTTTTGCTATCTCAAGGAAGATACTGGTATCAGACATATTTGCTTCAGTTGAGGAATCTCTAATACACAGCAGTCTCACCTTTAACGAAAAAGAAATAGTTAGACATTTTATCAGTCAAGTGATAGCCGCAAATCACGCTACATTACCTAGACCAAATTTAACCACCAAAGAAATTAATGAGCTTAAAGAATTGCGTTCAAATTCAAATTTAATCATTACTAGAACTGACAAAGGAGGTCAGGTAGTTGATTTAGACAAAAATAATTATGATAACAAAGTCGAAAATCTGATTTCGGATGGACCTTACAAAGAAATAAAGAATGATCCTTCAGATAAACAATTGAAAGAAATACAGAAATTGATCAAAAACTCAGAAACAGTGAGCCAAAACATAAAAAACAAACTTAATCCTTCATACGCCCGTTGTTCAAGATTCTATGCTCTCCCTGAAATACATAAATCTGGAATTCCTTTCCGGCCTATAGTAAGTAATATCGGCACATCAGCATATAAGTTATCAAAGTTCTTATCTTCAAAATTATCTACCTTGGCCACTCCAAACGAAACATCTGTGAAAAATTGCATTGAGTTTACCAATCGACTCAAACTACACCCCTACGTAAATCAACTAATGCTATCCTTTGATGTGGTATCTATGTTCACCAATGTTCCAGTAAAAGGAGCTCTGGAATCCCTAAAATCAAGTCTTGTAGAGCATCAATACAGCCAACCTGAAGTTGAAGAAATAACGAGACTAGTGGACATTTGCATAAAACCGAGAAGATTAACTTTCCGCGGAACGTTTTATGAACAGACGGAAGGTCTAGCCATGGACAGCCCACTGTCACCTATGTTATGTGAAATCCGCATGCGTCGATTTGAAGAAAAACTTTTCAAACTTGTGAAATTTGACTTATGGATAAGATACGTAGACGATACTTTCGTTCTATGGAAGGGAAAACATTCTAAAATTCCGGAATTAGTCAAACTTATAAATTCTATTGATTCTCACATTCACTTCAGCTACGAAAGTGAAAATAACGGATGCCTACCATTCCTTGACGTCCTGGTAACCCGCTTAAATGGATCTCTCGCAACCACAATTTATAGGAAGCCTTTCGCGATTTTTTCACCTCCACATACCAAGTCTAATCACCCTTATCAACAAAAACTCAGCGCCTTTTACAGTTGCGTATATCGCGTGATACATATATGTTCAGATAAGGACAGTTTGAAAAAAGTACTTCATTTCCTTAAACGTGTTGCAGTACAGCGAGGATATAAGTCTTCCATTATAGACAAGGCTAACGATTCTAATAACGATTCTGTCTTTCACGATAGCAAACTTTTCACAGAGTGTTAAATTGACTACCTAGGTTTTTCTATATTAAAACCCAAATTTCGGAAGCGAATCTTTTAAAATTTCTTAAGTTTTAGCTTTGTATTCCCGACTGATGACTAAAACACTGAAGACTCGATGATATGTTTTGTAAGTTGTTCCATTCTTCAGCCATGAATTAAACAGATATCAAAGAACGGGAAGGAAACCAGTAATTTGTCATCCTTAAGAAAATATCTGTAAATACAATGTGTCGATGAAGTTTAATTTAGCTCAAACAAATGTAGATGAGTTATCAGTGCAAAGTGTGCACTTTTTTGGCACCTTCAAAACACTGTTCAAAGCTATCCATGCGAAGAGGAATATTTTCTCATAATTGTGTAAGGCATTTGAAAATATCATTACCAGCTATCAACCCAGTATGTTCTTTCCTTTTGCAGCTAAAACGTTTAATTCTGGAAACATTCCATACACCCTAACCTCAATTTTAAATTACAGGCCGTTGTTTTCTACTTGTAAGAGGGTACAAGTTCCGGTTTGAATGGAGAACGGGACAAAGACTCAATTCCTTACAATTTTTTTTAATTTTGGGAAGACTACTCCAGCGGTGTGATGTGCGGAATTTTTTACTTCTCATTAATCGTTTCTTGTTTCGTATTCTCCTTCATGCTAAATAAATACTGATTTCTAGTGTTTCCAGCCAAAGGGGATGTGTTTCTCGGAGTTCAATATAACTTCCAACAATGTTTAGCTTTGACACACTGGTGAGCAGTTTATATTATGAATAAAAAAATATTTTAACTGCACTAAAGAAATGATTTTGCATTATTATCTGGTGAAAGTATCCATTTGAATCGCCTTGTGTTAGTCTTACCAGTAGAGAAAAAATAGAATTGTATATGTAAATCGGAGTTTTAATCTGAGAGAAGGTGGTTCATTTGCTTTATATCATTGTGATTGAATCCGAATGCATATAAATATTGAATTAGAACAACTAATAAGCTGCAATTGCAGTCCATTCTGTTTAGTAATTGATTGATGTTTGATAAAAAATTATTTTTCTTAGATAGAAATTGAGTAAAATTTAGAAAAAAAAATAGGCATAACAGCTTGCTGAGTGGAATAACGAAATAGTGCGGTTTAACATTTTGTTTCTGGAAGATTAATGAATGGCAAACTTTACGCGGTTACTTTCAGATTTAGCAGTAATGGGTCATTGCAGTTTCAGCATTTTCCCTTCTACATTCTTTATATTTTCATTTAAAGAATCTGACCATATTAATATAAATGAAACTGTGGACTTGCCAACAAATAAAAATACAAATTGTATTTTAAAGTATATGTCATAAGGTACGGAACACAATTTTTAAAATCCTCCTTTCTTTCTTTGCTCAATCGCACCACATATTTGCTTCTATCGCATGTAAGGTCATTAACATGCACCACAGCACGGGTATCATTACAAGCTTTTCATTGGAGAGATTCAAAATAGCTACAATTTTGACAAATGATACAGCATTTAGAAATGCAAACTATTCATTTTATTCCAGGTATACCAAAAACACGATGGAAGGTATTGAATTGTGGAAGAACAAAATTTAAATTGCAGCAAAAAAAAAAAAAAAACGGCATTTGCACATGGTTTTTAATTTGTGTCCGTTACAAACAATTTAATATATGCCCATTTGAAGCTTTATGTTTTTAGATATTTCATTACGAGCGCTAACCTGCAAATATACGTTAATCTAGACAAAATGCCCAATATTACTATTACTGAAGTCACTCTTAAAGTAATAGACGTTTTAACGAATTTTTGTAAGTGTTTGTTTCATAAAATAGCATTAAACAAAATTAATTTCCTAAAACAAAGATTTAAATCTAGGTGTCTGGCTGGAGATAAATTCAATTCCAATCAGACAAGCGGCGGCGAAATTTTATATATCTGTCAATATTATTATTTTTATGGATATAAAATAAGTAATATGTGCTGAACGTATTATCATAGTACACAGCCAATTTCATTATATCTTGAATTATAATAACAGAAATGAGTGTTTTCCCCGAAGAGGGACTTTTGTTCATCTTTCTAAGTTCCACTTACATCTTGGACGATACAAGTCGTTGCTTTTACGACAGTGTCTCTAATTCTTTGAATTTTCATTATTGAAAAAGACAAATGCATATGCATCTTTTGAATTTTTTTCTGATATTGTAAAAGACATCAGCATCATGACACGTGATTTTGAACTTGTTTCCAAAATAATGGAGATGTCAATTCATTATGTATTTGTAAATTTATACAGTTGCACATCTCGGTGTTTAATATTCGAAGTGTCTGTTGTAATGACGTTATTTTCTAAGCTCCGAATTTTAAAGTTTAAAATAAAATTTTGCTGAAAAGTTCAAGAACATCTTTTTGTGTTCTCATATCTTCCTGCAGTTTTTGCATATAAAGTTATATATATTTGACACATGCAAATTTATAAGTCCCAACGTGTAGAGAAATTGGCTGAGGCGTAAAAGATATCTTCAACAAAAAATAATCACTTTTGCATAAATGTGATAATCTGTATCGTAGCGAAGTTTGGTAATAATAAAGCGACGTGATTACTTGCCAGTCTTTCGACAAGATAAACATTATTTGTAATGGGAAGATTTAGGTAAATACACAAATTAGTGAATTTAGCTCATTTTAATAATACTGTCATATACTTTGACAAATTGCATGAACCAACTTCACATACCTGCGAAAGAAATAGCTTGTTCTTCTGTCTGCACAACTGAAGTAATGTGAAGTTAACTTTGCACAACATTTCTGATGCAAGTCCTATTTAAGTTTTGTAGTTCCAATAAATGCAACATAACAAACATGATTTATTTAGTAAATGTATAAGAAACGTGGAAAAACCGATATGAACATCTTACACTTATTGTTTTAATCTCTAATGGTTTTATTAGAGCTCGCCAAGTAATTGCCAAGTTCCCAAGCTATGCTGATGTTGCAAACATTTTGCAAAAATAATCTTGACTTATAATACAAAAAGATAGAAAGAAAGAACAGGAGTTATCTTATCTTGAGAATGGCGACATTTTATACTCCAGAAAAACTGAAATTAAACACTTATGTTTTGACTTCGGGTTTAGTCAACCATTAAACACTTTCGTCTGCGCTGCAAGTTTCTAACACCAAGGTAACGCGGAAAACTTTACCACTGAAAATTCAAAAATCTCGTCTCTAACGTCCTATTTACAAAGGACTCATTTCATCCGAATCCTTTTATCATTTTAATAATGAACATGTTTTGCAAACTAGAAGACCCTGTATGCATTCAGCCTTATCAGACATGAAGAAAAGAGTGTAGACCTCCTGCAAAAGGTTTCGAAACAGTTCACAACGGTTGAATTTTTATTTACTCTTTTGAGAATTCGACACTTGATCGTTATCAATCTGATCCTAATATAGTATGTTTAAAGCTCTATACGTCGCCCCAGTGGCGCAGTGGTCTAAGGCGCTGGCCTCTGATCATTCGTCCGTAAGGGGTCCGGGTTCGAATCCCGGTCAGGCATGGATGTTGTGTTTGTCTTACGGCACTGGCTCTCTCCCTTCCCTGGAACCAGTGACCCTAAATTAGGGACGGGCGACTGCTTATAGGCCATTGAGTTGCTCACGGTGGTCGTTAAACCTCCAATAAAAAAAAAAGCTCTATACAAAACCATTTATAAACCAGATTCTAGGGGTTTATATAATTTGGTTATTGGTCGTTGAATGTATCTAAGAAATCCTGATTTAAAGTAACAAAATAAAATATTATGATAAGACAATCTTTGACATTTACTTCGACGCTGTCGAATATACGTATTTCAAATTTATTCCGAAGTGCATAAAACAAATGGCTAACACAGCTGCTTCCATGCAGATCGTTTTCAAAGAAGTAGAGCGATTTGTTTCTGATCGTTGCGTGTGTTTGGCATTTTATTTAAATTCACATCGAAAAAATAAAGCAAAATGAAATCCAAATTGACAGGATATGTAATTTAATAAAAACAGAACTTGATTTTAAATGGAACATAACAACGAACGGCAGTCGTTTCACACAAAATGTTGAGCAGAACAAAATATGAAGAATGTTGAGTATTAAATACAATCTGTTTCCTTCTAATACTTACTTTTTACTTCAAAGGACTTCAGATTTGGGCATTATATTATTCTCTCGTTTCTTATTTTTGTCTGAGGCATTATAAATTATAAGTCATGTGCAGCACGGAGTGATGGTTCTTCGTTTCAAAAGAATCTACTGCTTTCGAGGTCTTTATTTCCTCATTGCACTTCTTTTGTGAAAGTTCAAGAAATCACTGTAGATATGAAACAGTCTTCAACGAATATAAATTTATAAATGTCATCTTCAAAACATGCTAAGTTATGTTTCTTTCGGTCCGAGAGGTTCACTACATCACTAAACCTTACTCATGCATTTGATTCAAATAATTATTTAAGTCAAATCTCCAACTAAAGTTCGTCCTTCAAAGCAGAGTATGCAGAGCTGTAAGGAAAACAAATATTTTGCCTTCAAATTCTAAATAGCAACTCGCGGCTCTCGTAATCGTTTGAAGCCTTCATTCTACGTTGTACCGAAAATAAGCAAACGGGGGCATAGCTTTTTTAATAACACACAGCAGTCGTTTAAATTGCACACGTGGGTAGAGTAACTCTTCCTCTATACTAACCCTTCTTCTTCATTGCAAATTTGAAAGAGAGAAGGGTGGAAGTTTGTTCAAATCTCGTGGAAGCGTTTCAAGCAAATGAAAACACGTATTTTTTGTATCTGGTGAGAGAAGACGAAACATGGGCGTATCCTTAGAATCCGCAAACGTAGAGTCAGTGCATAGATTGGCGTCACACCTCTTCCAAATCCTAAGAAGTTCAAGAGCCAGCAATCAACTCTGAAAGTCATGGTGACTATTTTTTGGGATGACAGGCATTACATTCTCCTTTATTTTCTGGAACTTAGACGTACCGTGACCAGCGAGCGGTGCATTGAGACACTCAAGAAACTTAGCGAAGCCATAACGAGGAAGAGACCCAACAAGGATCTGAATAAGGTCCACATTCACCATAACAATGCAACACCGCACATATCGTTGGCAACAAATAAGGCGATCAACAAATTAGGTTTCTTGGTTGTCCCCAGACACCTTACATCCCAGATCTGCCGTCCTCCGAATTCCACCTGCTCGGTACAATAAAGGACAATCTCCGTGGACAACGATTTCATGACACAGACAGACGAGGTGAAAGTGACTATGATGAAGTGGCGACAACAGTCCACACCTGAATTTTTCAGAGACGATTCGAGTGTTGGAGTCAGCAATCGCGCAAATGCATTGCTTGTATGGCAAACTATGTTGAGTAGTACCTTTGTATATCGAAAGAGTTACTCTACCATCATTTACGAATTGAACGACCTGTGTCAGCTAATAAAAAGAGTTACGCCTACCTTCGGTACATCCCTCGTGACGAATGCTTTTATTATTTTCTTAAACCTCCAAGGGAAATGTGAAATCTCGACACTTATGTAATGTTGTGTTACGCCATTAAAGGAAATTTGAGACTCATATAAGTCTTATGTTAGATAACACAATTCAATATCTGCCTTAATTTTCTTCTACTTATTTACATACTGAATGCTCGGTCCCGGACGGTTCGTCCAACGACGATTGGTCCAATGCCGATTCGTCCAAAGGGACAATTGGTCCAATGTCCGATTCGTCCAACGGTACGATTGGTCCAATGCCGATTCGTCCAATGGTACGATTGGTCCAACGCCGATTGGTCCAACGCCGATTCGTCCAATGGTATCATCTTACCAACGGTAAACTGTTTTATTTTCCAGAAAGGAATAAGGATTTAAATTATTCTGCTCATTATATCCTTTTGAAAGATCATTTCCGTATATTTAGTAATTGTAAACATTTTGCATAAACCTGGAAAAAGGTAATCAATGGAGCATTTCTCAGCTGTTTGGAAAGCACCTAGGCGCGGGCCTTTTTAGAAGATTTTAAGTTACAACCTAGATATTTGGTATTTCTAAATATGTTATAAAACCTAATAAAAGGCACTCATCGTATCATTTATCAGGCCTTTATACAAGGCTTCTAGGCCGCGGTCCTTTTTAGAAGATTTTAATTTACAACCTAGATATTTGGTATTTGTAATTATTTGATAAAACCTTATAAAAGGCATTCAACGGACCATTTCTCAGCTCTCTACCAGGCACCTAGGCCGCGGGCCTTTTTAGAAGACTTTAAGTTACAACCTAGGTATTTGATATTTGCAAAAATGTTATAAAATCTAATAAAAGGCACTTAACGTATCATTTCTTAGCTCTTTACACGCAATTAGGCCTAGACCTTTTAGCACTTTTTATTCTACTGATGTCATATTCTAACGTTTAAGTAAAGTTAAAAATACTAGCATAACATTAGTAAGTTTTCTTGATAGGTAAACGTTATGAATCTGACATCGGTAGGATAAAAACTGTCAAAAAGGCCTAGGTCTAGGGCCTGTGAATTAATATTTCGTGCTTAAGTAAAAACGCAATATTAACTTGCTTTGATAGGTAAACGTTATGAATATGACATCGGTTAAATAATTTTTTAAAAGGTCTAGGCCTAGGGCCTATGAATTAATATTTCGTGCTTAAGTAAAATCACAATAATATTAACTTGATTTGATATGTAAACATTATTAATCCGACATCGGTAGAATATAAACTGTTAGAAAGGCCCAGGCTTAGGCCTTACGAATTAATATTTCGTGCCTAAGTAAAAGCTCAATATTCTTAACATGATTTGATATGTAAACGTTCTGAATCTGACATCGGTAGAATTAAATCTGTTAAAAAAGCCTAAGCTTAGAGCCTATGAATTAATTTTTCGTGCTTAAGTAAAAGCGCAATATTATTAACTTGATTTAATATGTAAACGTTATGGATATGACATCGGTAGAATATAAACTGTTAAAAATGCCTAAGCCTAGGGCCTATGAATTAATATTTCGTGCTTAAGTAAAAGAGCAATATTATTCATTTTATTTGATTTGATATGTAAACATTATAAATGTGACATCTCTAGAATAAAAACTGTGAAAAAGCCTCTGTCCGAACCCGACCAGAACGTTTCCATTGGCCAGTTGGCGGAACACCACTGCATGCTACAAACAGAAACGGAAAACTAGTATTTTATATTATTTCGTGCAAAAGAGAAACATTGAAGTTGATTGAACGGCTCGTACATCAGTAACTTCATACGGCAGTAAGGACAGTAAACAGAAAAAAACCTCTGTAACCACAATGTTACGCATGAAATGTAACATTATTTTACATTCTTTGTACTACTGGCACTTTCGTATAACATCGGAGATAAAATCAGAACAGCTGAGATTTTTATAACACGAGTTGCACTTTGGACAGATAGGTCGGAATTGGACCAATCGTCCATTGGACGAATCGGCATTGGACCAATCGTCTTATTGGACGAATCAGCATTAGACCAATCGTGCCATTGAACGAATCGTACCTTTGGACCAATTCTCTATTGGACGAATCAGCATTGGACGAATCGGCATTGGACCAATCGTCGTTGGACGAATCGTACCAGACCCCTGAATGCTATGTTACGAATTTATTGTTAAACAACATTTTGCCCTTTATTCTTTTCAGTCGTATTGTGGTACGTTCAATTAGGAAAGTATATTCATATCAGCTCATGTGTATATACAACATGCTAATGTCCATAGCCCAAGACTCCGATCGTTACGAAGTGGTTAGACGAGCATCAAATTGACTTCAGAATATAAAAATTGTACTCCGCAACCTTCGGACTTTAATTGGACAACTGTGGATGAGATTCAGGAAGCCATTTGAAACGTAGATTCTTCTCCAGTGACTATTCCGCAATAAGCAGATATCATCAATCGGCATGGCTGATCTTAACTATAGAACGGTATCAGCCCCTACTTGAACTCTTGTAACATTGAAACGAGGCTTATACCACGACGTTATTCACCAGGTGTTCTTAATAACTTTCTGCTTAAGTGTTTAAAAACATTATTACCTACTAGGCCGACATGTATTAGCAATTTTTTAAATTACATTAATGGATAATTACCATAGCAAAATAATACAGTAATGGATAGTGACTTTTAGTTTTATATTTACACTGCTGGCCACCCAAAATGCCACACAAAGAATGACACGAGATAGCAAAGCCATATTTACTGGACACATAACAACAGATACAAAGATGAAACGATTGAGATTATAGGCCCGTGCGACTTGCAGAACACGCAGACATCAATAGTTCCTGTGGCCCCCATGGCTGGCAATAGCGGCCGTTACACGCCGCGGCATCGAACGAAAGAGGCTTTGGATGTGGGCTTGGGGTATGTCCGTCCAGGCTGTTTCCACATGTTGCCACAGTTCATCAGGCGTAGCCGCGGGTGATGCTTTCCCGGCCACTCGGTTGCCCATCAGCTATCAGACATGTTCGATGGGCGACATATCGGGAGAACAAGCGGGTAGGGCGGCAGTGACACCAGGTGGGCTGTGAAGAATTGTTGCACGATGCGTGCCACGTGCGTGCGCGCATTGTCCTGTAGAAACGTGGCCGCTGGCAGGCCCTACAGGTAAGGGAGGACTACAAGCTTCAAAACATCGGAGATGAAGCGGTGGCTGCTGAGTGTACCGGCGATGCGTACCAGAGGGTTGCGGATGTCATATCCAATTGCGCCCCAAACTATAACGCCCGGCGACGAACCGGTATGGCGATGCACAATGCAGGCGTCATACAGTCTCCCGCCGTGGTGCCGCCACACACGTATCCGACCATCGTAGTTTTGCAGGCAGAAGCGGGATTCGTCGGAGAAGACAATGTCGTTCCATTCCGTAGTCCAGGTGCGGCGTTCAACAGCCCACTGCCGCCGAACTAGTCTGTGGTGTAACGTCAATGGTAATCGGAGCAATGGGTGCCGCGCGACAACTCCCCGCTCCTGCAGACAATGTCGTGTTGACACAGGTTGTTGCGTGGCACACCCTGATTACTGCGCTAACGTTCGTGATGTGGCGGTGCGAGGAGTCAATGGCCGCCGCACAACTTGCCGGTCCTCCCGTTCGGTGGTGTGCCGCGAATGGGGAATTCTCTCACCTCCGTAGGTCCGTCCCTCCTGCACCCACCGAATCCATACTTGCCTCAATGTGACTGGATGTCGTCCCACACGGGCGCCGATGTCTCGGTACGATAAGCCGCTGTCCCGATAAGCCACTATTCGTCCTCTGTTGAACTCCGGAAAGTGCTGTAATGACAGCCGTATTCTGCGACGAGGCCTCAAGAAGTTTTTCACGCACAGGCCCGGCAGCACAACACATTTTCACTGTTTAGACTCCGCCTTCTGTGCACCCTTCTTAAAGTGCTTCTCGGTGGCGTGCTTGGCGCACATGATTTGCATATGCCCTGCAATGCTAATCTTTTGCATATCCTCTCCCGGGCGACTTATGCTGCGAATTTCAGGCCAATCGGATGCTTTCTTCTTGGTGTTGCATTTTGGGTGGCCAGCAGTGCTTATGCCAAAAAAGTGATATATAAATTTTCGAAAAAAAATTGTTTTAGGGACCTTGGAGGGTCGTTTGACAGGGTGTCTTTGAATGAAGTATACAACTTCAGCATGCTATTGAAAAAAAAACTGTAATAAGTAACAACTTGCCTTTAATGTCAAATCACCTGTTAACCGTGGAAGTTTTTTTCTTTCCTTAATGCGAGTAGGTCTCCACTTGTGCTCCGTTGGTTCGCAGGAAGTGTAAACTAAGTGTGCCCAACCTTTTTTGAAATTGGGTCAGCAAATTTTCAGAAATTGTTTGAAGGGCCATCGTAACCAACTTAATTGTTGACAACTATTATCAGCTAAAAATGGGGTTATTTTATGTTTTTTGTAAATTGTGGAAACACTTACATTTTTAAAGAGTCATTTGATTACATTATTCACATAATATTAAAATTATTATTTTGCAAAAATATAAGCCCTTATATTTTTGCAAAATAATAATTTTATTATTGTTTTGGCACAGTGGTCTAAGGCGCTGACCTCTGATCATTCGTCCGTAAGGGGTCCGGGTTCGAATCCCGGTCAGGCATGGATGTTGTGTTTGTCTTACGGCACTGGCTCTCTCCCTTCCCTGGAACCAGTGACCCTAAATTAGGGACGGGCGACTGCTTATAGCCCACTGAGTTGCTGACGGTGGTCGTTAAACCTCCAATCAAAAAAAAAATCAAAAATCAATCAAAAATATAAACTGAATTGTTATAATCAATTTTTCTTTTTAATAGAAACTGAGACAAAATTAATTAAAAGATTAAAGTTCCTATGAACTTTACACACCTGCCACACAAATGTGATATTTCAACCCTTTTTTTTACATAACAATTTGTCAATGTTGGGTGTACTTATAGATGAACTTAACAGAAGCATATCACCAAGGTGTTCATCTGTGATAGTTGAATCAAATTTACTTTTTACAACATTCATGGGTGAAAATGTTTTTTCACAAATGTATGTGGATCCGAATCTGCAAATTAATTTCCAGATATTAATCAAATTAGGAGCTGTGGGTGATTCACATTGTTCTTTAAACTTAACACAAAGTTCTGAGTGGCTTTGGATTTCTAATATTTCGACTTGCATTGATGGGGAAGATTTCTGTACATCAGACTCTGAAATACAAAATGGATTTATGAATAAGTCTATGTTACTCATTTCCGATTCAAAAGCAGAAAATCGAGTAAGAATGACTCGGACAAGATGTGACGATTTGCATTTTAAATGATCCATGGTAAAATTATTGTACTGAATGGTTGGGAAATGATCAAGTTTGCTTTATTTAAATTGTTACAAAACAATTTCAATTTGAATTTAAAACTGTTTACTTCATTGATCATTTGTGCAAACAAAGAATTTTTACCTTACAATCTTCAGTTGAGAATATTCAAATGCTGCGTTATATCCAATAAAAACGCTAAGTAACAAACCCGCTCTCGATCTTTAAGTTGCCCTTACTCCACAGGCATAATATCTTTCAGCTTGAAAAATGAAAGTACTTGACCTTTTATTTTGAAGAACCGTGAAAAAACTTATCTCTTATGTAGCCGTCTAAGTGAGTTGTGCCGTAGAAGTTCACCATATTCATTTATTTCTTCATCCCGAAACTCCCTAAGCTCCCTTCGGTTTCGCTCGCGTAATCGAATCATATTAACGCAAGGCAGAACATGATTAATAACATGATGAAAATTCATTTCTTTAGCACACAAAGCATCTGTGTTAATGATACAGTGATATGAAAGCAACTTCCGTTCTAAATACCCCTGGAGCAAAGAAACACAGCGATTTTTCTACTCTATCTTGGACGGGGCTCCGTCCGTAAAAATACTCTCAAGTTTACCCCACTGAAGTTTACCACCATCAATATCACATTTTTCTAAACTGTTTTTCAAGGCCTAAAAAACATCCCTTTAGGAAGTTCGGGTTGATAATAGGCAGAGTCCTAAAAGTCCTTAAAACACATCCCAATTCTCGTTTATGCACCTTGTGAACACAAGAAACTGAGTATTATTTGTCATATCACAGCTCCCATCTATTGCAATAGAGAGGTATGTGCAATTGGTAATTAAATACTTTATTTATTTTGACGCATCATCCATCTCTTCAATGCTGCTCATAACTGCATTTCAAGAAATGGAAGTATTGTCGCCCATTTTTTTTATATTTGTATCACCAGTGTGATCGACAAATATAGTCTTTCTTTAATAACCTCCGCAACTGCGAACTGTTTTTCCTTTTGAGCGAGTAAATACGAGTAGTGAATATCTTACAGGAACGCAAAATTGGCGTTTCCGGGCCATGCACATATTGATTTTTCATTTAGGTTTTGGAACCAAATAATGAACATGAGAGAATAAATCCAGATGTTTCACCTCCCAATGAAGCTATTGCTCCACAGGATTAAATGAGACACCGTTGGGCTAAAGGAGGTAAGACGAAAAGGAGAAGACCTAATTTAAGTGGAAAGTGTACATCTCTTGTACCATCGCGGGACAGATACTGGCAGAACTGGCGGTGTTTTATTTATAATAAACAAAAACTGAAGGGCAAAGGTGAATTCCATTATTTTGTTCATCTCTCTACGAAGGATTATTTCAAAAATTATTTGGACAATGAATGCTAAATACAAGATAAAGAAAAGCTAATACATAAGCTTACATCCGAAAATAATTATTCCTGATACAAAGGGCTGATTTTTGGAAGTAGTTACAGTACAATTTGGTTCAAAATCGGAGAGAAACTGTTCTGCCTTGCTGGAGGATATTATGCTCTTTGTGTAAAATCCTTGCTTAAATTTAGTGCACAAATGAGAGGTCCGGGGACAGTTGCATCGAAATTTTTGAGGGTGTTAGAATAAAACTTAGGAGCACCTTCGAAATGCACCGATATCGATTATCGGAAAAGCACACATTGTTTTAGATCTAATTTTACCCTTTAGCACAGAGATAGAAAACGACCTCCTAAAATAATTTTCTCTGTTTGTGTTTCGAATTTCGTAGCTGGCGCAATTAGGAATTCGATAATGGAAATTTTCATTTTTAACGTTACACAACAAGGAATTTCCTCATTGTGAATATGAGATGTACCGAAAACCGATAATGTTGGCACACAGTTTATAATCCAACTATTTGAAAAGTGTTTCTTGTCCTTTAATATTACACTGATTCTTAAGTATTTTATTCCAATGAGATCACATGGACTGAATCCAAATACGTGGTCCTTTGAATACTTGGAATTTCTATTTGGACGACAGTTATTTAAAGTTTTTGACTGTCTCGTAGTATTCGTATGAACTTAATACTAAATGGGGAATGTAAAATTAACACGGAAATAAAGCTGTGCACTCAGATATATCAAATAAAAATCATTTAAATCGTTTATATACCGAAAGGGTTCCATTGTCCTATAACCATTAAGATCTGAATTCGTGTTTGCCACATGAAAAGGAAAAATCACCAACATATATTGAAAAGTATTTTAGAAGAATCAGTTCGTAGGGAAAAATGAATCTTTGAAATAATTGTTTCTTTTTTCACTTCACGAGCTGTAGAAAATTTTGGGATCGGAGTATAGCAAAATTTATTTGCAACAGTTTTCGATACAACGAAAAGAAAAATCGTACTTCCCAAGAAACATTACATTTAGAACAAAATTTACAACACCAACAAATACCTTGAATTGTGATACAGTTTTGTTGAAGAAACAAACATCCTTTCCAGGCTACTTGTATTCCGCCTCCAATTGCTTCATTTTTTAATTATATTTTTATTTTTAATCAAAGTGACACTGTCTGCACCAATCCTCTACATCCTTCCTACCATTTACCCAGTAAAATCGTTCCCGGACTTTCGCGAGAGTTTTTCTGACACCAAAATGTCCACCAGTCGGGCTATCATGCATTTGTTTCAAAACATCTTTCACCAAAGATCTTGGAACCACCAGTTGAATTTGTCGTGAATCATTCCTAGAATATTCCAATTCTCTGTACAAAATTCCATCTCTAACCACAAGAGAATCTCATTGAGCCCAATCACTTTTCAAAATCTGTCCGTACGCTGCAACAGTCGCCCACGCAGGACGGTCGGAAGACTCTTGCTTCCATCGGATCAGATGTCCAACATCTTCGTCCGCTTCTTGCCCTTTTTGCATCTCATCCGGACTCAGCGGATCTCGTACAGTCGGGGTCGGGTAAATTATCGCCTGGCGCACCGCTTGGGTACCCGGCTGCAGATCATTGCTCTCTGCGCGTAGGCAGGATTTGCATTGCGGCGGACAGGGTCTTCTCGACAAAACATCCGCATTCTTATGTGCATTCCTCTTCCGATGTTGTACCTGGAAATCATAAGTTTGTAAACGTTCTATCCACTTGGCTACCTGTCCCTCCGGATTTCTAAAATTAAACAGCCAACGCAAAGCGCCATGATCGGTTCGCAACAAGAATTTTCTACCGAACAAATAATGATGGAAATGTTCTATACCTTTTACCATAGCAAATAATTCTTTTCTAGTAACACAGTAGTTCCGTTCCGGCTTAGAAAGACATTTACTAACGCATGCTATGACTTTTTCCTGTTCATTCTGAACCTGAGATAAAAGTCCACCTACTCCAGTTTCACTAGCATCGACATCCAGGATGAATGATAATTCCGCTTTGGGATAAGCCAATACCGGCGCTGATATCAGAGCTTCTTTTAGTGTCGCGAAGGCTCGTTGACACTCTTCATTCCACTGAAAGGGAACTTTCGCCTCAGTTAAACGATGCAATGGTCGGGCTATCTGCGAAAAACCTCTGATAAATTTCTGGTAATAGGAACATAACCCAAGGAAACTTCTCACCTCCCGACCATTCGTCGGCGGTGGCCATTCTTTGACTGCCACAATCTTTTCAGGATCTGTCCCAATGCCATCTGCAGAAATTACATGTCCTAGGTACCTCACTTCCTTTTGCAAAAATTTACATTTTTTTCGGATTCAATTTTAATCCAGCTTCACGGAGCCTAGTAAAAACGACTTTAAAATTATCCAAATGCTTAGCAAAAGTAGTACCACACACAATTATGTCATCCAGATAAACCATGCAGATGTCAAACGGTAAACCTCGAAGAACAGTTTCCATTAAACGTTCAAATGTGGCGGGCGCATTACGCAATCCAAAGGGCATTACCCGAAATTGCCACAAACCATTACCTGTCGTGAAATCAGTTTTCTCCTTATCATCTGAATGCATACCCACCTGCTAATAGCCATTTTTTAGATCGAGCGTTGAGAACCACACAGATCCAGCCAAATGATCCAATGTGTCATCTATCCTAGGTAGTGGATAGGAATCCTTACGAGTAACTTCCTTGAGTCTCATGTAGTCTAAACCAAATCTAGTCGTACCTTCAGGCTTAGAGACTAAAACAACAGGAGATACCCACTGGCTAAATGAAGGATCTATTACTCCTTGCTTCTCCATATTTCCTAACATCTCTTCCACTTCTGCTCGTTTAGCTAAAGGTGAACGTCTAGGCGGTTGCTTAATTGGAGCACTATTTTTCGTATCTATTTTATGGAAAACGACATTAGTACGTCCATACTAATCCTCACCTGCGGAAAAAACATCGGCAAATTCGCATATCATCTCGGTCTACTCTCCAAACTGATACGTACTCAGGCTCGCCGTGGCTTCCCTTGCGAGGTCACGCAAATGCTCCGGCACTTCGCCACTCGCTTCCACGCTCGAGTTGGGTGGGATCCTTACTATACAGCTACGAGCCGAAATTACTGGATTCAAGGAACAAAGTGCTAACCCTTCCTTTATCTTCACATCGACGTCACCCAGATTAACTATACTTACGGGGATGCAATGTGCTGTTTTTACCAGCGCTCTCGCTAAAGGTACATTTTTCGGTAACGGGCAAATTTCGGCCATTTCGCATACTGCCATCGGAAATTCTAGTGAAAGCTCAGGCACACATCCTGCCAGAATTGTTTCACTTTTTGCTGGTAAAACAAACTTTTCTTTTGCGAGAACTGTGACCCTTTGCGACCTCAGGTGCCCATGTTGACTCCTCATGAGAACCATTTCCTCATGTTCCGTCTTCAAGGTTCCATTCTTAAAGTCCAAAACATATCCGTTCTCACTAAGAAAATCGAGACCCAGGATGCATTCTTCAACGATATCAGCAATCACTGCCGTGTGTCTGTAGCATTCATTTCCAATTCGTATATCGACGCCTGCGGTTCCAAGAGCAACTAAACCATCACCATTCACAGTTTGAATCTCAACCCGTTGCTCACTCATAAAACAATCTGCAGGTTCCTTAAATTGCTCGAAAGAATCCGG
Organism: Macrothele yani; assembly: GCA_039090855.1. NCBI lineage: Eukaryota > Metazoa > Arthropoda > Arachnida > Araneae > Macrothelidae > Macrothele > Macrothele yani. The sequence continues at coordinate 31,882,133 of CM077034.1, forward strand.
ACGGAGTAATGTAATATGCGCCCCAGTGTCCATCACAATTTGGCATTTAGTTTTATTTATCATCCCCTCAACTCTTAAACCACTATAATCCCAGAAAGTCCTGTAACGTGCGCTTTCACCGTGCGGGGCTGCTTTTGCTGCGTCAGTTCTCACCCCTCGAAACTGTCTTCTGAGGGTTTCCCGAAGCCAGTTCTTTCGACTTTTATTCCTCTCTCAACCGTTTTCTACATTCAAAACTGCGATGCCCTCTTAATTTACAATACCAGCACTCCATTTTTCTAGACGGCGTATTACTTCTTCCCCGGCCAGGAGACGTAACACAACGATGTTTAACCTCTCTGCGAAGGAGATCCAAAAGCGCTTCGAGTTTAGTTTCCACTGAGGCATTGATCGGACTTTCTGCTACAGTCGCCATACGAACTGTCTTTCTTGAACTCCTAGAATGGCGCGAAGAGTCAAATTTCTTTGCATGCAAGACGGCTGACTTAAGTGAGTCACAATCCGCCATTCTCATTGAATGCTGAATGTCTGGATCAGAAATCGCTTCCACAAAATATTGCTGCGCCATCGTGTCCTGTATATCCGACGTACATTGTCCATACGCAAGCCTTGTCATCCGATCGATGTCAGTGGCGAGCTCTTAAAGTGAATCGTTGACCTCCTACCTGCGATTTTTGAACTGTAGAACACGGAGTTGCTTTAAATGTTTCTCCCCAAATCTGAGTTCCAGGGCAGCGACGAGACAGGAATATTTGAAACTGCTCTCTTCCGACAAAGTTTGTAGGATATCAGCAGCTGCATCCCTCAATAATGCCGCAAGCGCGCATGCTTTCTCCCTTTCGCTCCAGCCGTTCACACTCGAAACCATTTCGAACTGGGTCCTGTTTACTCCCCAGCTAGTCTTTCCGTCAAACGCGCCTGGTTTAATTCGGGTCGGCCTACTCAAAGCATCGCTCATCACTCCCGGTGACTTAAATTCCGACGAACGTATTTTTGCCTCACAATGTTGTACCCTTTTCTCAATATCCCTATAAAATTTAGTTTGTTCTAACTTAGTACCATTAAATTCCCCAGAAAGGTTTTCCTTTACATTTCTACATTGAGTCTCGCACAAGTTACGAACGCTCTCTAAATTTTGGGTACATTGTTCTATTTGGTCTACGCATTTTACCTGCCCAATTTCCAACTAATCGATACGCAAGTTGTTATCTTCTATTCTTTTATCAAACTTTTCCTCGTACCTCCCAATTCTAGCTATCAGCTGATTTATGCTATCGTAAGCTTTGCTCAAAACTTTCTTGTTGTTGTTTGAGCTGCTGCTCAAAACTTTCTTTGGCAGTTTTCAGTCCATTTCTGAGTTCATCTTTCTGTTCATCTAATATTTTTGTAATCCCTTCCATTTTTGAAACTTTGAGCTCAACTTATTATGCAAGTTGTAAATGTTCTCTTAAATACTGTGCTCTGGTTGTACTGTGTTTCTGAGGTATACAATACGGATCCCAATGCTGATCACCACTTTTGTTGCGTCCTTTGGGTCTTAGGTGTCAGGATGCCCAATTACTTCCGGACTGCGATTCGAATCACTGAATCCAGGAATACCTTGTTAGCCAATTAGCCGACACAGTACACCAATAAACCAATGGAGGCACAGTGTAACAATTAAAACAGGGATTTAATGGATACATGCATAAATACCACCGGATTCTTCATCTAATTACAAAGCTATAATTTCCCGGCAGCTTTGGCCCTCATCGGTGTTTCAGAAAATGTCCTAACGAAAAGTCTGTTCGTTCACAATGGACCGCAAATAAAAGTATTGGTTAAAAAAAGTACTTGAGTATCCACAGTATGGATGCCACAAACAACACAACACTCACTCGCTTCACTAATATGTCGGCACTACGGGTAGTTCTTTTTCCTTCTTGGATGACGCCGCGTTGCTAACGGTCTCTTCGTCAAAATGACATCATTCCTAGTCGCTGAACGCACGTACTCAGACACACGCACAAAAGTTCTCTACCCGCTTTCTTTGCGAAGAGGCTCTGCTCTGCAGAGTGGGCTCGGCTCCTCCGTGGTTCCACTTCCGATGTTGGCGTTTCTCTTCTCCGCTCTGCATGAGTGAGGCGATATTCCGTATTTATTATATTTCTGTCGGCTTTTCACCTGAAATCGCTCCTTAGGACAGGTATCCGTAGTCCGGCGAGGATCAGAAAGTTTTTAGGTAAATCTGGTGGTTATTATTCATCAGCTTATGCTTTTCAGCTGGATTCCCTTCTTATGCTCAGAATTGCAAGAGCACGCAGACGGACGGCAAGCATTTTCTAACACGAGGAAAAATCGAGGCCCAGTTCTCTCGGATATCAAAAGGGATCTGTCTTCAACTACAATCTCCCTTCTCCAAGAAATTGGTAAGCGGTGAATTCCAACACTTGAAACCGCGACACTTTTATTATAAACCGCTCTTCAAGTCTAAAAGCTTTCCCATTGTTTAGCGCGCGGCAAAACAAGGGGAAAGCTCACACACTGGAGAGAGCGTAAAAACACTCTTCTTTCATGTTTTAATGTAAACCTTGAGGAATTTGTATCTAACTATGAAAAGTAAGTTTTAAAGATTTAGGGGCATTTACACTAAAATCCTACAATGACTTTATTTGAAACAGGGAAGAATCGGCCTTGTAGACTAAAATACATCTGAAGCTTTTAGATATATTTCTGTTCAAAAGTAAAGTCGAATGTAAAAGTAAGAGTAAATAAGTCGATAGGAAAAGATTAAAAGTTTGAATCAGAAAAAAAAAACTAAGAAAAAAAAAGAAGTTGCATAAAAATAAACCAAAGTTTGAATAATCATACAACACTGAACAGAAGGAAAAATATATCAAGTACTATAAGGGGAATACGATATTTTCACTATGGGAGTTTGGAAACAACTGCTTTTCTGAACAATTAGCAAAACGTGAAAAAAAAATGTTTAGGGAAGTATGGACTTAGTCGCTATGTCTCCAGAATGAAAGTTTTTTCTGCTGAGACAATGAATAAAAATACGATAATGAAAACCTAATTTCAACGAAAGAAAAGGTCAATGAAACTAAACGTCTAAAGATAAAATGCAGCATGCACAGAAGTTAAAAATGAAGGGGGCCGACACGGGAGAACTGAACATTAAGGGAATGAAATATACGCGAAGTTTTGAAACATCTCAATTTAAGCGAACTAAATTAGGGAAATTAATGAGATTAGGGGAGTTCTTATTGACTTTGATGAGGTGAGTAAACAAAAAAAATTTAGTTATACATGAAATAAATGTAAAAAATAGCTCGTTTAAGAATATGATTTTTGGTGAAAGTATGAAATTTTAGTTGAAATGTCATGATCAGCATTTCGAAACGAAATAGATTGAGTCGATATGTAGGGAACAGAAGTAAGTATTTCTTTATTTTCGCTATAGGGTGGTGAGTTAGTAAAACGTAAAAAAATAATGTTTAGTGGAAGAACGGAATTACTCGCTTTGCCTCCAGAATAAATGTTTTTTTCGGACGAGACAGAACAATATACAGAAAATATGTCCCAAAGAATACAAATTTTATCGTAAGAAAAAAGGTTTTAGATTTCATCCTTTGACAATGAATGCTTTCCTGTTGGGGCAGTCCACGAAAAAGTATAGCAAACTAGGTAAGGATTAAAAAAATGCGTATTTGACATACATGCAAGCTTTGAGAAATACTTTAAAAGCAAGTTCGAAAATATGATATATAAGGAAACAAAAAGCCTGATGATTTGCTACATCTAAAATAATCATTTTGCTGAAACGAAATGAAAAAAAATAGTCTAAATAAAAGGAGTCATAAGTTTGGCCAAGTAAGAAATAAATTACTGTCATACTGAAAAGTTTTACTAAATTTAAAAAAGATGAAGTAAAATAGCTAAAATTGGGAAGCTATAATGATATGCTAAATAAAGTAAGAAAATATTGTTTCACCAGAATTTTAACTGTGAAAGACCTGTAGAGTTCTTGAACACACGAAAAATTACGAGAAAATAATATTGTAAAGGCGAAAGACTCAGAATTAGCATGAAGTCATTTCACAAAAAGTTTGTCAAAATCCAATAATTACTGCGAACAGGAACGAAATCGTTTTTAAAGAAGCATTTCCTCGTCTCATGATCTGGAATAAAATTTAATGAAGGAAAAAGAAAAGTTCCCCAGAAAACAGATATCAAGTCCTTAAGAAACGTATGTTGTTTTAAATCTGGAAAAAAAAAGATACTGTTACGAACGAATGTTATGTATAGCTAGTTGCTATAGATCTGAATATTTCTTGCACAAACATGAAACAGCTATATAGAAAACCAGATTAAGTCATACATTAAAAGCAAGTAAGAAAAGTTGTTTTTATAGGTAACGGAAATAACAATGAAGAAACGTTTGCTTGTTTGAATCAGAAAAAATAAAGCCTCGATAAACGTAGTTGTTAGTTTGAAAAGTTAGAAAATAAAATAATGTTGGTACATCGAGAAGTTTAACGAGTACGCAAGCATTTAGAACAAAAATATTAAGATAATGCAATAAAAGGTACATTTCACCGAATAATCATGTAGAAATAAGAAAATACGAAAAAATAAACATTTTAACTATGCATAAAGATTTGTGGCTTTGTACGTTGGAAAAAGGTACAACGTTAAAAAAATGTAATAGAAAATGTCATGAACACGTAAATACGTTAATAAACAATCGTGTTTTAAGATTATGTCTGCAGCACAAAACTTTGGAAAGCGTCTTTATGTTGGGACGTCCGTTGAAAATGCGTGAAGTCTCCTCAAAGAAAATAAAAAAAAATCGTTACGTTGAAAAATTATGAATATAAAATGGGAAATTAGGGGGAAAAAAAGGAATAAATTCGTTGCAAAATGATCAAGTTATTGAAAAAATCAGTCTTGGAACTTAATGTGTCTACAGAATCTTAAATGACGTCAACCGCCGACCCCGCGGAGGAAATGGCGTTGGCTGATGTCATGTCTGCTATCACGACATGCGTCACCCATCATAGTCACTCGTCCCAAAACACGTGTCATACAAAATTTTCTGAGGCAAAGAGAAAATTGTGAGTCATCCCAAAACACATGGCGGACAAAAGATAGCGGAACATAAATCATCAGGAACGAAATCTTTTCAAACAAAGCCTTTCCTCGTCTAAATTAAAATTGTAGGGAAGAAAAATATAAGAATTAAAAAAATAATGCAACGTCTATAAAAATTATAACACCTCACGGAATTTCTAAAAATATAAGTTTAATAAAATAAATTAGAGAGAAAAAATAGGACAAAAAAAATACCAGTAAAAAAAATTGGAAACGACAAAAAACTTCCTTCAAAAATTTGACAAAGTCTAACAAATATCCCGAGAAAATTAAAAAAATAATGCAACGTCTATAAAAATTCCTAACACCTCAGGGAGTTCCTGAAAATATAAATTTAATAAAACAAATTCGAGGAAATGCTTCGATTGAAAAAACTTCTTTCAAAAAATTTGACAAAGTACAGTAAATCTCCCGAGAAAATAAAAAAAATAAATAAAGCCGACCCCGCTGAGGAGAAAACGACGTTGGCTGATGTCATGTCTGCTATCACGAGTGCGTCACCCATCATAATGACTCATCCCAAAACACGTGTCATACAAAATTTTCTGAGTCAAAGAGAAAATTGTGACTCATCGCAAAACACATGGCTCACAAAATGACAACGTGGTGAAACTAAAATGGCGGAACATGAATGAACGGGAACGAAATCTCTTCAACCAAAGCCTTTCCTCGACTAAATTAAAATTGGAGGCATGACAAATATAAGAATTAAAAAAATAATGCAACGTCTATAAAAATTCTAACACCTCAGGGAATTCCTGAAAATATAAATTTAATAAAAAAAAACATATTGGAAACGACAAAAAAACTTCCTTCAAAAAATTGACAAAGTCCAGTAAATCTCCCGAGAAAATAAAAAAAAATAAATATTGGAAAGACTTCCCAAAAATTTGTCAACGTCCAATAAATCTCCCGAGAAAAAGATCGAAACAGCACAGCTAGGGGGCAACGTACACATTCCCTTTCCCCCACTCGGTCGTTGTCATCTCTCAAAGATCCATCGAAAGTTCCAAAAAGCACCGCTAGTGGGAAGCATATCGACCCAACACACTAGCGTCATCTGCCACGCCCTTTCCCCCACTCGGTCGTTGCCATCCCTCTAAAATCCATCGAAAGTTCCAAGAAGCACCGCTAGGGAGCAGCATCGACCCTACACAATAGCGCCACCTATCAAGCCCCCCCCCCCATCCTTCTGCCGCAAGCCACGCCCCGTCCTTCTGTCGCAAGCCACACACCCATCTTTCTGCCGCAAGCCACGCCCCCTGCTCCTTCTCTAGAAGGAGCTGCTCCTTGGTCCAGAACCCGCCCTTTTATACTACTGATGACTATGAACTGGTCAACCACTTCCTATTGTCTTCTTCTGCCCGTTACCTGCCTAACTCTAAAGCTTCCATTCACCGGACACCTCAAGTACTCTTTCAAACCCATCGTACTCTCAGGTAAATACTTCGGTAAAATTCATTCCTGTTCTCTACAAAAACTATATTTTTGCACATTTCCCCATTATTATGCATGCTCGAAAAATTGTACGTCACACTTTTCCCACACAGTTAAATTTTTCAGATGAAATAAATTAGGACGCTAAAGTACACATTTACCGTTCTTTTATTAGTAATTATCATTGTTACCTCTACAACTTGTCAAAGGTGAAATACCCATAATGCAAAGGGGAATTAATTTTGGGTGAGAGAAAAGAAAAGAAACCGTCGTTTTTTAAGCAGCACTTGGACTCAAACAATATTTTATTTTGATGGAGCCTGTAAATTATAGCAGCTCGAGATGGGCTTCTGATTCAATCTTGTCTTTAGTATTTATGTTTAGGAACAGCAACCGCATGAACTTTTTAGTTCTCACATAAAATTTGATTAACTTTACTCGCTTATCAGGATACCCTCTATTTATTTCCCAGGCGCTTTTTGGAAGCAAATCGAAGTAATTACGATTTTAAATCACATGTATAAATCTCATCTGTAAAATATTTAATGAAATATTTGAATATATACCAAACAAAAAGTTGGTTGCATGCGTCCACTTTTTGTTTTTGTATAAAATATTTGATTACAATGTGGAGCCGCCACTTGTATTTCCTCTTCGATGTCGCCCTATTAACTCAATTGATGTGGCGGGAACAGTTCGTCTGTTTTTACTCGTGAAATATTTCGTGTCCATAGGAAGTAGCGCCCGAATTTCAAATCCGCCAGGTGATCCGTTTTTTGTGGGGCAAAAAACATTGAACACCACTGAAACTCAACGCCAATTCATCAAAGTGTACGGAGACAAATAATTTTCGTGGTAGGCTGTAGCAAATTGGTGTTCGTTGTTCGAGAAAGGACTCGTGGACACGAAGACGATTACCTGAAAGAAAGCCGGCAACTGCGACAACGAATGAAAACCTGGACCTCGTTAAACCATTGTTCGTCCAAACAGGTGAATCATAGTGGAAGAGATCGCGTATAAATGGAATATTTTGTATGGAAGTATATATCACATAAGGAACGAGCGCTTGAGATACGGAAAATTTGTTCTGGATGGTGCATCGGAAAACCTGGACTTGTGTCCTTCACTTCTCATCAGAAAATAAGCAGACTTTATGTGAGTGGAAACATTCACATTCTCCGGCTCGAAAAAGTTCTGAATTCCTTCCGCCGGAAAGGTTATGCTCACATCTTTCTTGACAATCAAGTTATTGTACATTATAAATTGATGCCGAAGGGCACCACGATTTTTGAGGCACCATATTGCGAAACCCTTCAGGAGCTGCAAAAGGGGATTCAAGATCGACGCCTTGGAAAACTGTAATTTTTCTACATAACAACGCGACAGCAACTACGCAAGCGTCAGGAAGGCCTTCCTTGACAGATTCTAGTGAGAGATGTGGGAGTACCCACCCTGCGATACGGATATTTCGACTTGTAATTTCTGTGTATTCGGCCCCATGAAAAAAAGGACCTTCCTACGATGAGAACATCACTACTATGAAAACGTCAAAATGCGACATGAGAATGGTTATCGCAAGTTGGAAGACAGTTTTGTTAAGAAAGGACTGACAAACTCGCGCCACGCCAGGATAAACATTTAAATAGATTACATCGAAGTATAAACATTTAACGGAATGCTCTTTTTTTTTACACGCGAGTGCAACTAAATTTTTAACTACGTATTCCTCTGATTTAAATTATTTTGCCGTTGCGAAGGTTCAAATGCCACAATGCTGAGAGTTTCCTGCCCGTTTTTGTTTTATTCAATGCACAACTTCGCCGCTAGAGGACGTAAAGGCACAGGACATGGAATTCAAAATACGTTTCATTGTATATATTTCGTTCTAAGCATCCGATTGAAAAAAAGTATTTTTTTCCTTTTGATGCTATTATAAAGAGACTGTTTTAGGCAAAATATCTTTTAAAAGCAATGTGCTGCTTTTCTTCTAGGGAGCGTAAAGCTAAATAGCGTTATCTCCGATATCTCTGCTTCCAAAGCTCCGGCCTAAAGTATTTTTCTGACACCGAATGCAGCTCCTAGTGGGGAATGTTTTGTATATAATTTGCAATTTTTGATAAATAATAGTTTGACACCAAGGGGATAAAGAATGATTTGATATCTAATGTTACTTCTGATGTATTTGCGCAAAATCTAAGCTTCTGAGAGATCGACTCAAAACATTTTTTCGTTGACCGATAGCACTTACTTCGGAAACAATTTTGAGAGTAAATTCTCTTAAAAATAGGGCATAGGTTCCCCGCCAGGGGCTTACACGTAAACCTTATTTTTGTCGATATCTCTGCTTGTAAGAGTTCAATTAAAAAAAATATTTCCTTATTGGAGAGTTTTTCTGGTGCAGAACATTTCCTGTATGGTCTAAAAAATTTTCAAGTAGTGCATAGGTTTTCCGCTTTCCGTGGGAATCTAAATTACATTTTCGCCAATTTCTCTCTTTCTGCAGCACCGTTTTGAAATATTCTTCCGGCATGCGATACAGCTCTTCATGTTAAATGTTTGAATCATAATTTCTAATTCTGATAAAAAATGGTTTGAGCACCAGAGAGCGTAAGATTTTTTCTGCTGCTGATGAATTAGCAGCAAAATCTAAGCATCTGAAACTCAACGGAAGACATTATTTCGTGAACCAACACCACTCACCTCAGAATAACTTCTCAAAAGGCCTCTCTTCTGAAATCACGCATATTTTTCCCGCCAAGGGTATAGATGTATATCTTATTTTGTTGATATCTGTGATTCTAATAATCCGATTTGAACATTTTTTTCTTCGTTGGATAGCGTTTGCGCTGGGAAATTTTCTCTTGAAATTCAAGTGTTTTTTGACGCATATTTTGCCCATATAGGGGAGAAGGATCATATATCCGCTTACAGCAATGTCTGTGGAAATGAAGACCCGATAGTTGCCCGGTGGCGCAGTGGCATGAGCAATGGACTCTGACATTCGTCTGAAAGGGGTTCGGGTTCGAATCCCAGTGTGTCAAGGATGTTGTGTTTGCTTTACGGTACCCGCTCTCTCCCGTCCCTGGAACCAGTGACCGCAAATTAGGGACGAGCGACTGTTTATATAGTTTATATAGCCCATTGAATTGCTCACTGTGGTCGTTAAACCTCCAATAAAAAGAAAAAAAGACCCGGCATAAAAAACATTTTTTGGTTAGATACTAGTAAATGTGAAAACCCTTTGAGCGTCGTTATTTCTTCCCAAAATAATGCACAATTTCGCTACTAGGGGCACCGACGTTTAATCTACTTTTTCATATTATGTGAGTTTTAAATACTTTTTTCAACATCGAATAGCATTACCCTTGCAGAACATTTAAGGTTAGTTAAAGAGGAGGTATTACACTGCTGTACGACAAGTGATGTTTTTGTACTTCTGTTTGTAGCTGTATCTCCCCTTCCGAACACCCAATTGAGGGATTTCTGTTTTACCGTATACCATTCGCTACAATAAAGATGTGGATCATTTCCATCTTTAAATAATTCACAGATTTCCTACTAGGTGGCGTGAAGGTCATTCATTCTATTACTTTCCCTCACCTTCGGGAGACGTATTTGAAAATCCGTTTTCTGTTGACTTTCATTTACGGACGATACTTTCTTTCCAATTTTCAATATATATCCTATTTCAGACTCCTAACTGTGATGAGAAAGGTGGTTCCAAATGAGAGAAAGGAACTCAGATATAAAAAACATGAGGGATTCAATATATTAATCCAACACAAAGGAAATTGAGAAAAATGTCAATCCATATCGACTACAGTCGTACTTCGTATTGGTGAAAATGATGTGCCGAATAAAAAGATAGCTACAAACACTTACAAAACAACGGTTAACATTTTACACGTATTATAGACCCAAAATAGGCGTTACAGTGCAAATTTGCTTCCAATCAACTATATTGGTAAAAGTATGAGAGGTATATACGAAATTGGTCGAACAAAATACAAGACTGCTTTAGAATACGACTTTCTTTTGATATGCGAACGCTGTCCAGCGTGATTATACAAAGTCGATGTGCTGGGAAAATATTTCCCCTTTCGTCTGCCTTTCTTTATTTCATCTCAAAACCAGCGCAAAAGAAACAAAACAAAAGGATAGCTATATGAACGCTTTATCAAGTTGATGTTTTTACTCGAACAATTGTTTTTACGACAGTTATACTTTCATAAATACAAATACAAAGCACACCGTTGACGTGGATTAGGAACATAAAAAAGAAGCCATCGCTCTTTCGACGTTTATACGTGAGTCACCGAAAAACTCGCATCTGTCGCCACCGGGAATCGAACCGGTGGGTTGCCTCTTACGCGTCGGACATGCTTAACTGCACCACAGCGGCCTCTAATTTCTACAGAAGCACGTACGACAAACTGCCAAACCACCTGGCAGGTTGCTTCTTTGGAGCCCCACACAATGCTGGGGATTCACCAAAGATGAACAGCAGCAACTGAACAAATAACTAAAAGGCGAATGGATAATAAATACACATCACAGTTGACGTGGATTAGGAACATCAAATTTCGAGGCCGCTGTGTTGCACTGTCAGCATGTCCGGCACGTAACTGAAAGACCCTAGGTTTGATTCCCGGTGGCGGCCGATGATAATATTTCCGTGACTCAGTTATAAACGTGAAGGAGCGAAGAATTCTATTTGATGATTATCCTTTCATACTGAATTATGTTTTTAAATTTTTCTGCATTTTCAAGCCCAAATAAATGTTTATGGTGTGAATGTTAAAAAGTATATACGCTGGACGACACCAATGTAATAAATATTTTTGTTTATATGAAAATCATATTTTCAGATCAACGTCTTACACATCCAGTGGATGCCAACTAATAAGGTGTAACAGATGTGTACAAATTCGGAAAACATAATAATAGGTTCTAAACAATTATTTTTCAATCCTTCATGGTCCTCAATTTACACTTGGGCATGAGACATAAAGAAACAGCAGCAAGCTTTTGTTTGGTATGGCGTGTAATTTATTCAGGAGCTTCATTTGTTGCTGCCTTTACCCTTATACCCAGTAAAATAGATGACACGACAATGTCACTAGTTGGAAATGGACAATCAGCCAGTGATACCGTTTAAACATTTTGATTAGTTTCAACTCAGTTAAATGTCCTTCGGCTGTAATACTTCTGAATCAGTTCCAGCGGCGCTTCGCATTGCCTCATAGAGGTAGCAGAAAAGAGAGAGTGGCTGGTGGAAGGCCACGAGCTTTGTGCAACCGAATGCCGGCACGATCCAGCATGATCCTCATAGTAAAAGTTGGAGAACACATTTGTGACGTCCCTGGGCGATTCGAAAGTTTCAAGTGCTAGAGTGTCTCATTGAGAGTAAAGTTATCGAAAGCGCCGTTTGCTTCATCAGGCTAGGCTATTTTTTAGTTTTGCGATACACTTGTGAGTATATATATTAAAAAATGATCGTGCTAATATTTAATAGTATTTGTACTGCATGCATATATAGAAATAGTTTAGCTGCGTAAAATGGTGAGCATTTCCTCTTTCTTTCCTTTTGTGCATATTATCGTGGGCTGTTGCAACGTGTCGAATGCATACAGGGATAAAAAAGGACAAGATATTGTACTTCATGTGTTTCCTTGAAATAATCCATTGCCGAAAACAGGTTTAGGGAACAAGTGTCGAAGACTGGATAAAGTTAATGTGAAGCTCGCCAGAATTTATGGCGAACATTTTCAGAGTTGTAATTATGAAGTTGATATAAAAAATGCATTATTCGTATTTCTTAGCGAATCATATTCATATTTGATGCTGCCTGCGCCCAGTGTAAATGTAATTTCTTTTGTTTCTAAATAAATAACTCCAAGAAGTCAGCGACACAGGAGAAGAAAGACTGTTTGAAGTGTTTTGGAATTATTAAATAAATTAACCCTGAAGCTAATAAATGTGGATTCTGAAGATGAAACGAACGCTGGGGTTACGAACTGTAGAGCCAGTATAAATGTAGAAATGGCAGAATGCTGTGAATGCAAGTATTTGCAAATCTGTATTGAAAATTGAATGAGAAATATTTTAACTCTGGAGAAAAATGTACAAACCGTGAGCCAGGAAACAAAAAAAATGCAAAGTTGCTGCTCGGTGATCGAAATGATGGAAAACTAGAATGATGTCTCTATTATTTTAAATTCAGCATTTTTAAATTATACATCTGAAAATAGAAACCTAATTAGAAAAATTTAATACATGTGTCCATCGCGTTATCTCGAAGACCCAAGTAGAGTATACCCAATACTGCAAAGTTAGTCATACATGTTTAACGTTTAAAGAATATTTTGTTTCTTTTAAATTGCAGTGATGGTAGTTTGATGTATCCAGTTATGATGATGAGTGATGGTGATTAGACTTTTCCACAGACATATGCGGAGTTTCCGTGGAGCAGAAGTTCCTGAGGAACTCACCACGAACCCCCAGTTTTAATGGGGCAGATGTAAGGACCAGCACTTCTCTTCCATAGCCCTGAATATATCTCGTGATTTCTCCACTGACATGGTTGCGGTCGAATTTGCTGTTCCGAAAAGTACACCATGCAAAATTTTGAGAGCGTCATACTCTGACGACTCAGAAAATGCTCTCAATTACTTCCGTATTCCTCATTGAATTTGTTCAAGCAGTGCCGAAGTGCAATGTGTATCCCTTAGCGGTATTTTATGAATCGTTTGTTTAGGATTGAGATCGTAGCTTTTACTATTTAAACTACGGATACTTATTTTTGGGTAGAAGTTATAACAACGGAGCCGAAAATATAAACACTTGCTCAATAACAACGTTCAGCCCGATTAAAGGAAAATTTATTGTGAGTAGTGGGATTTTAGGGGAGCTGGGCCAGTGGTGGGGCCATAGGATTAACATTAGCCCCACCACACCACCACTGTGGTGGGTGGTGGTGGATGGTGGTGGCTCCCTCGGGGGATCGGGGGATGGCGCGTGGTGGTGCCTTGAGCTATGGCGGACAGGGGAGGCTGAAATCATTTTGTTTCCTTTCTCGCCCTCCGAACTCTGGAGGGGAGGAAGGGGAATATAAATGAGGGTGGTGTTTTTTATTTTAATGGTTGTGATGATAAAACATTTTTTGATGTCTCACAAACTTGTCATTTTCGTGAAAATTAAAAATAATTTGTTTCTTTTTGTGTCCTCCGAACTTCGGGGGAATTAAGATTAGTTTTTTTTTTCTTTTTTTTTCAAATGGATGATGGTGATAAAATATTTTTTGATGTCTCACAAACTTGTTATATATTTTTCCTGAAAATGAATTACGATAAATTAAAGAAAAAAATAGCTGTATCACATCAAGTCATCAGTGAAGCACCTTCTTGGTTTTCAAAAGAAACAAGAAGGCTGACCAGTGTTAAATAAAGGCACAACACTCTTGAAAGCGTGATACATTGGTTTTCGGTCATTACAGCTTCAAAACCAAAGACCCATCCCCCCTCCCAATTTTGATACATTTTTTTTATCATGAGATCCAGTGTTTAACTGTATCTATCGAATTTGGTAGTGTCCCCAAGCAAGTGTATGCACTCCGTCTTTAAGGATGAATATCTTTTTATCTCTTAGGCAGAGAGCAAGTTTATTTTGATTGACAGTGTATAATTTATGTTTATTACTTTTAATGTGGTTCATGCTGCAATAGAAAAAATTTGATGTGAGCAAACACTCTTTATAGTCGTTAAAAGTTAGCTTATTTTGAATTGCTATTTTTTTTATGCCTTTCAGCTTTTTAACGGGAGTCTCCCCTTCGACTTTAAACGCATACATTTTTGAGCGAAGTCCTACGAATTCAGTCATAATGTTCCCCTTGTTTTCGTCTTTCATTTTTCCTGGTACTTTTTGTTCACTTGAGGAATGCTGTACACATTATTACGGGGATAATCCGACGTATCGTACTGGTCGATATTCTCTTTCATATCTGAATATATGTCATGAGTAGTTATTTCATATATAAAGGAATCAGTATCTGTATACAATAATTTAATGTTATTATGATATTTCTTCTTCATGTGCTCATAATGAAAATTATACATCAGAGTTTTCAACACATCTAATATGCACATGCCAAGAAATATCGGCTTGTTGAACGTCAGTTTCGTTCTTTTCATGTGAATAGCTGCGAGGTTTTCAGCGAATATCGTGCGTCTGTAGAAGTTCGGTTTTGCAATTAACCTTTTCAGCTGTTTCTTCTTTTGTGCATAACTTGATGTCCACACGCCTCCGGATATTTTCCATGGTTTTGCCAAATATACTATTGTTCATCAATTTATAAAAATCTTTATCAAAGTCATTCGTTGCGTTGGAGCGAAAGTGCGTATTGAGTTCAATGTATGGTTTAACCAAGGAGACTGGTTAAATTTGACGACTCTGTGTATTTTTTTCAGAGTCATACCCTGAGAGAGACATTGCTTCAAATTTCTATAATGAAGCACGTACTTCTCCCTAGGGTATAACGTTGTCAACAGCCTGGATTCTTTGCACCCTTCTGGCACTCGAACTTCAGGCGCTAGAGGCAAGTCGGAATGCAGGTCATGCAGCTCAGAAGGATAATCCATATCTACCTCTAAGATATACCCAGTTGGTGAATCATCAGGAACGTCGTTTACGTCTATGGGGTCACACCATGCGAAACCATTTAAAGCTAAAAATTCCCCCATACACCACCCATACATATTATTGGAATCGAGATATAACAGATACTTTGATGGATATTCTGGATTATAGTTGGACATATATTTGTTGTTTGCTTGGCTGAACCTGTTGGAACACTGCGAAATACCTCCTCTAATTCCCTTTTCAACGAAGAGCAGCATGTCGTAGTCTGTTAGGAGTTCTATGGACACTTTAGTAAATTTCAACATAGCATCCCAAGATAACCCAGGAGATGTATAATACCATACTGGATCTAAACCATAAGTACTTAGACAGAGTTTTCTGAAGTTTTCAAAGACATCACATAAAAGTAATACGTCAGTTTTAACATAGAGGTCAGAGTACTCTCCAAGGGTTTTAATATTAAATTCTTTCCATACCTTTTTGGCATGGCTATAATCATCATCTGATATATCGGTTTCATTTAACATACTATAGAAAGCATCTTTCGGTGGCAATTGGGTTTCATGACATTTTTCAAAGGAACTCATGTAGTCATAGGGGTAAACGCCCTTTCGGAGCATAAGCTCCATCTTATCCAGTGCAAAGTATCGCTTAATATTTACAAATTGATCTTTAGATAGGTTTCTGGATAATGTATCTAGACTGTGGGCCATGAATCGAAAGGAATCAAGAAATCTAAGCGTTAAGGTGCCAGTAACTTTTTTACTGAAGGAAATATATTTTTCTTCATTGTTAGGAATCAGTGTAATGGGCGCATCATCATAGCCCAGTTCCTTAATAAATATGTGAGCATCATAGGAGGAGAGATTATGGAAAATAACTGGAATAAACTTAGGATTCTTATACTTTAGGTTACATGAATTGTGACTAGGTCCGCAATATTTCCCAGAGATATGGCAATGGTCGCGCACTTTCCAGTCACTTTTTGTGAATTTCTCTTTACATAAGTAGCATTCAGTTGCTTCTTCATGATGACTCTCTTCTTCCTTTTCTAATGGCTTCATGGGTTCTACATGCTTGTAGATTTTATCAATTTCCTCAGCTTCTACACGCAGCATATCTACGAAGCGTTTAGGAGAATCTAATCCTCGATAGACGACAGGATCTTTATAATGTCCATGAGTATAAGAAATATAATAACAGAAGCTCATGGGGATGTGATGCTGGTAAATATTGGTGAAAGAACTGTCACTACTTGGAGTACAGGTATTTGCCGGTAAAGTGAGACACTCAAAGTCAGTATATATGACAAAGGGAATTTCTAATGAGTGGTTAATGTTTTTGAATGTCAGCTGATTATTATTTTCAGTAGGCATTTCAACACGCACAGCTTCATGATTTTTGCATATTTCGCGATGTTGAAACAAGTTGTTTTCCGAATGAAAGTACTGAAGGCAACGTCTACAGATATATTTAGACACTTTGCACTTAGATAGTTGGGCTGAAACTAGTGCAGATAAGTTTTTAATCCAGCAATAATGACCATGCTCACTATTTCTCAAGTACAGCAGATCCACATGAGTATCATTTTCAAAGTCAGTGATGTATAACGGATATATTTTGAAATCATCATCGAACGAGTAGACGTTCACAGAAACGTAATTAAGTTTTTCAAATTTGCTGATTTTGCTTAAATTTTCAGGAAACTCGATTCCATCAAAATTCAACGTGTTCTTATATTACCTATACTTTGATACTCTGTACGAGTGTTGCTCAGTGGGATGAAGTGCTGATAAAACAGCCCAGCGGAAGCATTCTTGGTCGTCATTTTTTACGTTTACAACAGCATGTTTATTTTTAATAGCTGAAGGCAAATCTAGGTAACAAGAGGCTTTTAATGGATTGTATTTGTTTATCCGAACTTCCAGTTCTTGAATTTCATCCAAACTCCATCCCAAATCTTTGCTTTGAAAATCCTCGCTCTCAGCCATAAGTTTATCAACGACATCATCGTAATATGAATTCAGATCTGTCGATTGAAGAATCCCAACATTTTTTGTTTTGAAATTCACATTCTTCCTTTCTATATCGGTGTCTGACTCCTTCTTGTATATACAAAACACTTTAAAATTTACCTTTATTTGATTTTTCTGAAGCTCTCTGACGATCAATTCCTTAACAATATGTTTCTTCGAGGTAAGAAATTCTTGCAGATCAATATGCCCAGTAGTATTTTTAATCGACCAAGTCTTTATACGGCTGCTAAGAGCCGACTCTTTAAGAACAACCCCAGCGGATCCTGAATTTGTTTGCTCACTGTTCGAAGCAAGGGATTCAAGCTTCTGTCTCTTTGCAGGGGGCAGTCCGTTTTCCACGCTCTCTGCGTTAGATGAATTTCCAGCAGACTCAGAACGGTCTTTTTTATGCACGTTTATATGCCTCAACAAGGAATCTTTTCTGGTGAAATACCGATTACATTGCCCGCATTTATGTGTCGGTGTACCATGGGAAGACTTGTGTCTATCTAAGGCGTCCTTCCTAGAGAAAGTTTTACTGCATTCGTTGCATGTAAAATTCTCAGTTTCAGTTGTATGTACCTTCCTATGACGTGAAAGTCCTTTAGAGTGAGTGAAACACTTCTCGCAATCATTACACTGTAAATTCGTTTCACTAGTTGACCCAGTCGCGGGTTCAGCAGCTTGTAATATTTCCATGGGCTCGTCGGGGACAAAGGAATCCGAAATATCCTGACTTGTAGGAAATTCTCCCATTATTTCAAAAAAATCAAGCTGTCCGGCAAGGATGCTTTCAGTCACACTATCACCGAACCAGCAAAGCATCTAAAAAGAAAAAAAAATGTCCACTAAGTTTTAATTTTTTTTTATATTTATATTCGCATATCAAATGTTTTGAAGAAAATCATCCCCACCCCCCTCTACGTCTTCATATTCCATATGCTTGGAAAACATATTAATAAAACAAAAGAATCCCCCAAGAATGAGTAGAGATATTAAAATTTTGGGATAATGATACCTTACTGAATAAAATATTCCCAGCACAACAGAAAAAAAAAATATATATATATATATTATATTACCTCCTCATCAGAAGTAGCTCCAGTGTTTTTATCAGAGTAATCCATAGCATATGACTTTTGACGCGTTTAAACACTCTTGAAGTTAAAATTGAAACAGCAGAGAAAATCGAACTGAACTATATGTAACTTAAGAACGAGAATGAAAATCTTGTTTATCGCCTCGCACATATATTCAAAGGAAAGAAGGATTTGTCTCAGAAACATCCCCACCCATCTACCCCCCGATCCCTCGGAAACCCTTACGAGGAGATGGGGTGGGGGAAATGCGCATCGAGCAAGTGACGACACAAATGACCCGCGCCTGTATGCGTAGAAAAGATAACAACGCTGCTGTCCTCGTAAATGACTTGTGATTGGTAGCCAGACATTTGTCGTTTTAAGTTGACCTTCCGCTTTCTAAAACATCTGAACAATCAGTAATTGCCAATGAATGTGCTTCGGGTTGATTACTACTATCCCATTAAGGGTTCAACTCCCTTTACATTACAATAGAGAGACCTATTATGATGAATTGAGCTGTTTCGAGAATGACAATGTACGCAGGTAGAAATGTCTCCATCAAAGGTCATGTGTTTTATTGCTCCCTCAAGCCTGCCTTTGCATCTTTGTCTAACGCATGCAGATGCGCTTGTTAAACGTTACTTTGAGGATAACTTAAGAACCTTCTTTCTTTCATTTGCCCACCCCTTAAAACCCTTAGAACTATTCATAGAATTCATCCTCAAATTTACGCTTTTTCGGGAATGACAAGAGATGCTGGTAGAAGCGTTTGCATCGCAGGATGTGTGTTTTATTGCTCCCCCCAAGCCTACCTTTGTCTAATGAATGCCCCTGCATTTGTTATACGACTTGGGTGGTACTCCTGGAATGCCATTGGATCTGATTACAAAGTTCGGAAGTTGCTTTTCTTTCACAGGCAAAGTCATTCTCTGGTTTGCTTTCTAGGTGAAGAGACACGAAGTTTTTTTCTCCCTCTCACTTACCTACGGAATTTTTTTGACTTCGACGACATGAAGCGTGCTATGGATACTAGGCTTATCGCTAGCAAGAAGGTGTGCTGTGCGGCGGAAGACGGCGGGCTGGTCCCCGATACGCTACCCTCGGATGTCGAGCATCAAGGGCCTTCAGACGTCCAGGTAATAAATATAGTTTCATCTTCAGATGAAATTTTTGAGGACTGCCTACCAAAGCATTATTTCTCATTGGGCGAAGGAATGTTTTTGATAATCAGCGATTACACAAAAACTGTCAAAATCCATTTAAGGAAATATGCATTCAATGGTTTCGGTTATCTCCCAACGAAACGTGGAATAACATTTTCACCGCGATCGTTTTTGGAATTGAAAAGAAAAATCTTCGCTATTAATAATGATGATGCTCCCCACATTTTTAACAAGGAATTGCTTGTCTCATCAGTGAAGATAAATTTGCAAGAAGCTAGAATTACCTTCCAAAAACTCTATACTGTGGATGACGGGTTCTTTAAGTTCACCCCAGGAGGAATGATTCTATCCTACACTCAATTTGACAAGCTCCAAGATATTTGTGAAGTCATATGGTCGTCAATCCAAGATTTACTTTTTGGTGAAACCTTTAAACAGCATGTGAAGGAAGCCAGGCTTCCAGAGTCAGCTTGTACCGAAAAGTACATGAATTCGAAGGCGATTCTGGAAAATACTGTCATGACTGCCTTGCATGAAAAAGTGGAGAGTGTTTTCATCTGCCCAGAGTGTCGGGTTCCAGCTGAAAGGCAAGAGCCCAACATGATCGACCACACATGTAACATGTTTGACTCACAATTCAAGTGGGATATGCATAACCAAGAAGCAACAGCTTTGCTTGAACCCAGATGCCTTGCGAAATGGTTTGTGGAGAAATGCAATGGTTACAAGCATTTTGTATCCGATAAATTCTTAGATTCGGTGAAAGGAGAGGAATTAATTGAAAGAGCTCGACAACTTTTCACAAACAAATGGTAAAGAAAAAAAAAGATTCGAAATTGGGGGAAAAAAATCAAAATTGGGGAGGAGGGGTGGGTCTTTGGTTTTGAAGCTGTAATGACCGAAAACCAATGTATCATGCTTTCAAGAGTGTTATGCCTTTATTTAACACTGGTCAGCCTTCTTGTTTCTTTTGAAAACCAAGAAGGTGCTTCACTGATGACTTGATGTGATACAGCTATTTTTTTCTTTAATTTATCGTAATTCATTTTCAGGAAAAAATATATAACAAGTTTGTGAGACATGGTTTCAAATTCATCCCTACTTATATTCAACTGGCGTAAATATTGGTCTTTAGCTGTTATTAAATGCGATCAAAATAGTCTCCTGCTGTTTTGAATGATGTTAAAATTAATTTCATAAATTTCACCTTTGATAAAAATGGTACTCTATACATTTTGCTCTTTTCTTTGTTATTGTATGGGAAAACGTGTTTTTTGAAAAACTTGTGATTTCCAAATTCACTCCTTATGGAACATTTAATGTTCAGAAACTAGTTTTTATTGAGAAGTCAAACACTACTTTTACCCTTAGTAAAAATATATCTTGATCAAATTTCGTATTTAATTTATCCTAGAATTATGTATAATATAAAAGACCAGAAAGAAACACACTGTTTTTACAACTTCATTTACTTTAATAAGGTATCCATCGTAAGGATGCTGGCATATGTTTTACAGATTTTTTAGGCTTCACACTTTCCTTTCGTTCAGATGCTGCAGTTAATACATCATTTAACATAGCATTTCCTTCTTGTACAGAATATTTTTTCAAATTTTTATTTTTAATGTACTTGGAAGGTAAATTTATCTCCTTTAAAGCGTTAAAGAATTCTAGCGTTGCTGGTACATGCTGAGCGGAACCATTACTTCTTAACATGATATCAACTAGATCGATGATATTGGAATTTTTCACAACTTTTCCATTATACTTCAGTTCAGCTTTAGGGGTCCACGATATGATATCAGAATTGTTTTTGAACACTTCCAGTACATTTTCAGCATAACGTTTCATGCTTTTTGGAACCGATCGAATGATAAGATCTTCAACATAGTCTTTTGTATTGAAAGTTTCCTCGTATTTCACTTCTTCTTCAGATTTGCTTGTCTCGTCTTTGAAACTTATTCCTTTGTTTTGTATGGAATCATCTTTATTCTGGTTGGGAACTTCATGCATGGGGCTGTTCAAAAGGGATCTCTGAATTCTCTTATTCAGCACCTGATTATATAATTTTATTTTAACGTCATCAGATTCTTTACCTTCCAAAAGTTTTTTCATTTCTTTATCTAGCTCGGAGAGCATTTCATCAGACACTGCATGACGAGAAAAGCGTTCTTCAGGGACGAGAATCATTTTCTTTGTGAATTCCATAATCCTTCTCACCTTGTTAGCATAGTCGTCAAAACACTAAGAGCTGCAGGTATCAGCACGCCTAAAAAGCCCCCTTTCTGAATTACAAGTTTCCTTTTCTTATACAGGGGAGTCTTTTTCCGAGACAAAGCTCTCAACGTATGTTTATATCGACGTAATTTTTCTTTCTGAGATGGAGAGAGTGGAACGTTGCCCTTTAATGTGTTAAGACAAATTTCACAAATAGCTTTAATACCTTTACTCGAACATTTTGATAGAAGATCTTTCAAAACATTTTTAGGACAAATGCATGTCATTCGTAGGAGCTGAAGCTGTTGCTTTGACAAAGTCATGATGAAGAATGATGAATTTTAAAACAATTCATCTCTTAACCACCGAGCGTAGTTTAATGCTTTATTGAAAGCACAATGCTTTCTAGGATGAAGGGTAGAGCAGGTTAGCGCGGAAAGCGTTAAATCTTTCACATTTGGACAAAACAAAGCATTAAGATCTTGACAAATAAAATCATCCAGTTTTTCTATGTGACAGCTTTTCTCAAGTCCTTTAGCATAGATAACACTGTATGAGACTCCGAGATGTTTTAACAGAGGAACCAGTGCCGAATAATTAATCGTACCAGAATTCCAGTTTAACTGATGTAGATTTCTGCTTACCCATTTGCACTGGAACTTATCTTTATCGCATAATTTGTGAAAAGGAAATGGCGGTTTGAAAAAAAAAATGTCCCTTTTTATCTTCATTCTCCATACAGACATAGGCTAGCTCTTTGACAATAAATTCGCCACTTTTGAGGAGGAAACCTTCAACGTCGATAACTAAAGTCTCCATGACGACATCTGAGGAGAAGTCAGCGCGGTTGGTAAATATACTGGATTTCTCCCGGAAGTATATTTGTACGCAATCTTATTTCTTCTGGTGTGTCCGGTTTCAGATCCACTAGGATGTAACCATATGCTTTTTTGGTGGCGTCCATGTAAACTTCCTGAAAAAATTTAAGCTTATTAGGATATAGTTGCCTTCCCAAGTGAGTAATTTGGTTTACATCTCTTCGAGATTTGAATAGAAATAAGTAATGAGCATTCAGAGAAATTTCTCTCATTTCTTTGCCTTTGTGAAAAATATTTTGGGTGATAAAAATAACTGACAAATTAAAATGATGACTTCCTCTAGTGAACAAGTGCGTTAATTTTTTATCGCTTCCACATTCTGTCATCAAGTCGTCGAAAATGAACAAAGTATTGTCTTTTATGTAATCCTGAAAATTGTTTGGCAACCCTTCCACAAAAGTCACATTAGGAATTTCTTCATAGAGTGTTTGATGAATTCCATAAAACCAAACGACCTGCCTCGGTGGTGGGTTGATTACATTTCCTTTATGCTTGAGCAACCGTTTAACAAAATGAGTTTTTCCACAACCCGAAGGTCCCGCTATCAGAGCAGTGAAAGGATGGTGTAATCTTGGCACTTCCATGTTTTGAACTGAACAAAAAAGGAGATAAGCTACAGAATTTATAAAAGACGCACGCAAGAAAACCCGTTCGAACATTTTATTTAAATTCTAAATTTTACATAAATTCCAAATTTCTTTTGAACAAAATTATAAACTCGCATATCATTCGTTTCCTTTTTCCAGTAAAAGTTCTTAACAATAGAATGTAGACTTTTGCCACGACATCTGGAGTATAGAAAAAATATACAAAATTGACCGCACACAGCACTAAACGAACTTTGAAGTGGAACTTCATTACAATCCACATGAGAAAACTTTGAGACGAATAATGAAATAGGTCCATCAAAATGTTCGGGAGTATGTCCGAACGAATCAAAAAATTCCAGTTTTCTTTAACTTGGCATATACATGGCCAGCCAGTGTTTTCCAGGTTCTCCATAACGGTCTGTATTGACGACGAGGCAGGTGGGGAAATTCATAAGCTTTTTAGGGAGCTGGTCGCAAGCATACACTCCCATGAAAAACTGACGAGTCACATGATCGCCTTTTAAAATATTGGATATTTTAACACTGTTCATGTTTATTTTCAATTGGAGAAATCACAAAGAACGCTTCTCGACTTGGTTATCTCAATAATTTTTTGGAACTCTGCGTAGATCAGCACTGATACTGTTTTTATCAGAGCTTTACCAAATTTAATCTCTACTCTTAAATTTCCTTGCTGAATTAAGTTCATATGTCCTCCATCACACAGATCGGGTGAAAGATCGAATGCATACAAAGTATAGCCTCTGGAATATTCTTCTCGAGCGATGTTAATTCCTCTATCTTGACCCAGTTTCTCGGTACCTTGAAAGAGGCTATGATAAGATCTAACAGTATTCCCTGAGGCAAAATTAGGCTCTAGTGGTTTGTGCGGTACGGGGTGTCCATCAACGTATACTGCTATAAAGTTGACATCGTAATGCTTAAATTCGAAAGGATTTGTCTTATATGTACCATTAAAAGCTTCGTTATCAACACATCCAATAACTAATCTCTTTGGCATTTGTCCGAGAAATATATTGTCTTGCATGAAAGACATACTTCCTTGAGAGATGGAATACACTTTACATAACACACGGTCAATGGGATATTTTGCAGGAGATCTTTCCAAAGCCTTCGCATGACCGATAGAAACGCCAGGGTTGACTTTTACTTTTCTCACAAAAGTTGAAGCATGTTCAATGAGAATTTTGTAATCAGGAATATCAGACGAGGACACTAAGCAAAAATCAGGTTTGCTTCGAATCAGTTTGATTTTTACATCCACTAAATTCAGTAACAGCCTGTTTTGATGAAAAAGTCGCAGTGCAGATTTCCAATCATGTCCAAAGTTTTGCTCTCTTTCACCAGTTCATAACGTTGATTTAAACCCTTATTAGTCGTTATTGTAGGGTTAACTTCATGTAAATGACCGGCAGTGTCTTTGTAAAAGCATTCACTAGTCAGTAATGTCTTCTTAGCATCTTCGCCATAATTCAGTAGAGTTTAAATGTATGCTTTATATGGATACGTATTGCTGGAAGAGGAAATCACTCGTTCATTCAGACTGACATCGATTTGTGAAAACAGAGAATGCAGAAAGCAATTGACAGGTCCAACTGGTTCTTTGTCAGGTAAAAACAAATTATCAGATTTCAGAATTTTTACTTTTACATACAGTTGACTCGTCGAGAGATCTATGTATTCTTCCCCACTCCCAGAAATGTTGAATTCAATGGGGCCTCCATCTCGAATATTAGCTAGGGGATGAAATTCAATCCATTGTCCTTTTTCTATAGTTGTCTGAGTTGGTGGTAGCGCAAATAAGTCCAGTTCCGACTTTAGACACACAGGAGAATTGCTGTGGATAAGAGCCATCCTTTATTGATCAAAAATATCACGTGCTCTCCTCTTGACCTTCTTCTGAGAAATGATGTGCTTCTTCGTGCTCCCTTTTCTTTTAATCTGTCCCCCTAACATTTTTTTAACTTTATTAGCAGCTTTGTCCGTGAGTATCTGTCCCGCCTTTTTTAGCTCGTTGCTTAGCTGCTGTTTTTACGTCTTTTCTGTGAATTACGCCATTTGCGAGATTCATACCTGTTCGTATAACTTGCTTCCCTAATGTTTTGGCACCTTGTTTGAATAATGGCACTGCTGCTCTAAATAACGAACGAAATAATCCTCCAAGTCCATAGCCTTTTTGTAAGGGTGTTCCTTGATAATACGTTAATCCTTCTCCAGTTTGATTCACATAGTATTCTTCGAACGATTTCACACAACAATGATACGGTTGATACATAATCACAAGTGTTTCAGACGAAAATGAAGTTTCACGATCGCTCTACCACGTTCAAATGGGACTAACTGCCCCGTGTGACTCCTTATAACGATTTCAATTGTCTGGAAGCTTTTTCGGGTAAGAGACAAATAATGGGGTCTGTCGTACAAAGCGCTTACCATGTCTCCATCTTCACCAGTTACTTTAACAATGCGAAGGAGAGGGGCCTGTATATCTCCCACGCACTGCACCTCCACAATATCACTATACACGTATAACAGAGAAAGGGAAGACTTCAGGTCAGCTACGAAATTTCCATGAATACTGAGGTCACTACCTTCTGTCGCTGAATATACTCCAGGTTCGTATCCCAAAATCTCAGCGATGCCAGGGTATAAATTTAGTTGAGAACCGTTCATAAGAGTCGTTTTCACTCTTCTCGTGGCTTTGTTATAGTACATTGCAATTTTTTTACCCCAGTGGTGAGACATAGCTTTCACAACATCCTGCACCGAATCATAGTATCCAGGTGGAATTTTACCGGCTTTGAAATGACCGCCGCCACTGTCGTAAGCGAAATTATTCGTATGATTATTAATATTAAACCAGGAATGAGGATACAAAAGTTCAACCAGCCCTACTTCCCATTCCCCTTTCAAATCGATCGGAGATGGTAGGCGAGTGATGAAATGAGATATTTTGTTGTCAGAAAAGTATCTAAGAGAACTATCGCTTGGGAGCGTCAAGTAGAAACTCATCTTGTAATGTGACGACACATCACGCTGCTCACAACTTTTATAGTGATGTCAAATCTTCGGCTGGTGTCCACGCATTGAATTTATTGGGATAGCCTTTAAATTTTACTAAGTATTCCATTTTTCCTTTTCTTCTGCGTTTATTTAGAATTTTTTCTATATCAAAGGAATCCGCTAGTTTTACCTTTTGAAGCTCTTCGGCATAAAATGTTCCCTCAATTTCCTCATTCAGCAAATCTTTTACCTTATACACAGGAGGGGCTCTTGGAATGAGATGACTCACGATGAAAACCTCTTCCGTCCAGTTGGATTCGTATCCTTTCTCAAACGTTAATTTACTTTTGCTGATTCGCACATGGTCACCCACTTGAAATGTATAACAGGGTCTTTCCCAGGTCAGATCTCCGTACAAATTATCTCGCACTTTCTTCTCATTGCTTTCATTTACTTCCACAGGTTTCATTTTTATGCTCCTATGAGGAGTGTGGTTGTATCCATGAACTAATTCGTCGAGCACATCTATGAATTTATACGTATTTTGACTCGTCAAGTAACGCCACATTCTACTTTTTAACGTGCGATTAAATCTTTCCACAACGCAAGCCTTTGTTTCATTGTTTGTTGTGAAGAAGTGAACTCCGTGTTCTTTTAAAAAGTTTTGAAATTCTTTATTTTTAAATTCTGTTCCTTTATCCGTTTGCAACTTCAGCGGCTTTCTATGTTGAAATATCTTTGAAAAAGCATTAACTATATGCGAACCTGTCTTCTTTTTCAGTGGAATAACCCATGCGTATTTTGAAAATATGTCAATACACGTTAATAAATAGCGGTATCCATCGTTGTGATGACTTATGCTGCTTACATTAGCAAGGTCTGCTTGCCATTGTCTGCCGATTTTCTTGACGATGACCCTATTTCTCGGAAAATTTCGTCTCACTGGTTTGTGAAGAGTGTAGGTTTTTTCGGTTTTCAACCACTCTTCGACGTCTTTCTTTTTTATTTTTTCTCCTTTGACAGCACGAACCAAAGCATTGACTCCACCAAAAGCTCCTTCTCGGGATGGGTTCCGGTAAATCTCTTTCATCATGTTCTCCATTACAACAATTAAATTTAACACTTTCAACTGTTAGGGAAAATCTCATGTTCACATATCCGTTCACAGAATACAAATGGAGAACAAAAAATACAGTCAACATCTTTTAAGCTCTCCGTAAAAGAAAAACAAAAATTTGAGACATCAAAAAATATTTAATCACCATCATCCATTTGAAAAAAAAAAGAAAAAAAAAACTAATCTTAATTCCCCCGAAGTTCGGAGGACACAAAAAGAAACAAATTATTTTTAATTTTCACGAAAATGACAAGTTTGTGAGACATCAAAAAATGTTTTATCATCACAACCATTAAAATAAAAACACCACCCTCATTTATATTCCCTTCCTCCCCTCCAGAGTTCGGAGGGCGAGAAAGGAAACAAAATGATTTCAGCCTCCCCTGTCCGCCATAGCTCAAGGCACCACCACGCGCCATCCCCCGATCCCCCGAGGGAGCCACCACCATCCACCACCACCCACCACAGTGGTGGTGTGGTGGGGCTAATGTTAATCCTATGGCTCCACCACTGGCCCAGCTCCCCTAAAATCCCACTACTCTTGTGCTTGCGTGTTACCGCCAATCGCCGATTTTGAACTATTTAAGATACCAAATTCTCATGTTTTCGCAGAAAACAGAAGTTACAGGTAAAGATAGGAACATTATTAAAAAAAAAAAGGATAAAAGCAAATACCTAGCAAAGGTTTTGCGGCGGGTTGTTTATTATTTTTTTCGGGGGGGGACAACAATAACCTTAACGGAAAAAATTCAACGGTTTAAAATAGTAGAAAAAGCAACATTAAACAATAAAAAAAGTTGTCCCAGAACAGCAACAGGAAAAACGGTGTAAATAGCCAAAACGAAAGAAACGTATTACACAAAACAAAAACTATCGTACAACGTAGAAAAGAGAAAACAGAAGACGATTCTCACTGCTTGTTTTAAACCTGATAAAGGGCTTCTAAATCGTTAGGTAGAGTGGGAAAAACGATAAAAAACCAGCAGACTCTTAAACAAAACGACGTCACAGACATAAAAGATGCATAACAATAAGAGAGGTACTTCATTCGCTCCACACATTGAACAATGCTGCCACACAGCAAATGGCGGTGACTGAAACAGCAGTCTCGATGTGCGCAGACGTGTTAGTACGAGTTCATTAGTACACTTTCGGCAAAATGGTGAAATTCAGATTCCCAGATGTGGCTTAACATGGTGCAATTTGATTACCACCTCTTGGCGTCACAGACACTGTCTGATTCACTCAAAAAACGCATATAGCGTATTAAATCCGTCAGTTAATTTTTGCGCCGTAGCAAGTTCAAATATTCGACAAGCTTTCGCACTCTACTGGGAGGCTTTTTCAAAGCAATGGTAGACGTAACATGCAGAGAATTGGAACACGTAAGGAACAAAGATGATTTTTTAAAATCACGTGATTGACATCACGAGCGTATTACACGAATTTTTATCACGCAATTATACGGCGTGTCGCGATGTGCTTCCCTCTTTTAATAACGCATGCCAAGCTCTTGGTAATTCAGTTGAAACTATATCAGTGCACGCTGGTTTCCTGGATAGGATTTCGACAGTTTCCCTGATGGCAGTCTCTTTAAAGGACGTGAACGGGGCAATTCTTCTAATATTATTCCATAGAGGTGTAGGCGATGAATACTTGACTTCTTTGGCGAGGGATGTATTCTCAAGGAACGCTATGTCATTCCGCTATATAACTTTTCCGTGTTGTCAGCATATGCCAACGATATATCGTACACACCTTCCTTTTTTCTCACACTGTCTCTTCTTGCAACTTGATAGCATATGTGACAACGGCGTCAGGGACTTCAGTGCTATCAATATGTTGTGTTTACGTGATAAATTCTTTAACCAATATGCAAAGCTGGAATATATGTGATGGATCCTGCGAATCTCATCGTCTTTCTAGGTGGTTTCGTTTTGCTCGAAGTTGGATGTTTTGTTTCTTCTGAGTGCGACGTTAAGATAATTAAACACCACATCTACTTCAAGCCCCATTTTGAATTGTATCGTATTGTGTAGTTTGTTTATCTTGTGCATGAAATGATTTAATTCATCAGCTCCGTGTTCCCCTATGAAGAATATGTCGTCAGCGTTGCGTATCCACACTCGGAGTTTCTTGATACAATTTAGAAAAATGAGATCTTCTAGCGGTCTAAGTACTGCTTCCTCAAGGACTGAAGATAGAGGTGAACCCAGCGGTGCTCCTTTTGTTTGTTTGTAGATGCCTCCATCCAACTTGAAATAGTTGTGGTTAGTAACCAAACTTAAGGCGGCAAAATTTTCTTTTCTTGACTTGGTGTGAATTCGCGGGAAGTGTCGATTACTTCCTCTAGGTTTGCTACAGCCTCTGGTATAGGTATAGATGGATATAAAGACACTATGTCAAAACTTTCCATTTAAATCCCTATCAGGTATGTTCAAGCTTCTTGCGCGCTCCACAATTTCTTTTGTTGACTTGATTACATAATCGGAGATTTTTAACCGTTGCGAAAAGAATTTGGCTAATGATTTTTTAAATGTGTACGTTGGAGATTTGTTCTTTGCCTCAATAAAGACTCCCAGTAGAGTCCGAAAGCTTGGCGAATCTTTGAACTAACTACGCCGCACAAATAAACGGATTTAAACGCTATATGCGTTTTTTGAGTGTGCACAGTGTGGTGTATTTACACTCAAGAGCAATTGAATTAGAGATACCTGTCTAGTAACGTGTAGCACCACCTTTCGGCCTGATAACGGCGGCGATTTGTCTCGGCATAGACTCGACAAGACACTGGAAGCGATGGGAAGCCATACGGATCCACAACCCCTTAACAGTCTCCCACAGTTAACGAAGATTTGATGGATGGGGTGTCAGAGCCTCGAACATCTCTCTCGATGTCATCCCAGATGTTCTCGATGGGATTGAGGTCAGGTGACCCAGCTGGCCCACGAAGTGAGGTCACATCGGTGGGTGTTCATCGAACCATTCGGATACAATACGGGAGCGATGGCACAGTGCACTGCCTTGTTGTAGGATGAGTTCCCCATTGGGATGTTGAAGAAGCACAAACGTGAGCAAATGGTCGTCCAGGACATCCCGGTACCATTGACCAGTGAGGTACGATGTCACACGTAGGAGGGATCCCATGTCAGTCCTCGTAAACAGTCCCCAGACGAGAATGCCACTCCCACCAATTTGAAGAGTACCCTGTTGGCAAGAAGGATCCATCGCTTCATGTGGTTTGCGCCGTACTCGTATCCTGCCATACACATGTATCAACGTGAATCTTGACTCATCAGTCCAGGCACCATTTTCCCACATGTCTAGGGTCCAGTGGCGATGTTACCGCGCCCATGCTAATCTTTGCACCCTGTTATGTGTGGTCAGCAGCGGTACCCTCGTGGGACGATTACTTCTGTACCCCATAGCGAGGAGATGGTTCTGGACGTTGTGGCTGCTTATACGTTTTTGTGCACCAGCGTTAAATTGCCGAGTGAGTTGTTGCACTGTGGCACGTTTATCTGCTGCTGCAATGCGAGCTAGCCGACGATGACCCCGCTCATTCACACTCTGTTGACCACGGCAGTTGGCTCTTACAGGGATGGTTCTCCCGGATCCGATGTACTCACGGTGCACCCGTGACACAGTGGCACGTGAAAATCCCAGAGACTGCACGACTTACGAGATGGAGTGACCATTTCGTCGGGCCCCGACATTTTGCCTACGATTAAATGCGCTTAAATTCTTCGTCTTACTGATACTGCGTCCGACTCTTACTGATTCCTGTCGCATCACTCCTTATATTGTCGGATCGCTGCATACGTTTTGTCTTTTCCGTTTAGAGGGCCGCCCACAGTGCCACATTTGCATAACGCCAGCTGTCTCTAACTCAATTGATCTTCAGTGTATAAAGACATTACTGTCTCATTCACTTAACATTCTCCCGAAAGAGAAAATTCAAACCGTGGTTGAACTTGGGCATAGAAGTGACCACCATCGAGGAAACGGTCCTTGGAGTAAAGTCAGCTGACAGGTTATCCAGGATTTGCACAAAGATGGAATCCACCAGGAACGAATCTGGAAACTGTCCTCTGGTGAAGAACGGAATAAACGCATTATGTTAGAAGAGAAAGGTAGTCACCACACGGAGTTCTATGGGAGGACAACATGGATGATCATCGAAAATTATTGGAAAATCTTTGCAAAACGCACAACCATCTGTTTTTACGGTACCCGAACAGTGCCTTGCATTTGTTTTACTCCTTTCAATAAAACACACTTAAACGGTGTCTCACATTTCATTTCATCATGAAACAATAACTCTACACACTCTGTATGAAATCACAGTATATTGTTTCTTGAGAATGAAACATTAGTGCTTATTCGAAGTATGGTCACCAATTCAAGATTTTGGAATATGAGTTATATTAAAGAATAAAGAATTGATTCCACACTTTGTTTCAGTAAAATACTTTAAACTTTATTTTTATCTATAAATGGCTTCTGCAACGTTGTTTAATTCTGACTGCAGTATTTTAAATTATCTAAGGCGAAGTTTGGTTCGCTACTTTCTGCTATTGATAATGGATCTTTTCGAAATGGAAGGCACCGGCAAACACGTAGCTGCTGAAAAGAATTTGATGTAAAGACGCAGCTTATGTTAAGCATCACTTCTTTATTTATGTTTTAGAGAACTGAAATTTAAAAAAATTAAAAATGTCCGTAGGGTTCATTCTGATTTTAATGTGATTAACAAAAAAAATCTGACTGATAACGGAGATTATCACGAACTCTGTTCTAAACCAAAACATTGGCTAAGGTTCAACAAGTTTTCAGAGTTTCATTCTTTGAACAAAAAGCTTGAACACCCCTTACTCTCTCTTAACCTGTGAATCAGTAAGACTACATTTATTTTGGTTTCGTGGTTCAGCATCTAGGCATTCAGCAGTAAGTTACCGAAATTTTTCTTGTGTCGAAGTACGTAAACACAAAATATAGAGGGATTAAGAAGGAATGCTAATACATATCGAGGAAAATTCTATTCTATTCGTCAATATTACGAGTACAGTTTTCTGATTTTTAACATTGTAAGTGTAAATCATTCCGCTTACATCGATAGAACTAGTGATAGGAACGTTCGTTTGCAGCTCATTTGTTGATGTCAAAAGATGGAACACAGACACATTTATTCATTGATTATCAATTTGTCTTTCAACATAAAAAATAAGCTATTAAGAAAACACTCCAGCTGTAATTCTCAAATGGAACCACTCAGATTATATTCTGAATTTTGTTTTCAAATTTTAGTTATCACTGAAATGTTTCTAATGCCGTGTTGGAAGTTAAAGTGTCCCACGTGTGGGCTGTGCATTCTGTTCTTTCTTTTTTTTTTTTTGCTGCGGATTTTTGATGTTAGCAATACATAATGGCGCTCAAGATTCCAACAGGTGTGTTTTCCTGCATCCTCCATACTCTCATATTTTATTTGTCATCTACAACTAGCTCGAATTTCAAACATGATCGCTTTTGCAGTTCATGCTCTCTTTACAGGATATCTATAAGCAGTTTAAGTGTAGATTATACAATTTCCATATGAACGAGAGGTACGCATCTCTTTTCGAATTCCATACCCTATGGATTCACTTCATTTTCCATTTCCTTTGTTTAGGATTTTATCTGATTATTTCTCGACGGCCAAGGTTCTTGCTGTCTGATTTCATCAGTCAACAAACAAACACACTTACGTCTACTTGTACGTAATATCGGTTGACTCTATTCTCCATGTTTACTCAACGAGCTTATTCTTATGAAAATACAAATGCAGAAAAATAAAGTAATTGGGCCACAATCCCTTCAAAAAGGTATTTATTTACTCACTTTCACACGTATTATATCCTGGATTTCACCCGGCTTTCGTTAAAAAATTCCCTTTCCTATTAAACTACAAAGTTACATTCTTGGTGTTTTATTGAAAACAAAACGAAGAAAGTTCCATACAAGGCAAATCAGAATATGATACTAAAGGAACTACAAATTTGCTTTTGCTTTCTGAAAAATTTTTCATCATGGCTTTCACGTACCCAGTAAATTGGTCATAACTGATATTCTAAAGCACGTGTGGTAAACCTGAGGCCTTCAAAGCTATTATGTGCGACCTTTGAGTGAAACGAAATTTTGCAGAACAAATCGCTTCATTTTTGTTGATATGTTTCTGTTTGCTTTTTATTAATTGCTTTTAATCTTAAAATGGCGGTGTTTAAAACACAAAAGAGTGAAAGAAGATTCAACAAAATACCATTGCCCGACTGACGGCCACAATTAAAACATTAGTAAGTTATAAGGGCTTTTTTGACACCTGCTACGCTCAGGATTTCGTTCTACGGCTCCTAAATAAATACAGATGGAATGGATTGAGCTCTCAAAAAATACATACATACATACATACATACACTCATTGTCATAAAAACCCATGCACCAAGAAGACACTGTGCGATTAACTCGAAACTCTGCAAATAGCTACGTGGAGGGCAGACATGCAAATGATTAACGTTCTGTGCGATTCCCCATTACCGCGCGTCCACGAACGGCGCTGCAATCGTGATACTTGGGGCCCACATGGCGCTCCGCAAGGGACTCCACATTCTTGCCGAAGTGCACGGTACGAATTAGGAAAATCCCTAAGAGATAGACCTGCGGAGGAACCGCCGTAGATGTGCGTACGGGAAACTGACGGAGTTTGATCGAGGCAGTATCGTCAGTATGAGAAAAGCAGAGTGACCCACGCGCCGAATCGCCCGCCATTTGTGCCGGTTGGACATTACGGTGCGCTTGTGTTGAGAGAAATGGGCACAGGAAGGCACCCAGGCCCTGAGGGTGGGATCAGGACGACCCAGACACAACCAGCAGAGAGGACCGTGGGATCGTGAGAGTGGCACGCACAGATGCGACGACGACCTTGTCCAATATCAAGAGACATGTGGCGGCTGTACATGTACTCCCCTGTCCGCCAGTACCATTTTCAGACGAATCTGTACTCTCGGCGGCAGTTACGTTTTCTGCCATTAACACCTGACCATCGTCGGCGTGGATTGCAGTGGTGTAAACAGAGAGCAATATGGAATGCTACTTACTGTGACGTATAGTGTTCAGTGATGAATCCGCTCCTGTATGGGAACAGAAGACCACCGTGTCAGAGTGTAGAAGACCTCAGATGAGCGCTACAGTCGCAACATGACTGCACAAAGGCATACCTCCCGAACTGGAGGCGTGATGGTCTGAGGACAAACGCTTATGACAACCGGACTTCCTTCGCAGTGATCCGAGGGATCGTGACAGCCCAGAGCTACATACAGAAGATCCTGCGACTCTATGTGCTGCATTTGCTGGCACGGCTGCTTGGAGACCTTTTCCAACAAGAAAACGGCAGTCCGCACGCGTCTCAGGTTTTCCAGGACTGTCTACGTCAGGCTTCGACGCTTTCGTGGCCTGCCAGATCGCCTGATCTCTCGCACATCCAGCACGTGTGGGACGAGATGGGACGCCAGCTTTCTCCGTGTCCCAGTTTCGTGATTTAGAGCATCAGTTACCGGACGTGTGGGCCAATCTGTCCCATGATAACACATGGCGCCTCTTTGACTCCATGCCGGTCAGTATCGCCACATGTATCCAAGCCCGAGGAGGTCAGACGCGGTACTAACGCTGCCAATATTGTGTACCTTATTTCCGTGGGAAATCGTCCTGCTGCTGTGATATTGTTGTCACTTCTGCCCTTATTATGTACCATCTCACTGCTAAAATTTAATTTCAATCTGACTCCTCCTTCTTGCTGCGAGGAGTTTTATGGCAATGAGTGCACATATATATCATTAAACTGTTCTCTGAGTTTCAGAGGTTAGTTCCTCAAAGAACGACCATCTGCCAAGCATGTTGAAAGCAGATAATAAAATGCTTTCCAAATGAAAAGGCAATCACAACAAAGTCATTAAACATTTAGTTAACTTTAAAATTAATATTTTCCTTTCGTTTCTTGAAATTAGTTAGTACGTTGTAAGATTTTTACAAAATTTTGTACATTTCGAAGTATATCGAATTTAAATTTCTCGAATGTCGCCTTCTTAGATAACAGCTAATTTAATGCGACCTTCGAACATTAAAAGGTTCCTCACATCTTGTCTAAAGTTACTCTACAAAGTTTATTGGACATTATCTTTTCAAAATACCGAAAGGTAAGTAACATGATTTTTTTCTTTTATGCAACTTTCAACGAAGAAGCTAATGTAAATTTTATTGGCCAAATATTTTGGAACAGGTCTATGGAAAGAAATTAGGTCAAGACCAAGAAAGAACATGTGTGTTAGACAGCACATATTGCATTGAAATAGAAGTATGGTGTATAGTTGAATCCTTAGAATTTGTCACCAAGCAGATTTGATGTTATGTGTTAAATACAAAACATTTTTCAGAATAGGACTGCACTTGAAGATTTTTGTCAATTCGTATGTGAGTGCGCGTTGGTTACATTGAAACAAAGGTGTAGAATGCACTATTACTCCAGTCTGTTTTTGCTGCACTTCATTCAGGTAAATTTCCGTATTTCTTACATTATTAGCTCTTAGGTGTTCATTGTTTTTTTTCGGGCGTATTTCTGAATTTTGTAGATTATTTTTATGCTTAGATACTGCTCTATTTTTATGAATTTTTTTACTTCTCAGCAATGATGCCTAATGATCAGCACAATGTCTTATCTGAACATCAGACTTGTATCCAAGAGTCACAAAAAAGCGGAGACTGTGTTGCTTTTTAACTTTACATCCGGAATAAGATAAATTCCTTAGATATAAATTTGATATAGGATTTTGGATGGTGAGATGCTTGGAAATATCAATGAAGAAAGCCCTTGACTTATGATAGACTCTGACTGCACATTACCAAGTGTTTCTTTAACTATGTTACACATTTAGAAGCTGGATGTAATTTTATGAATTTTTCTATTTTTTTATACGTCAGCATTTTTTCTTCCTGTTGTCTCTCTTATTTGTTTCAGGGTATAATTACTTTCTTCACTTTTTTCTGTGATTTTCTTCCTCTCTGTTCCTCACATTTGCGCTAGAATTGTACCAATATTTTATTTTTGGAAAATTACTTTTTAACATTTGTGTTCCGTAGTTACGTGCGTTTCTACCGAATGAGTGACGATAGCTCAAATTCTATATTCTATTAAATTATTTATTCTATCTTCTGATGTAGCAAGATTCCGTATATTATTTTTGAATATCAGCAAAGTTTTCTTCATTTTTATAATTTACAAACTGTTCCAAAATAAATTTGATACAGGTCACTCCCGTTGTAAGGAACTCTGATATAAGAAATTCACGGATATAAGAAAAAAATTGTAACTTCGGTTAGCCCAGTGTTAAAGTATAGAAACATTTCATGTTTATAAGAAAGCAAAAAAAAGTAAAAATTCGGTTATAAGAAAGTTCCAAAACATTTATCCCGTTCTACTTATGCTTTCCAAGAGTTCTAGGTCTGCACCTGCCTGTACATAGATGAAAATCGGCACATTGTTACATACCGTACGAATATATTCGCTTTTCTGATCTTTTCATTTTGCAATGCTTTTGATTTCTATTTCTTCCTGTTTGCATTAGCGAGCAAACTAGGGATTTTGCTGTTTAATATGAAATGACGCGCCTAAAATTTCACGCCAAAGATTGGAAGAACCGAAAATTGATATGAAAATTGCCAATGATTTTGTATACACCTCTTGGAATTCAGTTGACTCTGCTGTAATTAAGAACTGCTTTCCGAAATCTGAATTTTGAAATGAAGAAAATTCTGAACTGGAACAATACCTGAAGATGAAGTTACCCTTAATGAGGGAATTCAACTGGATGTTGAAGGTGTTTCCTTTGAGGATTTTGAAACCGCAGATAACGGTGAGCAAACATCGCATGAGCTGACAGAAGCCAACATTTTTGACCCAGTGAATCCTGTTGAAAAAACTGGAAGCATCAGTGAAGAAGAGCATTACAACTTTTCTGAGCCGCAGCTACCAACGCTTGTGGAAGTCATGCATATGGTTCAGAACAGAATGTGAAGGACTATATG
Organism: Macrothele yani; assembly: GCA_039090855.1. Classification (NCBI taxonomy): domain Eukaryota; kingdom Metazoa; phylum Arthropoda; class Arachnida; order Araneae; family Macrothelidae; genus Macrothele; species Macrothele yani. The sequence goes on from CM077034.1 coordinate 31,919,539, forward strand.
AGTAGGATTTCAAGTGTCAAGAAGCAGAGAAAGAACAATGTTTTGCTGGATTAAAAATGTGAGACGATTGTAATGGTAAATGCAAAAAAGCAGACTTCTATAACAGATTATTTTAAACAAAATGTATGTATTGATGTACATTTGTTCATTCATAAAAGACATGTACTGTGCGTTATGAATCTGCTTAAATTTCGAAGTTTTAAACATTTTAATCCAAATTTAGTCATTAGAAATTTCGGTTATAAGAAACTGATTTTCAATTTCCTCTGACGAGTGCTGACTGTTTGCCTATTTCCGTGATGATTCGAAGGCCAGCTCTGTATTATAATTTTTAACAACAGTAATCTGAGTACTAGAAAACAAAAAGGTGAAAAAAAGGATAATTTAAAATAGTTCTGAAAGAGAAAAGAAAATTATTTGAGTCTGGCGTGTTTGTATAGCACGTACTTCAAGCTTTAAAGCGTAAATATGATGCAATTTGTAGTCACTGATAATTTAATTAAACAAAGAGCTTTATATATTTATGTTTCCATTGGATCAGATTTACTTTCAGTATTTAAATAATAAAATAAAATTATTGAAATGACAATTCACTAAACTCATATTTTGGTGGGCATGTGATAAAAAAAATTTGCGAGCTTAGTTGCTCCTTTGTGTAAAATTAATTCATAACGATCACTACGAAATTTACGAAGAAAAGCATATTATCGATATAATATGTTCCAAACGTCAGTTCTTCATAATATAGGTTCGTACATAAGTGCCCTGGGAGTATAAATAAAGTGCTAGCTAAAAGACTATAGTTGTAGGACAGGTGTGTATGGAAATGTATCCGGGAACACGAACGGCAGCTATCCGAGGTTTGATGAATTCTCTCTCGATTCATCCTTTCTTTTGCCGCTTTGAAATAAGGATAATCTCCCATGCAGGGCGCACTTTTCTTGAGGTTTCGGGATATTGTTATATATGGTTTCTCCCATGCATCATGTCAATATTCGGTCTTATGACTTTGAAGCCAAAACAGATTAAGTTCAAAGCATACAGGAACAAAACGAAGAAAATGAAGAAAGGCAATGAAACACATACAAGGGATGTTTAGCGTGAATGATTTTCTTCAGCGATTCAACATAATTTTTATGTGAGATGTTGGAGAGTGCAATGAAAAGGAAAGAGAATGGTTGTTCTGGGGGCATAATATAGTCTGTCTTTTTCGGCTTTGGTAAACAGGGATACACTAATAACGGAAAGGTACATTACGGCGTTAAGGCAAAGTACTATTTTAAAAGGAAGAGCTATATAAAATAAATAGCCAGAATTAGAGTTACCTAGCTTGAAAGCTTGCAGTTTCCAAATGAAAAAAAGATTTTAAAGCACTGCTGGAAAATATCAACTGTATACTTAAAAATTTAAACAAGAAAAAACTGGAATCAACATAACCCTTTTTTAAACCATTTATTGGAAATATTATTACGTAAAACGTCGATACATTTCATTGACGGGAAATTGGAAGAGCAATAGAAATATAAATGAATTTATAAGGAATATCATTTACGCATCACCGTTTCAGTTTTGGTGGCACATAAATGATTTGTGTCAAATAGGCATTTAAGTGTTTGTTTACCCACGTGAAGTCGTGTATAGAAGATCATCCCTCTGATCTTTTAAAAACTTCCATGCTAAAAGAAAGGTAAATTTAAAGTAGGATTATTCAGGAAGGAAAGTCTGCACCTGCATTTCATTTTTCAATTGTATTTCCTGTGAAAACCTGGGTCACCCTCATTCTGTCATTTCTTTTTCAAAGTGCTTTAATTCATTTATTTAACTCTTTAATATTTATTTTTTTGGACTCTTTTTTGTTTTACGCAAATTCGTGTCACAAAACGGTTAAATGGAGTTAGGTATCTGAACTTGCATCTAATATCTTTTGTAAAATGTGAATTAAAATTCACATTTCAATTTTGGGCTCCTGATGTTCAATTGTTAAAGGACAAAACTATTTTATATAAAATATCTATTACGTAATATTTTGTGGCGAATTATATTTAAATCCGATATTGAGAAATTTGGGGTCGTATCGGTTACCACTAATGTAGCTTAGCCTTTTCTTAAAGCAAACTCGCGATAGGAAAAATATAAGCAGGAGTGGAAACTGAGTGCCCTGATGTTGAAGTAAAAATAAATGTTCACAAATTATAGAATTATTGAAATAAACGGAATCCCGATTAAGAAGAAGCAGTAAGCGTCAATGGTACATTACGTGATAATTACCAGACTCTCCCTTTCCACAGCAGCAGATGAAAGAAAGCAAATCGTGAAAGCGCAGAGGAACTTAAGAGAAAACTGAGAACACCGAATAACAACATTACTACAAACTTTTGGGAAATTTGTAATATTATGTATCATCTTTTTCCTCATCATCAACCATTATCATTTCACTACTGAATAAAGGTATCCACAGGACTGTTCAACAAATTTCTCTCTTGTGTCAGTCCCCATCTTTTCCGCTCAGTCATGCGTTGGAATTTTACCCGCCAATCTTCCATATGATCTTTTTCTGGGTATTTTCTTCTTCACATTTATTTATGAAAATATACGAAATCTTCACTTGTTTATTCCTGGTCAATTCTTATGGCAATATGAACATACCACTACCAGTTCAAGGAATTTTCCTGGCTCATGATGCCATTTTCTCCTGTCATTCTCGCGATTCATGATTTTCTTTTATATCATTCGACGTCGTACGAAACATGTCCTTTGCTTTGTCTTGCATGCCTGTTTGGAAACTGCTGCTACGCTGTCCCGATGACAAAGGACAACTGCGTGCGGCTTCGGGAAGGGATATATATATATATATCATCATCATCATCATTGTCAACCATTATCAATCCACTGCTGGACGAAGGTCTCCCCAAGTTTCCTCCACAACGGTCTGTCTTGTGCCAGTCTCCTCCATGTCACCCCTGCATACTTTCGAATTTCATCCACCCATCTCCCATGTGGTCTTCTTCTAGGTCTTTTCCTGTCCCTTGGAATCCAATCTAAAATTTCGGCTGTCCATCGATGATCTGTCCTTCTGGCAGTATGTCCAGCCCATTGCCATTTCAGGGATTTAACTCTGATCATGATGTCTTCCACTCTTGTCATTTTTCGGATCCACGAGTTCCTCTTCTTATCTCTCCTGGTTACACCAAGTATGCACCTCTGCATGCCTCTTTGAGTTGTCTGCAGCCTTTGTATGTCTCTTTTAGTTAAGGTCCACGTCTCTGCACCATACGTAAGCACTGGAAGGATGCATTGATCAAACACTTTTCTTTTAAGACATAATGGCATATTGCTCTTGAAAATTATGCTGTTTCTTCCAAAAGCTCTCCAGGCAAGTTTTGTACGCCGATTAATTTCTTCATCAATGTGACCCTCACTTGATATCTGCTGTCCAAGATAAACGTATGTGTCTGTTATCTCCAGCTTTTCTCCATCAATCGATAAATCTTCATTTCTTGCAAAAGCATTGAACATCACTTTTGTCTTCTGAAAGTTCATTTTTAATCCCACTTCTTTACTCTTGTCAGCAAGTTCCTGGATCATACTCTGCAGCTCTGATGGGCTAGTTGCAAAAATGACTACGTCATCAGCAAAACGAAGGTGGGTTAGATAATCTCCATTAATCTTTATCCCCTTGTTTTCCCAGCTCAGTGACTGAAAAACACCCTTTAATGTGGCATTAAAGAGCTTCGGAGATATGGTGTCACCTTGTCTCACTCCCTTTCCAATTTTTATGTGTGTTGTATTTTCAAACAGCCTAATCTTTGCACTTGCATTTTCATAGATGTTATTAATAATATTAATGTATGCATCTTCAATACCGCAGGTTTTCAGAGCCATTGTAACTGCTGATGGTTTCACCGAATCAAAGGCTTTTTCATAATCGATAAAAGCCATGCACAATGGAAGTTCATATTCCCTCGCTCTTTCAATTAGTTCTCTCAGCACATGGATATGATCTATTGTGCTGTAGCCACTCCTGAATCCAGCTTGTTCTCTCGGTTGAACCATGTCCAGTGTTACCTTCAAGCGGTGTGAAAGAACTTTAGTGAAGATTTTATAAATTACTGATAGGAGGCTGATAGGTCTGTAGTTTCCGAGATCCTCAATGTCACCTTTCTTATGTAGCAGGATCATTGTAGCGGTGTTCCAATCCTCAGGAATCTTTCCTTCATTAAGGCATCGAGTGAAAATTTGGGCGAGTACTGTTTCGATTTCTCCACTTGCTTCTTGTATGATGTCTACAGTAATTCCATCTTCTCCTGGAGCTTTTCCCCGCTTCATGTTCTGGATTGCATGTGCAACTTCTGCTGGAAGGACTGGAGGAACTCTGGTACTGGTATCTTTCATGATGTCTGGAGTGCATGTATCATCCCTTTCATATAATTTGGAGTAGAAATCTTTCACTCTTGTCAAAATTTCGCCTCTATTTCTTGTTACAGAACCATCTTCTTTTCTCAGTGCCATAATCTGTTTTCTTCCCTTACTGAGATGTCCCTTTGCTATCTTTAGGCTTTGGTTGTTTTCAATTGCTTTCCTAACTAGTTCACAGTTGAATTTTTCTTACGTCTTCAGTGATACTTTTTCGTACTGTCTTGCATAGCTCTATATATTCCACTTTGGAAGTCACATCTTCTTTAGTTGTCCTCATCTCTCTTCTTTTTTGCATCAACATTTTCGTTTTTCCTGATAATTTATTTACATGCAACTTGTTCTTAGACCCAGCTAATTTTGTTGCTGTTTCCATAAGAGCTTTGGTTACTTTTCTGTTAACTTCAGAGATGTCCACTTCTTCCGATGTTAGGCCTTCTAAAGCAGAGAACCTGTTCTTCAGTTCCAACTTGAAGGTATTATGGTGTTTTTTAAGGTTGGTTATGTCAATAGATTTTGTTTGTCTTATGAGCTTGCCACGTTCAAGTTTAGTGTTGAGGTGCATCTTACATCTCACCAATCTATGGTCACTACCTGTGTTGAACTTGTTTAGCACACTGCAGTCTTCTATGACGAATTTTTTGTTACACATAATAAAATCAATTTCACTTGTCGTCCCATTTGGATGTCTCCATGTCCATTTCCTGTGTGGCTTTTTCTTGAAGAAGGAGTTCAAGATGAAAAACCCTTCTGCCTCTGCAAACTCAACGAGAGTATTTCCACGCTGGTTTCTGTTGCCGTGACCGAATTTACCTGCTGAAGCTTCATTCTGTTGCCGTTGCCCTATTTTTGCATTGAAATCTCCCATAATTATTTTCAAGTGCTGCTTACCTTTATTATTTAGATGACAAATTTCCTCATAAAATTCTTCAATTTCTTCTTCAGGATGACTTGTGGTGGGTGCATAAGTTTGAATAATCTGAGCCTGGTATCTTCTCGATAGTTGGATAACGAGTCGTGCAGCTCTGTCAGAGGAACTTTCAACTTCTACCACTTTATCCTTCAGTTTCTTGTTTATTATAAATCCAACACCACTAGTTCTGCCAGTATCTGTCCCACGATAGTAGAAGAGATGTCCACTTTTCAGTTCGATGAGATCTTCTCCTTTTCTCCTTACCTCACTTAGCCCCATGATGTCCTACTTGATCCTTTGTAGTTCCTCTTCCAATTCAAGAAGCCTTGAATCAGAAGATAGGGAGCGTCCATTGTACGTTGCCAAGGTCAGCATCAGATGGCAGCCTAGTCCTGTCCTCCGGGGATTCTTAGCACCCTCTGCCTTCATGTCGCACTGGCCGCTGCCTTGGCCAGGTACATTCCAGCTTCCGGAGACTGAGGGCCAAGATTTAAGTTGTGTTGTCATTTTGGAGGGGTTTGGCCATAACTCACCACGCTGGCCAAGCGGGTTGGTGAGTGTGGGATAGAATTTCCTCTAATCCCGATGGTATAGTTATACCGCTATTGGCGGTCGTCAGAGCCCGTTTAGTGGGAACAGGATGCACCACGAGATGGCGGGGTTGACATTTGTCAAGGAGAGGCTGTGAACTTGTGCGAAAAGCAGTTAAAAACATATATATATATATATATATATATATATATATATGTGCATGTGTGTGTGTGTGTGTGTGCGTGTGTGTGTGTGTGTGACAAAAAATAGTCGTCGTAGACTGATGTGTGCTAAAACATTTCATCAAAGGTAATGACCATAGAATGGTGAGATGTAAGATGCAACTCAACACTAAACTGGACCGTGGCAATCTAATAAGACAGACAAATGTATCGATATAACCAACCTTAAAAACATACCTTCACGTTGGAACCGAGGATCAGATTCTCTGCTTTAGAAGAACCAACATCGAAAACAGTGGATGTTTCTAAAGTTAACAGAGAACTCACAAAGGCTCTTGCGGAAACAGAACCAAGAATAGGTGGTACTAAGCACAAGTTACATAAGAAGAAAATTTCAGGAATAACAAAAACATGGATGCAAAAGAGAAGGGAAATGAGGACAAATGAAGAAGACGTAACTTCCAAAGTGGAACACATAGTGCCATGCAAGACAGTACGGAATAGTATCACTGAAGACATAAGGAAATTCAATTGTGAACTAGTGCGAAAAGCAGTTAAAAACAACTAAAGCCTGAAGAGAGGAAATCTCTGTAAGGGAAGATAAAAGATTATGGCACTGAGAAAGGAAGATGGTACTGTAACAAGAATTAAAAGAAAAAATTTGACAAAGGTGAAAGATTTTTACTCAAAACCGTATGAGAGTGATGATACATCTATTCCAGAAATTACGACAGGTACCAGTACCAAAGGCCCTCCAGCCTTTTCAGCAGAAGTTACACATGCAATTCAGAACATAAATCGGGTAAAAGCTGCTGGAGAAGATGGAATTACTATGGACGTTATGCAAGAAGCAAGTGGATAAATTGAAACTACACTCGCCCAAGTTTTCTCCAGATATCCTAATAAAGGGAAGATTCCAGAGGATTGCAAAAAATGCTACAATGGTCCTGCTACATAAAAAAGGCGACGTTTGGAATCTCGGAAACTACAGGCCCATCAGCCTCCTATCAGTGGTAAATAAAGTCTTTACTAAAGTTCGTTCATATCGCTTGAAAGTACCACTAGGCATGGTTCAAACAAAAGAACAAGCTGGATTCAGGAGTGGCTACAGCACTGTGGGTCATATCGATGTACTGAGAAATCTAATTAAAAGAACAAGAGAATATGAACTCCCATTATACATGGCTTTTATTGATTATTAAAAGGCCTTCGATTTCGTAAAACCATCAGCAATTACGGTGGCTTTGCTGCGGTATTGAAGATGCGTACACTATTATTATTAATGACATCTATGAATATGCAAGTTCAAAGGTTCGGACATTTGAGCACACACCAGTAATAAAAATTGGAAAGCGAGTGAGACAAGATGTCACCATATCTCCCAAGCTCTTTTATACCATATGGCAACATGTCTATCAATCATTGAACTGGGAAAACAAAGGGATAAAAATTAATGGAGATTACTTAATTCACCTTCGTTTTGCTAATGACGTAGTCATTTTTACAACTACCCCTTCAGAGCAGCTGGTTGTGATTCAAGAACGTGCTGACAGGAGTAAAGAAGTGGGATTAGAAATGCACTTTCAGAAGACAAAAGTGATGTACAATGCTTTTAGCATAAAAGATTTATTGATTGATGGAGAAAAGCTTAAAATAACCGATAACTTCATTTATCTTCGGCAGCAGGTATAAACTGAATGTCACATTGATCAAGACATTAATCGTCGTATAAAACTTAGTTGGAGATCTTTTGGAAGAAACAACAAATTTTAATAGGAATATGCCATTTTGTCTTAAAAGAAAAGTGTTTAATCAATGCATCTTGCCCGTGCTTACGTATGGAGCAGAGACATGGACCTTAACAAAAAAAAGACATACAAAGACTGCAGACAACTCAAATTAGCATGGAGAAATGCATGCCTGTTGTAAGAAGGAAGGATAAGAAGAGGAACTTGTGGATAAGGAAAATGACAAGAGTGGACGACATGATGGCCAGAATGAAATCACTGAAATGAAAATTGGTTGAAACATGTAGCCAGAAGAACGAACCACCAATAGACAACTGAAATTTTAGATTGGATTCCAAGGGACAGAAAAAGTCCCAGACGAAGACCTCATGGGAGATGGATGGATGAAATTCGGAAGCATGCCAGAGTAACATGGAGGAGACAGGCTCATGACAGACAACTGTTTAAGAAACCTGGTGAGACCTTCATCCAGCAGTGGATTGTATATACATATATATACACTGAAGTACCAGAAAAGCTAGTACACCAGTCTTAATACCTGGTAGGTCCCCGCGGGAGCGCAGGACTGCAGAAATACGACAGGACATAGACTCCACTAGCTTCTGGAAACATGCTGCAGGCAATACACGCCATACTTCCAGCGGAGCGTTCCACAATCCTGGTGTATTCCGAGGTATCTGTTTCCTGTGTTCGATAGCGCGTTGCATGACATCCCAAATGTGTGTTATCACGTTCATATCTGGGGGACTTGGGTGGGAATGGCAAGACCTCAAACTCAGATGAATGCTCGTCTAACCATAATGTATCGTCCCGATACTTGTGTGGAGGTGCATTGTCCTGTTGGAACAAGCCCAATACATCAGCATGAATGCAGGATATGAACGGGTGTACTTCGTCAGAAAGGATGCGCACATAGTATTAGCCGGTCGCAGACGTATCAGGAGTCCCAGTGAAGTCCAGCTAAACACACCCCATACCATTACGGGCCCCCCTCACCCCTGCTGGTACAATTCCCTGTTGACAAGCGGGATCCATGGCTTCATGGGGTTTGCGCCACACACGAATCCTTCCATCTGCCCGATACAGTTCGAAACGCGACTCGTCAGATCATGCTACTTGTTTCCAGTCATGAATTGTCCAGTGGCGGGGTTGCCGTGCCCACGCGAGGCGCATAGCTCTGTGTCGTGCACTCATCAAGGAGACTCGAGTTGGGCGTCGGCTCCCAAAGCCCATATCGTGCAGGGTACGTTGCACAGTCCGGACGCTGATGATTGTTGAGGCTCCAGCATTGAATTCCGTTGATGCCCGCGAGAGTGTTGCACGCCTATCACGTGAAACGATTCTTGACAGCCGACGATGGGCACGTTCACCCAATGTCTTTTTACGACCACACTGGTATTGTAGGTTGGAGGTTTTGCAGGAATTTTTGGAGTCACGGTACACCCTTGTAATGGTCGTCCGTGAAAATCCGAACTTCGTTTCTAAATTCCAAATACTGTGGCCCATCTCACGAGCGCTAACTATGACACCTCGTTGAAAATTGCTTAAATTGTTATTTCTTGTCATTCTCATGCCGAAAACAGCTCTGACAGCTGGAAAGGACGTCTATCGCTTTATATACACACTGGCGAACGCAAACAAGTAAGCGCACAGGTGACGTTGCTATGTATTTTACATAAGCTCGTCTGTACCAGTTTTTCTGGCACTTCAGTGTATATATATCACAAAACTTAAAAAGCTTCAACTTGCAAACAAATGCAAAATTATTCCTGCAAAACCGCGCTCTACTGCATGTTTCAAATATAATCAGCATAGTAATAAAGTCAACCGCAGAAAAAATATAATCCTAATGCAGAACCCGAAATAACAACCCTAAATTCCTGATAAGAGAATTTTTTTGCCAAAGACAGAAAAAAAAAAAAAAAAAGCTTAATTAAAAGTAAACAAGCATTTTTAGATTAACGCACCCTGTAACACCAGACCACTCATCAGGGAAACACATCCTCTAACCCGGGGTGAAAGTTCAGTTTTCATGAGATTGACAACTTTTGCAACCAAAATACATATATCTTATTACATTTTGCAAGAAATATATATCTCTCTTAGGTATTCTGTCTTCATTACCTGAACCTTTTTATAGAGCTTAAAGAACATAAAACAAATAGAACTTACTTGTAACTCTTACGTGAACAACATAGAACCTGAAATAGAATAGTGAAATAAGTAAACTAAAAAACTCAAACTGAAAATTCCCCAAGGCAGTAAAGTAAATACACCTGACGGTTAAGGTCGGTAAACGCTTTTGAATAATGCAAAGATGTTATTACGTCATGGATGAAAGTTCGGGCTGTTAGAGCCCTCTGGGGTGACCCGGAGGAAATGAATATTTTGTGTGGCCCTAAGGACAGGTTAATAATAGAGTAATTAAGATGGTGCAAAGGTACAAAATCTAACTTAAAAAATTGAATTAGAATATGAAAGATGACAATAAATTTTGAAAGTGAAATTTGCAGAAATTAGGAGGATAGTTATTTTTCAACAAATAAGAATATCATAATTTAAGAGCATTTATAGTACTATTTTTATTATTGCAAATGTTTGAATTTCTTATAAACTGTGAAATAATAAAATTACAGGGAATTGTTATGGGGATTTCTTAGTTCCAAATACTTAAAAGTAGAGCAACAAAATCAAATTATATTATTTTATCGAAAGGTCCCGTGAGAAATCCTTTACTAGTCAGAACTAAATCCAAATCAAAAACCGTAGTTCTGAAACTGAAAAAAACAACATGTATATATATTTATACATACCGTTGGTACCTGCTGTGAAGGAAAATGAGATTTCAGTTAATGAGATTTCAATTATGTAAAACTGCTGACGTCATTATTAAGCATTTCATAAGTACAAACTTCGGTATGTGTTTGTTTTTACGTCGTAGTAAAGGATCTTATATTAAAACACTAAAAGTTCCGAACTTCCAGACAATATAAAATATCGAGAGCAAACATTTTCCAGTATCGCATATCAGTTAATGCGAAATTTATCTGACATCTGTACATAACTTTACAAAAGTTTCACAACATGACTCTGCATCAGAGGTTCTCGAAGTGTTTTATGCTGTGCCCTGGCGCTCCGCGATGGCTTTGAAAGAGCATCGTGGTACTTTCTGGCAAAATTCTCTCGTGACACCGTCATTTTTACCAATGAAAGAGCTTTTATGGTACTACTTTTATTATTGCAAATGTTTAAAATTCTTATAAACTGTGAAATAATAAAATTCCAGTGAATTGTTTTGGGGATTTCTTAGTTCCAAATACTTAAAAGTAGAGCAACAAAATCAAATTATATTCTTTTATCGAAAGGTCCCGTGAGAAATCCTTTACTAGTCAGAACTAAATCCAAATCAAAAACCGTAGTTCTGAAACTGAAAAAAACAACATGTATATATATTTATACATACCGTTGGTACCTGCTGTGAAGGAAAATGAGATTTCAGTTAATGAGATTTCAATTATGTAAAACTGCTGACGTCATTATTAAGCATTTCATAAGTACAAACTTCGGTATGTGTTTGTTTTTACGTCGTAGTAAAGGATCTTATATTAAAACACTAAAAGTTCCGAACTTCCAGACAATATAAAATATCGAGAGCAAACATTTTCCAGTATCGCATATCAGTTAATGCGAAATTTATCTGACATCTGTACATAACTTTACAAAAGTTTCACAACATGACTCTGCATCAGAGGTTCTCGAAGTGTTTTATGCTGTGCTCCTGGCGCTCCGCGATGGCTTTGAAAGAGCATCGTGGTACTTTCTGGCAAAATTCTCTCGTGACACCGTCATTTTTACCAATGAAAGAGCTTTTATGGTACTACTTTTATTATTGCAAATGTTTAAAATTCTTATAAACTGTGAAATAATAAAATTCCAGTGAATTGTTTTGGGGATTTCTTAGTTCCAAATACTTAAAAGTAGAGCAACAAAATCAAATTATATTCTTTTATCGAAAGGTCCCGTGAGAAATCCTTTACTAGTCAGAACTAAATCCAAATCAAAAACCGTAGTTCTGAAACTGAAAAAAACAACATGTATATATATTTATACATACCGTTGGTACCTGCTGTGAAGGAAAATGAGATTTCAGTTAATGAGATTTCAATTATGTAAAACTGCTGACGTCATTATTAAGCATTTCATAAGTACAAACTTCGGTATGTGTTTGTTTTTACGTCGTAGTAAAGGATCTTATATTAAAACACTAAAAGTTCCGAACTTCCAGACAATATAAAATATCGAGAGCAAACATTTTCCAGTATCGCATATCAGTTAATGCGAAATTTATCTGACATCTGTACATAACTTTACAAAAGTTTCACAACATGACTCTGCATCAGAGGTTCTCGAAGTGTTTTATGCTGTGCCCTGGCGCTCCGCGATGGCTTTGAAAGAGCATCGTGGTACTTTCTGGCAAAATTCTCTCGTGACACCGTCATTTTTACCAATGAAAGAGCTTTTATGGTACTACTTTTATTATTGCAAATGTTTAAAATTCTTATAAACTGTGAAATAATAAAATTCCAGTGAATTGTTTTGGGGATTTCTTAGTTCCAAATACTTAAAAGTAGAGCAACAAAATCAAATTATATTCTTTTATCGAAAGGTCCCGTGAGAAATCCTTTACTAGTCAGAACTAAATCCAAATCAAAAACCGTAGTTCTGAAACTGAAAAAAACAACATGTATATATATTTATACATACCGTTGGTACCTGCTGTGAAGGAAAATGAGATTTCAGTTAATGAGATTTCAATTATGTAAAACTGCTGACGTCATTATTAAGCATTTCATAAGTACAAACTTCGGTATGTGTTTGTTTTTACGTCGTAGTAAAGGATCTTATATTAAAACACTAAAAGTTCCGAACTTCCAGACAATATAAAATATCGAGAGCAAACATTTTCCAGTATCGCATATCAGTTAATGCGAAATTTATCTGACATCTGTACATAACTTTACAAAAGTTTCACAACATGACTCTGCATCAGAGGTTCTCGAAGTGTTTTATGCTGTGCCCTGGCGCTCCGCGATGGCTTTGAAAGAGCATCGTGGTACTTTCTGGCAAAATTCTCTCGTGACACCGTCATTTTTACCAATGAAAGAGCTTTTATGGTACTACTTTTATTATTGCAAATGTTTAAAATTCTTATAAACTGTGAAATAATAAAATTCCAGTGAATTGTTTTGGGGATTTCTTAGTTCCAAATACTTAAAAGTAGAGCAACAAAATCAAATTATATTCTTTTATCGAAAGGTCCCGTGAGAAATCCTTTACTAGTCAGAACTAAATCCAAATCAAAAACCGTAGTTCTGAAACTGAAAAAAACAACATGTATATATATTTATACATACCGTTGGTACCTGCTGTGAAGGAAAATGAGATTTCAGTTAATGAGATTTCAATTATGTAAAACTGCTGACGTCATTATTAAGCATTTCATAAGTACAAACTTCGGTATGTGTTTGTTTTTACGTCGTAGTAAAGGATCTTATATTAAAACACTAAAAGTTCCGAACTTCCAGACAATATAAAATATCGAGAGCAAACATTTTCCAGTATCGCATATCAGTTAATGCGAAATTTATCTGACATCTGTACATAACTTTACAAAAGTTTCACAACATGACTCTGCATCAGAGGTTCTCGAAGTGTTTTATGCTGTGCCCTGGCGCTCCGCGATGGCTTTGAAAGAGCATCGTGGTACTTTCTGGCAAAATTCTCTCGTGACACCGTCATTTTTACCAATGAAAGAGCTTTTATGGTACTACTTTTATTATTGCAAATGTTTAAAATTCTTATAAACTGTGAAATAATAAAATTCCAGTGAATTGTTTTGGGGATTTCTTAGTTCCAAATACTTAAAAGTAGAGCAACAAAATCAAATTATATTCTTTTATCGAAAGGTCCCGTGAGAAATCCTTTACTAGTCAGAACTAAATCCAAATCAAAAACCGTAGTTCTGAAACTGAAAAAAACAACATGTATATATATTTATACATACCGTTGGTACCTGCTGTGAAGGAAAATGAGATTTCAGTTAATGAGATTTCAATTATGTAAAACTGCTGACGTCATTATTAAGCATTTCATAAGTACAAACTTCGGTATGTGTTTGTTTTTACGTCGTAGTAAAGGATCTTATATTAAAACACTAAAAGTTCCGAACTTCCAGACAATATAAAATATCGAGAGCAAACATTTTCCAGTATCGCATATCAGTTAATGCGAAATTTATCTGACATCTGTACATAACTTTACAAAAGTTTCACAACATGACTCTGCATCAGAGGTTCTCGAAGTGTTTTATGCTGTGCCCTGGCGCTCCGCGATGGCTTTGAAAGAGCATCGTGGTACTTTCTGGCAAAATTCTCTCGTGACACCGTCATTTTTACCAATGAAAGAGCTTTTATGGTACTACTTTTATTATTGCAAATGTTTAAAATTCTTATAAACTGTGAAATAATAAAATTCCAGTGAATTGTTTTGGGGATTTCTTAGTTCCAAATACTTAAAAGTAGAGCAACAAAATCAAATTATATTCTTTTATCGAAAGGTCCCGTGAGAAATCCTTTACTAGTCAGAACTAAATCCAAATCAAAAACCGTAGTTCTGAAACTGAAAAAAACAACATGTATATATATTTATACATACCGTTGGTACCTGCTGTGAAGGAAAATGAGATTTCAGTTAATGAGATTTCAATTATGTAAAACTGCTGACGTCATTATTAAGCATTTCATAAGTACAAACTTCGGTATGTGTTTGTTTTTACGTCGTAGTAAAGGATCTTATATTAAAACACTAAAAGTTCCGAACTTCCAGACAATATAAAATATCGAGAGCAAACATTTTCCAGTATCGCATATCAGTTAATGCGAAATTTATCTGACATCTGTACATAACTTTACAAAAGTTTCACAACATGACTCTGCATCAGAGGTTCTCGAAGTGTTTTATGCTGTGCCCTGGCGCTCCGCGATGGCTTTGAAAGAGCATCGTGGTACTTTCTGGCAAAATTCTCTCGTGACACCGTCATTTTTACCAATGAAAGAGCTTTTATGGTACTACTTTTATTATTGCAAATGTTTAAAATTCTTATAAACTGTGAAATAATAAAATTCCAGTGAATTGTTTTGGGGATTTCTTAGTTCCAAATACTTAAAAGTAGAGCAACAAAATCAAATTATATTCTTTTATCGAAAGGTCCCGTGAGAAATCCTTTACTAGTCAGAACTAAATCCAAATCAAAAACCGTAGTTCTGAAACTGAAAAAAACAACATGTATATATATTTATACATACCGTTGGTACCTGCTGTGAAGGAAAATGAGATTTCAGTTAATGAGATTTCAATTATGTAAAACTGCTGACGTCATTATTAAGCATTTCATAAGTACAAACTTCGGTATGTGTTTGTTTTTACGTCGTAGTAAAGGATCTTATATTAAAACACTAAAAGTTCCGAACTTCCAGACAATATAAAATATCGAGAGCAAACATTTTCCAGTATCGCATATCAGTTAATGCGAAATTTATCTGACATCTGTACATAACTTTACAAAAGTTTCACAACATGACTCTGCATCAGAGGTTCTCGAAGTGTTTTATGCTGTGCCCTGGCGCTCCGCGATGGCTTTGAAAGAGCATCGTGGTACTTTCTGGCAAAATTCTCTCGTGACACCGTCATTTTTACCAATGAAAGAGCTTTTATGGTACTACTTTTATTATTGCAAATGTTTAAAATTCTTATAAACTGTGAAATAATAAAATTCCAGTGAATTGTTTTGGGGATTTCTTAGTTCCAAATACTTAAAAGTAGAGCAACAAAATCAAATTATATTCTTTTATCGAAAGGTCCCGTGAGAAATCCTTTACTAGTCAGAACTAAATCCAAATCAAAAACCGTAGTTCTGAAACTGAAAAAAACAACATGTATATATATTTATACATACCGTTGGTACCTGCTGTGAAGGAAAATGAGATTTCAGTTAATGAGATTTCAATTATGTAAAACTGCTGACGTCATTATTAAGCATTTCATAAGTACAAACTTCGGTATGTGTTTGTTTTTACGTCGTAGTAAAGGATCTTATATTAAAACACTAAAAGTTCCGAACTTCCAGACAATATAAAATATCGAGAGCAAACATTTTCCAGTATCGCATATCAGTTAATGCGAAATTTATCTGACATCTGTACATAACTTTACAAAAGTTTCACAACATGACTCTGCATCAGAGGTTCTCGAAGTGTTTTATGCTGTGCCCTGGCGCTCCGCGATGGCTTTGAAAGAGCATCGTGGTACTTTCTGGCAAAATTCTCTCGTGACACCGTCATTTTTACCAATGAAAGAGCTTTTATGGTACTACTTTTATTATTGCAAATGTTTAAAATTCTTATAAACTGTGAAATAATAAAATTCCAGTGAATTGTTTTGGGGATTTCTTAGTTCCAAATACTTAAAAGTAGAGCAACAAAATCAAATTATATTCTTTTATCGAAAGGTCCCGTGAGAAATCCTTTACTAGTCAGAACTAAATCCAAATCAAAAACCGTAGTTCTGAAACTGAAAAAAACAACATGTATATATATTTATACATACCGTTGGTACCTGCTGTGAAGGAAAATGAGATTTCAGTTAATGAGATTTCAATTATGTAAAACTGCTGACGTCATTATTAAGCATTTCATAAGTACAAACTTCGGTATGTGTTTGTTTTTACGTCGTAGTAAAGGATCTTATATTAAAACACTAAAAGTTCCGAACTTCCAGACAATATAAAATATCGAGAGCAAACATTTTCCAGTATCGCATATCAGTTAATGCGAAATTTATCTGACATCTGTACATAACTTTACAAAAGTTTCACAACATGACTCTGCATCAGAGGTTCTCGAAGTGTTTTATGCTGTGCTCCTGGCGCTCCGCGATGGCTTTGAAAGAGCATCGTGGTACTTTCTGGCAAAATTCTCTCGTGACACCGTCATTTTTACCAATGAAAGAGCTTTTATGGTACTACTTTTATTATTGCAAATGTTTAAAATTCTTATAAACTGTGAAATAATAAAATTCCAGTGAATTGTTTTGGGGATTTCTTAGTTCCAAATACTTAAAAGTAGAGCAACAAAATCAAATTATATTCTTTTATCGAAAGGTCCCGTGAGAAATCCTTTACTAGTCAGAACTAAATCCAAATCAAAAACCGTAGTTCTGAAACTGAAAAAAACAACATGTATATATATTTATACATACCGTTGGTACCTGCTGTGAAGGAAAATGAGATTTCAGTTAATGAGATTTCAATTATGTAAAACTGCTGACGTCATTATTAAGCATTTCATAAGTACAAACTTCGGTATGTGTTTGTTTTTACGTCGTAGTAAAGGATCTTATATTAAAACACTAAAAGTTCCGAACTTCCAGACAATATAAAATATCGAGAGCAAACATTTTCCAGTATCGCATATCAGTTAATGCGAAATTTATCTGACATCTGTACATAACTTTACAAAAGTTTCACAACATGACTCTGCATCAGAGGTTCTCGAAGTGTTTTATGCTGTGCCCTGGCGCTCCGCGATGGCTTTGAAAGAGCATCGTGGTACTTTCTGGCAAAATTCTCTCGTGACACCGTCATTTTTACCAATGAAAGAGCTTTTATGGTACTACTTTTATTATTGCAAATGTTTAAAATTCTTATAAACTGTGAAATAATAAAATTCCAGTGAATTGTTTTGGGGATTTCTTAGTTCCAAATACTTAAAAGTAGAGCAACAAAATCAAATTATATTCTTTTATCGAAAGGTCCCGTGAGAAATCCTTTACTAGTCAGAACTAAATCCAAATCAAAAACCGTAGTTCTGAAACTGAAAAAAACAACATGTATATATATTTATACATACCGTTGGTACCTGCTGTGAAGGAAAATGAGATTTCAGTTAATGAGATTTCAATTATGTAAAACTGCTGACGTCATTATTAAGCATTTCATAAGTACAAACTTCGGTATGTGTTTGTTTTTACGTCGTAGTAAAGGATCTTATATTAAAACACTAAAAGTTCCGAACTTCCAGACAATATAAAATATCGAGAGCAAACATTTTCCAGTATCGCATATCAGTTAATGCGAAATTTATCTGACATCTGTACATAACTTTACAAAAGTTTCACAACATGACTCTGCATCAGAGGTTCTCGAAGTGTTTTATGCTGTGCCCTGGCGCTCCGCGATGGCTTTGAAAGAGCATCGTGGTACTTTCTGGCAAAATTCTCTCGTGACACCGTCATTTTTACCAATGAAAGAGCTTTTATGGTACTACTTTTATTATTGCAAATGTTTAAAATTCTTATAAACTGTGAAATAATAAAATTCCAGTGAATTGTTTTGGGGATTTCTTAGTTCCAAATACTTAAAAGTAGAGCAACAAAATCAAATTATATCCTTTTATCGAAAGATCCCGTGAGAAATCCTTTACTAGTCAGAACTAAATCCAAATCAAAAACCATAGTTCTGAAACTGAAAAAAACATGTATATATATTTATACATACCGTTGGTACCTGCTGTGAAGGAAGCACTAAACGCATTCATTGTATAAAGAAATTGAGGATGTATGTGAAGCTTTCCAGTGTATTTTCGTTGGTGAAAATGACGGTGTCACGAGAGAATTTTGCCGGAAAGTACCACGATGCTCTTTCAAAGCCTTCGCGGAGCGCCAGGGTACAGCATAAAACACTTCGGGAACCTCTGATGCAGAGTCATGTTGTGAAACTTTTGTAAAGTTATGTACAGATGTCAGATAAATTTCGCATTAACTGATATGCGATACTGGAAAATGTTTGCTCTCGATATTTTATGTTGTCTGGAAGTTCGAAACTTTTAGTGTTTTAACATAAGATCCTTTACTACGACGTAAAAACAAACACATACCGAAGTTTGTACTTATGAAATGCTTAATAATGACGTCAGCAATTTTACATAATTGAAATCTCATTAACTGTAACTTTCATAATAAAACAGTACAGCTTTGCATCTAAAGTTCACACGAACTATTAATAACATATTCTTTGTCATATTTTTCACAAGTGCCCTTTTAAACTAAACTCACCGATGTCGCGACTATCTGGCTCTCGAGAGATTTAATATATAACAATTCTAACGGAATTTAAATACTTCGAGGTAGCAACATTCTTCACACACATTTTCAAATTGTGATTAAGAATTTTAATTGTTGGACTGTTTTCTTTTGTCAACTTATTGAGAACCTTACGGCGTTGTAAACATTAGGGGTATTATTTTCAACCGCGTCAATAATGCAGCTTTGTCAGTTCAACTTTTCTAATGTTCCAGATACTCTGATAGTATATTGTGGTAAGGAGAAGAAATCTGAAATAAAAAAGAAAGGGGTCGTTAGATCCAAACTGAGAAAACAATAAGATGGCTTCAATATACGTTTCCTTACTACTTATCTCAGCAGAAGTGGAAGTCTAGAATTGATTTTATTAACAAATAAAAAAATACTGTGTGCTGAAAACATTGGCGTTTTGACTGTGTAGAAAAATTCAAGCACAAAATGTTTCAAAGCGCTGTTTTTTTTTGTTTTTTATTTTCTTTGGATTTCGTGCGTTTGCAGGCATCCGTACTTAAAGACCTACCAGCATTCCAATTTTTTGATCTATAGGTTATTTAGAACTGGTCTAACAATTCGCCAATAGTTCAAACAGACAAAGCCACCATTTTGGTTTTTTGGTTTTTAGACCTTAGGACCTATATGCTGGCCAATGTTCAGACCTCTAGATCATTTTGAAATGGTCGAACAATTCACGAACGAACACACGCGTATTTTCCCTGTTCTTTTTATATACGAGGCGAAAGCCGATATTTGCATAGGTATTCACGCATGGAGGCGGAAAACGCCGAACATTAATCAATACGTCGCTACGTCATTAAATATTGCGTCATTACCATTTTGATATTGTAGCCTGACCTTTCACCCAATCAGAAGATAATGCTAAAAATAGCTTTGTCACCATGGCAGCAGTTCAGGGGACCAGAACGTTCCTTTATGGTTATCGTGAAGATAGACAAGCCGTTCATTTCTTTCCTTTGCTTCTTTAAAAAATGCTTAAAAATAAAAAAAAATACTTTTTCTTATTTTTTTTTGTAAAAAAGGGATGATAGTTTTAAGTATATGCTGTAAAAATTGCAATATCTTATGATCTATAGTTGCCATATATCCATTTTTTTAATGGATCCCATCGCGAAATAGAATTTGTTTTAAATTTAAAAATTTAATTTCGGGTAAACTAATTCGAAATTTAAAAACAGAGCAACGAGGTGCAAAAATTCGGTTATGGCACTACATGCCCAAAAAGTTTCGTGGTTCTGTTGCTGTTAGCGTGTCCGGAACGTGACCTGATAGCACTTTTGTGTTTACTTTGACTTTAATATACAATAGCTCTTGAAGTATCGGCAGAATAAAAAACGGTTACTTTCAGCGTGTTTTACAAACAATACTCTACAGATAATATAAATTTCATATTTTTTGTGTTCAATACGTTTTGCGCTAAGAGCTAGGAAAGCAACAGGGTCGCAAAATTTCTGAAACAGCGGTAGCAGGGGCGGCAGTTACTTTTTTTTAGAATAAAGATAAAAATTTAAAAATTGATGGTTGTTTTACATTCGCCGACACAGCTGGAAAAAAAATCATTCATTTTAAATGAAATTAAATACGAACGGACAGATGTCCCGGGCTCTTTTACGATGGGAAGTGAAGCTAATGGAACAAAGAGTCGTTTTTCATATGACTAGTTGCTAGGCGACAAGTCATGTGGGAGGCACTTACTCAGAGACATTATTTATTGAACACGCCTCATACCATCGGAGAGAATAAGTGAGATAGCATACTCATGGGGTGTCATTTTCTCATAGGTATTTGGTTAGTATCGCACGGAATAGGACAGTGCACGTACGTGACAATAATTTTCTAAGTTTTTTATATACTCATAAATCTGCATACTTTTCCTAATCAACGTATTCGAGTAACTCTTTTGCATTTACGTGGGACGGATGCGTATGAACAGAATAATCAATATGGCGATCAATATTTTTAGGGGGTACATACATGAAATGGATATACAAACCAACGGAACTAAAGAACTTTATCACACGCTTACCATTTACAACCAGGCAGAATAACTGGGTTCTCAATCAATTATGAGAGCTCAATGGCATTTTTACCTTTTACCTAAAGGACTGATGGGAGGATTTCTACATATCAGTTTCATAAACCCAATTAACTCCGAAAGAACTTTTCCAAATTATATATACTCTATTATTATTTTTAAATACTGCACCATATTTAAATCCGTTTCCTGTGAATCGTAAGAATTTCATTTTTTCTCAAATGTGTTTTTTAACTACTATCAATTAAACCCAAATTTTGCTTTAAATGTACAGTTTATTCTTTACTTCATCTCGTGTTTGGTGTGCACGTAGCCCTCAGAGTTCATAGTCATACCTTTGACGATGTAAGGCCTACTCTTGCTGAATTATTAAACGTTCGTCCCAAATCATAGTGAGCGTGCACTTGCCGGCAAAAATTTGAGTTCTAAATATTTTCGCTCAAGGAAAAGATCAGTTTCGGTATTCCAGCGATTGATTTTTAATTTCTGGATCATAATGTTGAAACCAACTCTGACCACCGGTAACAATTTTTTGTTAAATAATGACTATCATGATTCAAATCTTGATTTTTTCACTTTATGTCTACATTGCTATGAGAAAGCCTCCCAGTGGAATTTCAAAGCTTGGAGAACCTGTATACAAATTTACACCACGAAAATAAACGCATTTACTAGGCTGTAAGCGTTCCTTGCGTACTCACAACCAGGTGTATTTAAAAATAAAAAAATGGATAACTTTATGACTTCATACGTACCTTTACGATGAAAGCTGACCAGCATTTACAGTATAGGAAATTGTTTAGCACCGTCTGCCAGTTTTTCGATTTCGCGGCGGTATAATTTATTGTCCTTGGAGGATAAGAACTCCTTCACCCCAGATGCTATCTCCTCCTCGTTGTTGAAATGCCACCCGCTAAGGAAGTGCGCTGGGACCGGAACAAGTTATAATCCGGCGGGGCAAGATACGGACTATATGTTGCATGTGGCATCAGTTCGATGTCCTCAAACTAGTAAGTTTAGCACCGGTAAGAGGCCGAGCATTATCCTGCTGTAAGAGAGCGCGCTTTCTGTTCACCAGTGCCAGGTACGTTTCCTCCAAAACGTCATAGATCCGCTCCATCTGTTCAAAGTAAAGTTTGGTATTGATGGTTTGACAGTCTAAAACAAATTTGTACGGGATTATCTTCTCAAAATTCCACCAGACGCAGACGGTCACTTTGTGCTCCAAACGTCCACGTTCCGTAACAGGTTCAGGAAGTTTCCCCGAGCTCAACCACTGCCATTGCGTGTTAGGATTGGGGACGTAGACCCAATTTTCATTGCAATTCACAATTCCTTTGAAGAAACTACATTGTACGAGTTTTCTAGGAGTTTCGTGCACACTTCCACTCTGCGGTTCGCTTCAGCTGGCGTCAGTTCGTGAGGGACAATGCAGCAGATCTTGTAGGCTTTACCGAAGTCATGATGGTGATGAACCACGGTTGTCTGTGATATACCCAGCTCCCCTGCGAGCGCAGGTTGTCGTATTTTCCCCTACTGCATGGCACATAGCCACCGTATCTACGGTTCGGGCCTACCTGACCTTGGCTAGTCACGGAACATTTCCCTTTCTCTCCATTTGCCCTGATGAAGCTGAGACAAACGCCCTGCAAAACTACAGTAGAAGTCAAATAAATATATAATAGTGAATAAACGTGGCTATTTTATTCTACGCATTTAATTAGACACATTGTTTTGAGTAATTTATTCTAAACATAAATTATTTATAAAGAAATTTTAAGATTGTTTTATGTATATTGTGATAAGAGGGCATATGTCGAATACCTTTCACCAATCTGTGGTGGAGGGTCGTGCTATCCAGTAACGAAAGTTTATTTATTTTAAACTTAAAATTATCTTGACACAGGCGTTAACCTAGTTAGATTTCTGTCTTGAATTATAATGTTTTAATACCTGGTATAACTCTGAAGCACAGTATTGTTACATTTATGTTCAGAACTGTTTAGCGTTACCCTTAACATTACACTTATTGCAGTTCAATCATTAATTGAGTTCAATTTTTGCATTACACTTGTTCACGTTAATGATACATTGTCGACAGTTTAAACACTAACTATTACCTCTTATTTCAAGCTTGTTTTACATTTGAGATCAACTGTGACAAATATTAATAGTTTTAAATGAGTTGAACGTTTCGAGGAAATTTTCATGATGAACATTTGTGGTTATCGTTTCTGACGTAAAGTAGTTATCAAGATTGATATTTTGCACTTGTCTGAAATTATGGTCTGAACTCTTTTAATTTTATATATTAAACTATAGCTTATCTGGCTTTGCATTAAGTGGCATCATTATCATCATCATTGTCAACCATTATCAATCCACTGCTGGACGAAGGTCTCCCCAAGTTTCCTAAACAACGGTCTGTCTTGTGCCAGTCTCCTCCATGTCACTCCCGCATACTTTCGAATTTCATCCACCCATCTTCCATGTGGTCTTCTTCTGGGTCTTTACCTGTCCCTTGGAATCCAATCTAAAATTTCGGCTGTCCATCGATGCTCTGTTCTTCTGGCAGTATGTCAAGCCCATTGCCATTTCAGGGATTTAACTCTGATCATGATGTCTTCCACTCTTGTCATTTTTCGGATCCACGTGTTCCTCTTCTTATATCTCCTGGTTACACCAAGCATGCACCTCTCAGTGCTTCTTTGAGTTGTCTGCAGCCTTTGTACGTCTCGTTTAGTTAAGGTCCACGTCTCTGCACCATACGTAAGCACTGGAAGGATGCATTGATCAAACACATTTCTTTTAAGACATAATGGCATATTGCTCTTGAAAATTATGCTGTTTCTTCCAAAAGCTCTCCAGGCAAGTTTTGTACGCTGATTAATTTCTTCACCAATGTGACCCTCACTTGATATCTGCTGTCCAAGATAAACGCACGTGTCTGTTATCTCCAGCTTTTCTCCATCAATCGATAAATCCTCATTTTTTGTAAAAGCATTGTACATCACTTTTGTCTTCTGAAAGTTCATTTTTAATCCTATCTCTTTACTCTTGTCAGCAAGTTCCTGGATCATACTCTGTAGCTCTGATGGGGTAGTTGCAAAAATGACTATGTCATCAGCAAAACGAAGGTGGGTTAGATAATCTCCATTAATCTTTATCCCTTTGTTTTCCCAGTTCAGTGATTGAAAGACATTTTCCAATGTAGCATTAAAGAGCTTCGGAGATATGGTGTCACTTTGTCTCACTCCTTTTCCAATTTTTATGTGTGTTGTATTTTCAAACAGCCGAATCTTTGCACTTGCATTTTCATAGATGTTATTAATAATATTAATGTATGCATCTTCAATACCGCAGGATTTCAGAGCCATTGCAACTGCTGATGGTTTCACCGAATCAAAGGCTTTTTCATAATCGATAAAAGCCATGCACAATGGAAGTTCATATTCCCTCGCTCTTTCAATTAGTTCTCTCAGTACGTGGATATGATCTATTGTGCTGTAGCCACTCCTGAATTCAGCTTGTTCTCTCGGTTGAGCCATGTCCAGTGTTAAATTCAAGCGGTGTGAAAGAACTTTAGTGAAGATTTTATAAACTACTGATAGGAGGCTGATAGGTCTGTAGTTTCCGAGATCCTCAATGTCACCTTTCTTATGTAGCAGGATCATTGTAGCGGTGTTCCAATTCTCAGGAATCTTTTCTTCATTAAGGCATCGAGTAAAAATTTGGGCGAGTACTGTTTCGATTTCTCGACTTGCTTCTTGTATGATGTCTACAGTAATTCCATCTTCTCCTGGAGCTTTTCCTCGCTTCATGTTCTTGATTGCATGTGCAACTTCTGCTGGAAGGACTGGAAGAACTCTGGTACTGGTATCTTTCATGATGTCTGGAGTGCATGTATCATCCCTTTCATATAATTTGGAGTAGAAATCTTTCACTCTTGTCAAAATTTCGCCTCTATTTCTTGTTACAGAACCATCTTCTTTTCTCAGTGCCATAATCTGTTTTTTCCCCTTACTGAGATGTCCCTTTGCTATCTTTAGGCTTTGGTTGTTTTCAATTGATTTCCTTACTAGTTCACAGTTGAATTTCTTTACGTCTTCAGTGATACTTTTTCGTACTGTCTTGCATAGCTCTATATATTCCACTTTGGAAGTCACATCTTCTTTAGTTGTCCTCATCACTCTTCTTTTTTGCATCAACATTTTGGTTTTTCCTGATAATTTGTTCACATGCAATTTGTTCTTAGACATAGCTAATTTTGTTGCTGTTTCCATAAGAGCTTTGGTTACTTTTCTGTTAACTTCAGAAATATCCACTTCTTCCGATGTTAGGCCTTCTAAAGCAGAGAATCTGTTCTTCAGTTCCAATTTGAAGGTTATATGGTGTTTTTTAAGGTTGGTTATGTCAATACATTTTGTTTGTCTTATGAGCTTGCTACGTTCGAGTTTAGTGTTGAGGTGCATCTTACATCTCACCAATCTATGGTCACTGCCTGCGTTGAACTTGTTTAGCGCACTGCAGTCTTCTATGACGAATTTTTTGTTACACATAATAAAATCAATTTCACTTGTAGTCCCATTTGGATGTCTCCATGTCCATTTCTCGTGTGGCTTTTTCTTTAAAAAGGAGTTCAAGAAGAAAAACCCTTCTGTCTCTGCAAACTCTACGAGAGTATTTCCACGCTGGTTTCTGTTGCCGTGACCGAATTTACCTACTGAAGTTTCATTCTGTTGCCGTTGCCCTATTTTTGCATTGAAATCTCCCATAATTATCTTCAAGTGCTGCTTACCTTTATTATTTAGATCACGAATTTCCTCATAAAACTCTTCAATTTCTTCTTCAGCATGACTTGTGGTGGGTGCATAAGTTTGAATAATCTGAGCCTGGTATCTTCTCGAGAGTTGGATAACGTGTCGTGCAGCTCTGTCAGAGGAACTTTCAACTTCTACAACTTTATCCTTCAGTTTCTTGTTTATTATAAATCCAACACCACTAGTTCTGCCAGTATCTGTCCCACGATAGTAGAAGAGATGTCCACTTTTCAGTTCAATCAGATCTTCTCCTTTTCTCCTTACCTCACTTAGCCCGACGATGTCCCACTTGATCCTTTGTAGTTCCTCTTCCAATTCAAGAAACCTTGAATCAGAAGATAGGGAGCGTCCGTTATACGTTGCCAAGGTCAGCATCAGATGGCAGCCTAGTCCGGTCCTCCGGGGATTCTTAGCACCCTCTGCCGTCATGTCGCACTGGCCGCTGCCTTGGGCAGGTACATTCCAGCTGCCGGAGACTGAGGGCCAAGATTTAAGTTGTGGAGTCATTTTGGAGGGTTTGGCCATAATTTTTAAGTTAAAATAAAATATAGGTGGCATATCACCTATATTTTATTTTAACTTAAGAATTGGATTACTGTTTAATATCTTTCTGAAAATATTTTAAAAATGGTTCGCTGGAGCACTGGAGATCGGCGCGAGTATTTTTTTCCTGTTTGGGGAAGGGGAGTTTTATCCTTCTTCCTTCCGGCTTCTTTGACCCACTTCGGAGCTGCATGTATTTCAAGAGTCAAGGCTGAATATGCCTGTCTGCTTTTAAACTGTCATTGTATGTGAGCGTTACTTGTTGCGTTTTCTTGCACAGTGTGTGAAAACGTTGTGAGAATGTTCTTGTTTCAGAGTAAGGCTCTCAAGGCCGTTTCAAGTTCATTGAATGGTTGAGAATTCCATTGAATTTTCTGTGACTCTATCGCCTGAGGGGGAGAGGGATACAGAGCCTTCAGATATACCCATAGGGGCACACTATGTATTGTGTTCCACGCGGACGCTTTAATCTTTGAAGACAAGACAGAACTTAGGTTTTTGGCCATAGGTACCGTATTTTTGTAAGGGCTTTACAGTGTTTGGGATTGCGGTCTCCTGGCAAGTTTGAGATCCCTTTAAATCGCTACCTTACTGGTGCGCGCTCGAGTAGTGCAGACGAATCAGATACGAGAGTCATAACAAATGTTCTGCACACGTTAATCTAAAACGGAAGCGGATGATGCGATCGGGAAATTCATTCTACCATCTCAATGCGAGGGTAATAACGAAAGTTCTGCACACGTTAATCTAAAACGGAAGCGAGTGATGCAATATGGAAAATGATTGTGTCATATCAGTACGAGGGTCATAACAAAATTTCTGCACACGTTAATCTAAAACAGAAGCGGATGATGGAATCGGGAAAATTATTGCATCATCTTAATACGAGGGTCATAACAACAATTCTACACACGTTAATCGAAATCGAAAGGGAATGATGCAATCGGAAAAATGACTGCTTCATGTCAAGATCAAACTCAGAAATTCTGTGTTGACAGGACGACTCGCTATCATTTATTTAGGGAACGTAGAATAGTTTGGAAATGGCAGCTCCTCAGGTCGAGTCACAAAGGTAGACCAGACCTCGTACGTGAAAATAGCTGTCATGCGGGACAAAACTCCAACACATATGCACACTGCTTTGCAAGAAGTTTGTGCGGAAATAACACTTGATCGAAGCACAATTTCTCGTTAGGCATCGCTTTTTTGGGGGTCTGAAACAGCGTCGAAGGTGATCACCGCTCAGTTCGATTTCAAACTGAGACACACAAATCATCTGTCACCATTGTTGCAACGCTTTTCGTAGAGAATCGCCGTTTCACAGTCGAGCAGATTGCTCATCACGCAAATAGTTCCTCCAAGTCTGTTCCCCTGATTTGGAGAGACTCACAAAGCGCCTTGTGCCCCATCAACTCACCCCATAACATTAGTCAGCCAAAGTGAGCATCGCACAAGATCACTTCCACAAATTCAAAAGGGAGAGCGACGTCTTCCAAAACAGAATTGGCACAATTGATGAGAATTGGACCCGTGATTTTTAGCCAAAACTGTAGTTAAAATATTCGGAATGGAGGCATCCAAGTTTCCCACATCGGCAGCATTCCAAAGTGAAACTAATGTTTTTTCGTACGATGCCAAGGGTGCTGTGATATCTGATCGAATGCCGGCATGGCAAAATGTCAACACACAATATTATCGTAACTATCTGAGGACAAATGTGAGACCAAAAATTAATCAAAATCGCCACAACTTGTTGGAAGCGGGAGTCATCTTGCTGCATGATAAGGCATCATGTCATGATGCAGCGTCGTACGGGGACATTTGACGAAATATGGCTGGGAATCTTTATCCCACATACCATACAGCACTGATCTCAGTCCACCCGAATATGATATTTTCCCAAAATAAAAAACACGGCACCGTGGCATCCGCTACGAATTGCTAGACGAACTGTCAATGGAAGTGACACTAGAAACACGACAACTGAACAAAGATCGCGTGCTGCGGGGCATCCAGGAAATACTTCACCGTCGGTAAGCTGTCATTTGTAGCGAAGGGGAGTGCATTAAGCTGCAATAAGATAAGTTTTCTCCGTTACTTCACACTTTTCTTAAAACTTTACAATGTGCGGAACTTTTGTTAGTACCTCCGACGGCGTCATCAACGCCTTGTTAGCTTTACTTACCGCAGGTAAAGATTTCACACATTTGAAAGAAAGAGGAAAGAAAGATGATTCAGTTCATTACCGATTATAAAAGTCGGGTTCCAAACCTCACACATTTGTAACTTAAAGGAAAGTCTTACTTGTTTGACCAGTTTTCAGACGTAGAAATCTTAACGTTTTAAGTGTTTTGTCCCGCTGCATGTTACAAGGCAGTGCGGTACCGTTAGCATTCAATATATAATTTTCGTCATATTCAAATAAGGGTTTCTTTATGTTTCCTTCGTTCCAGCCTCTGACATTTTCCGCAATAGCAGAAGCACTTCCGCAAAGTATTTCTTATCAGGATCGTCAATGTCGTAATAAATATCTACAACCATCCACTTGAAGCCTTGAAGCGTTCATCAATATTCAATTTCATCTCCATGCTTTTGTTCTTTTTGTTCATCATTACACCAGTCGGCGTATTAGAAGGTCGCATATTGATTATCCACACCATCACTATTTCTCCGACACTAGATATTTTCAATCCGCTGCACAAATACGATTGGGAAAAACATGAAATCTTCTTACTGATTTAAGTATCTTCCGGTTTTCGATAACCCTGATGAGAAGGCATCTCTTTGTACGTAATTTAGTAATCTCTGTATTCTTACGACAGTTATCGTCAACCTCCTTCAATAGCAGATATTTCTTGTGAATTTACGAAGAGCTACGGCATAAATGCAAATCACGATAAGTAGGTAAAAGTTTATTGTTCCTCAGAATGGACAAGAGGACAATTTCATAAGTAAGCACAATCTGTCAAGTGAACTCTAACCTTGACAGAAGCGCGTAATATCTGTTTCCAATAAGATAAGTTTTACACACACCCAGTACTACACCCTGCAATTTGGAACATAGCACGACAATACTTCTACCGTTGACCACTGAACACAGGGATCCTTTACATTTCCTTCCTCTTTGAAGATCAAGGGAGAACAACTCAATCGTCTAAAACTTGCCCTAATCGTCGTCATAAACTGAATTTCGATTAGTTTCTTTTGTAGCGGTAACTTTTTCACTTGGGGTCCCTGTGACAAAAAATGTAGACTTATTCTGATCGTTATACGGAGAGGAAAACAGCATTGCCCCAATGGCTTTGAGTATGTAAAGTCAATACAACAGATCAATTTATTGAAAATTAACTATAAAGATGATCTTTGTTTAGAGAGCATACTGTATTTACTTAATAAGAGCTCATGGTTTTCTCGAGTTTGTTTGAGTAAATCCGTATCTCTGAGTAAGATCCCACTTACGTTAATTATGCCGTGGCCTCCATGACTGAAAAATTCAACTCATGAGACACAATATAATTTTACTCCCAGAATAGGATGATATCGAAACATTGGGTTCACATCCGGAACTTAAGCACATCACACAGGCCAACGGCACGTCTACATGCTACAGTTTGCCTATCAAAGAATCGAGACCCCACACAAACTCCAATGTTGGATTGATTCAGGAAAATATATTGAGAATTTACTTAAACATTTATCTTTCACCCATCTAACGCAATCATGAATCACAGACCAGTTGTTAGGTTCACACGAACCTGGAACATCAACCTAAGAAAACAAAACAATGAGGGAGTGAAAATTTTGAACAAGTTTATTGACGAGATGGTGTCCCCGCAATTTGTGGGCTGTCGTACGGCAACGAACTCATTAAGCTGCACCGTGAGGATAGGAATTGACTTTTAAGTATACAAATGAAGCATTGTAGTTAATTTTAAATTACGAAAATTAGAAATGAGGAAATTAATGGATTTTTTAAATTTTCAAATCACATCAATATTAAGAACACTGGTATCCAACGTTTATGTCCCAAAGTCATTTGCAGCGATTTTGTCTTGTAAAGTGACACCATCATTATGTTAATGAACATAAAAAACGAATATGTCCTTTTTGCTTGTGCATGGCAACATCCGCAGATATCCCCAAGCTGCGATATAAGAATGGAACCGAAAAATGTCTTAACAAGAAATGTGGTAATCTGGTTCGGACAGGTAACTATCACAATGACCATATATACTCATGACCAGTTTGAAGATGAACTATGGAGAAAACGAATTCCGTTCCTTTTTTCAACATACGTCCACGAACGAAATTCCACAGTAATGTGGACACTGAGCACCATAGAAACGAAACCCTTGACCCCTATGTCAAACATTTTCTGGAAACTGTTGGTATTCAGTTTCATTTAAGGGGCCCAACTTTTAAGTGATTCCCTGCAGTGTGAGGATATTTGTTGTGAGTTTACTGAACGGGGTCTAATGAGATCCTGAGACCAATCTTGCCAGTCCTTACAAAGAATATCCCCACTCTGCAGGAAATCATAGGAAAGATGGGCCCTAAATAGAAACCCAATGCTAACAGCTCCCAAAAATTGTCTGATGTAGAGCTCAAGGATTTCGCTTCTATGGCGTTCAGCGTACACGTTATGATGGACATTTTTTCGTGGATGTTTGCTGGATCATTAGGTGTTTCCCTTCCGCCCAATAGAACAGTGCAAGAGAATCAATTTGCAAACTGTATCTCGAATTTTCTGTAAAAAGAACACCTGCCCATTTGTCACTTCTGCATGAGCGATGTTGTTGCGTGCACCTTTTCAATCAAGGTCTCCTGTGGAAGATGAGGTAAGAGTATACACTACGGATTTTCAGGATTAAAGACCGGTTGCATTAAGCTTCAGATATAACTGTTACCTTGACGCTGTAGTCGAGTTAGCAGCAGGAAAATCGGACGGTAATTCACGAACAGTATAGAACTTATGAAATTGTGAGAATAAAGCAACATAACTGTCCTAACGTTGTTTCATATTTCTTCGACGACTTGGCTAGGCCTCGATGACACTTCATCGTTGCTGTTGAACTGCTCGCATTACCAGAAAGCTACTCAGGGTTGGATATTAATGTTACTTCTGACCAGGGCTTGCGACCAGTCGACTTTGAGTTGACTTATCGCTCACCACCGAATACAATCGGATGGATGCACATGAATTAGACAAAAATAAAGCATTTTCAGCTACCGGAATGGTTCTGAATCTCGTTCTCAACAAGGAATTCCACTACAGTTCCCCGCTCGTTTAACGTATGTAACTGAATTTACACATTGGACAGTATTTGCTATCTGGTATGTAAATTCCACTCCGGGTATTTTTCTCGTAACCATTTACGTATGTGCTCTGAATACTGTAACTTTTCATTGAGCTCTTTGGATTATTTGCCCGCTACTGCCTTCCAGACTTCAAATTTGGACATCAGTGTTAAACTGCATTTATCACACTTTGTCTGCAAACTGAGCTTATTATCA
This sequence comes from Macrothele yani, assembly GCA_039090855.1. Lineage (NCBI taxonomy): Eukaryota > Metazoa > Arthropoda > Arachnida > Araneae > Macrothelidae > Macrothele > Macrothele yani. The sequence continues at coordinate 31,951,449 of CM077034.1, forward strand.
CGATAAATCAAGGAGAATATCTAGTCTTTTACCAAAATGCATATGTTTTAAAAGACGTAGGTCGTAAGTCTATATCTGAAATCTGTATCATCTCACGGAGAATGTGAGAGACATTAAGTAATAATACAAATTGCACTGGTAAATATTTATCATTCATTTCGCAAACAAACAGAGGTCTTCGAAATCCTGGTAGTCCAGAAAAAGCAGACTTACTTACTTACTGTCTTTCACACGACATATGCCATTATGTTCTAATTCGTAATCGTACCGGCTAAAAATGAGTAGCCGTACTGGGGAAATAGAATAGGAAGCTTCGACAAACAAGATACTAGGTAATCTCACCAAAAGCATGTACCTAGATAGTCTGTTTAAAAAATAAATTTAAAAATCATCCATTAGTAACCACATATTTTCATTTGACCTCAGTTATATCTATGTTCATGAACAAAACTAGTGTTTATCTGAAAACACTTGACCTGGAGTTAATGCAAAATTCAAACAATTTTAAAGTACATGTCTATATCAATGGATTTTTGTAAAATTTTAACAGTGAACTAAATCAAATATGAATGTCATAAAACGAACTGGTATTGTATTTGTACTGAATAAGATGCAATCATTAAAACAAAATAAATAAATAAAACTGGGCCAAACATTTATATTAGATGGATTAAAAACAAGTGTTCACCTCCTAACAAATTTTGCAAGGAAATACCATTGAGGAAAGGAAATTTCATAATTAATTGCAAAATTACCCTCCAGAAAATGTAAAAGAGAGGCTACATTTAAATAAACCTCGTCAGGAAACACAATTTCAATACTCTTTTGTTATAAGAAAATACTGTACACTGATATTAAAGTTTGAACCATCGTTTTTAAAACCTATGTGCTTTTGGATTGTCATGAAGTTTCGTACAAATTTTACTAAATTCTCCTCCTCATATAAGAATATTTCTAGCTTCAAGGAAAGTTTAAATCTAGTAAAGCTTTGCTCATTATTGAAATAGAATCATGCATACTTAACACAAATGTATCATGGATGCAAAGGGTGCTTCATGGTATCGACATGCAAAGAACTGAACAACCAAATGCGTACTGAAACATTTAAAAGTATACTTCGCACTTAATGCAAAAGTATTCTCATATCTTTAGGACACTGAAACTATTTGAATATATACAGTATACATAGTACTTTATTCTGTTATCGCAGTAAAATTCATTTCCAAATAACAAGAGAAATATTTATTTACTAACAGCTGTATCGTGGTAGTTTTGAGAAGTGAAGAATTCGATGAAGCTTCATGCGAACGCATGTCTTGGTAGTTGGTCCTACCGTATGTGTGCTACAGCACTTACATTTGAAAAAATATTTACGGTATATTCAGTAATATCTGGTTTTATTAAATTCTGTCATTGTAAACTGCTTTATTTTCTAATCAGAATAAGGCGTCAAATTATTTCAAATCTGCCCTCTTTCTTTAGAGGTGGAAAAGTATATGTCTCTTCCACTGCAAAACGAGGCTTTGTTTTTAAATCAGCAGCCGCTTGTGGAAATTTCGCAATGGTTCCTAGTACCTTCTCAGGTTTGTCTTCATTAATAACATAAATTCGCAATCGTAGCGGCTAGAAATGAGTAGCCTAATGGAATAAAGTCTGTGACTCCACCCGCATGCTGATAATCATATAATCCGCAATAAGACATATGTCAAAATATATGATGTTATGATATTTTCTGCCATGGAGGCGTACTTTTCAAACGGTTCATGCTCGTCGCAACGTTTCCCATAACGTGCCTGTTCCACCATATCGTACGAAATTTCATCAAAACATTTTCATATGAAATTGAGTCTTGACTAACAGAAAATCCACCTTTCAGGAAACCCTTTTTAACTGCTTTTAAGAAATACATCACAAAGCAGTTCATTGCAAAGACATTGAATCTGTCAGAATAAAAATGAAGGTAATATCCTGCTCAAAAGAACGAATGTAATCAAAAACGTTTATCTCCGTCACTGTGCTGTCGTACATCTAATCATTCCTTCGACTATTTTGTCGGAGCTTAGTTGTTGTATTTGGAGAAAAGAACACTGCCACTTTAAAATCAGTGATATTACAGTATGCGCTACATTTATCCGTATTCAGGCATCTTACATTTGGTTGCTTCAAAAACTTCTGCTGTAGTTGCTTTTCCCTTTAACTAAAATATTATCTCATTCATTCAAGTCATTTTGTTAAAATTGTGTTTTACCAGCAACGTTTTAATGCCCTCGAAATATGGATGTTTAGTGGATTTACTAATAGCACGTAAAGCAAATTTTTAAGCAATACCTGACCCGCGCAAAAACAAAAACAAAAAAAGACTGACAGCCTTTCTTTAAAACGGTTGCCGGCTCTAAATTTCGTAACTTTCATGCATAGGGTAAGGTCAGAAAGCGCTCGGCCAGTCAGGCCTGTTTCGTATGCAGTTGAAATATCAAACGTTGTGTTACGTTTCGAAAGTGAGCATGATTCTTAACTACGAATATCGATCGCGGTTGTTAGTTTCGTTGCTGTGTCCTAAAAGGATGGTTTTTACAGTTGATGCTAGGGCTATCTTTTCACCGCTGGAGGTTACAACTTCAGCACTGGAATTCATAAAGATTTGCAGAATGTAATAAAAATTGTGACATGTCTTCCAAATGCATATCTCTTAATGAACTATCGTCAATTCGTGGTTTTCAAATCCTTCACATCAGCCAAATTTCAGTTTAGGTTTCTGCGGTTCTCATCCGTTTACGACACGGTGTAAAATACTAAAAGCACAAACAGCTTTCAATTGTAAGCATTGTACTTCGTATAATGTCGAATTGCGCCGCAATTGCTGTTTTATTCTAAATATCATCATGTACTTCGCTTATGATGGGCCCTAAAATTTCATTTTTCTAAGAATTGTTTTCCTTTGGATAAAAAATTGTTCAACTTTACGTCCCATAAAAACATGAACAGAAGGTTTGCAAAATGAAAAGAAATGAAATCTCTTGAAAAATAAAAGTAAGAAAATGAATGCTCCTAAATTTTCTTTTTCTTTAATAAGGAAGGAATTATACCTGCGTATGTCAATGGATCTGAGATGGAATGAGTTGAACCCTAACAAAAGCATCACCCATTCTGAAATTATTGGTTTTGCGTTGAAGCAGGAGACGCGGCTACTGGGTCTTCTTCTTCAACAAGAGTTATCTCGTCCACTTTTCATCTCCATCATTTCCCAGTCAGAACAAATATTGAGAAAGTTACCCTAGCGTGCTTCAGAATAAACTGGGTAACCACATTCCATTTTGAAATACATTTTTATTTAATTTTTGGATTACAGATTTATGTTTTTTTTTATTTTTATAGCAAATACAAATGTAAATGCTTCGTACAAACTGTTCTTGCGATTTTCTGTAACATGCAGTGCAATTAAGGTTTTCACCAAATTTCATTTAAATTGCTTCCATGCTTTTTTTATAACAGCTTTTCAAACCTTTTATTACTTTAGGGCACCCAGTGTATGCATTTCCGTCCTCTACATTCTAAAAAATACTTATCTTCTCAATAGAAAAGATCATTTTGTACTTTAGATATTCCTTCCGTTGGTCTCATAGCTCATGTATATTCATTTTATGTTAAATACATACATTTATATTATACTATTTCTTTTAATCAGCTGATATACACTATCTACTAACAAGTAATTGGACACCTGTGATAGCAAAGGGAAACAAAGTTTATTCACCTTCAAGAATTGGTGAAGCCTCCACGAGCGGCGATTACAGCTGCGACCGTCCTGGGCATACTCTCAACCAGGCGTTGTACGACGGTTAGCGGAATTTTCTTCCACTCGGCTTGGAAAAGACAGGTCAGTTCCTTCACCGATTTCGGACGGTGGGGGCACCCCTTACGTCGACGCTTCAACTCGTCTCCCAGGTGGTCGATAGGGTTAAGGTCCGGGCTCTGCGGAGGCCAGTTCATTCGATTAACCCCAATGTCACAACACCAAGCCATAGTGGACCTCGCAACATGACAGGTGGCATTGATATTCTGAAAGGAACATTGGTCCACCCCGTAAAACTGCCACAACGTAGGAAGCGCATGGTCATCCAAAATGGTGCAGTAGGTCCCGGCGTTGAGTTTCCCAGCAACTGCGACCAAGGGTACCGTGCCATACCAGGAGAAACACCCCCATACCATAATTCTACCGCCGCCGAACTTCACAGTTGGCACAATACATTCCGGCAGGTGGCGTTCTCCAGGCACACGCCAAACCCAGACCCTGCCATCTAAACGGTAGAGGGTGAACCTTGATTTGTTACTCCAGAGAACCTGTTTCGACTGTTCAACACTCCGCTGTCGACGTTCTTTGCACCACGTTAGCCGAGCAGCGCTATTGGACTTGGTGATCAAAAATTGTGGGCGGCAGCACGTCCATGATAACCGAGCAGATGGGTTTCCTTACGGATGGTATTCATCGGAAGAACACTCCCGGATGCCTGTTGAAACTCCTTGCGAATGTGGCGCATCGATTTTGTGCGGTTCTTCCGAATTTCTCTGGCCAGTACCTGTCGGTCTCTAACTTCCAGTTTTGTGGGTCTGCCGGGTCGTGGCACATTCCGACAGTCACCTCTCATCTTCCACTTGCAAATCACGTTGGCCACTGTCAATTTTGGGTACTTTAACTCGCTAGATATGTCACGTATAAATCTGCCATTTCTGCGATACCCGACGATTACATCTTTCCTGAAATCGCAGAGCTCCGAACTGCGTGGCATCTTGCATGAGACTGGTTGCGTTGTTGTTTCCCACACGATATTTAAAGGCGGCGGCCGTGACGTGTATCAGGACCGCAGATACCGTCGATTGCAGGGGTGTCCAATTACTTGTTGGTAGATTGTGTACATTGAAAACAGCTGAAAAACTTCAACGAGTTTAACAAGTCTGGTGTTTACTCCATGGTAATACATAAAATACGTCTCCATCCTCCAAGGAAAATTCCGCCCCATGACAGAAGCGCCTTGCATATCTGGAAATGACATAAATGAACAACGTTATTCAAGCCCAGCACAACTTCAGTCACCCTAAAAATGAACAATTCGTCGCATTAAGCTCAAAGGATTGAATGCAACAATTTAAGGTACGCATAGCATTACCTGCAATGGAGATTTTTCTGCACACGTGTAAAATATCTTAATATATCATGTTATTGTCCGCTGATGTATCTGAGATAAAAATCAAATGTACCAGATAAACGCCACTCCGTGCGTACCCTTTACGGTGCTAGAAATAAACATATATATAAAAATAAATATGTATAAACGAGAAAAAACACACGTTTTTCAAATCCATCAATTTCTGATTTCTTAAATAATTAACGTAATTTATGTGGTAAAGTTATTTTAGTGAGAAAACAATTTGTTATTTCATTTGTGAGATACTTTTTTCCAAATGCGGATCATAATGGAATTTATTAAAAAGAGCAAGCATTTAAAGTAATTATTCTGACTCCTCCCCTTACCAAAAAAAAAAAAAAACTAACAACATTTCTAATAAAAAAATTGAATAATTAAATTTACATAAGTAAGCTCAGGAAGTTGGTGGTAGCGTATCCGCTCTCTGTGCCATAGAAAAAAAATTAAATGTGAGCTTAGAAGCCTCGAAATGAAAAAAAACAGTGGGATAGCCTATAAACGAAAAAAAAAATAACTAGAAACCTATTACTCACAAAAATGTTTACCTACCCAATTTAGCACGGGTAGAAAATAACACACACAAACCAAAATGTGGTGTGACTCCCCACTCCTACTAAGAGAAGCACTTGTTTCTTCTCTTAGGAATAGGGAGGAATCATTACACCCTGAGGAAGGCTAGCCTAGGAGCAGGAATTCTCTTCAAAGAAAAGGAAATGATCAATTTTCCTATTTTTTATTACTTTTTATTTTTTTAAAATGCTCAAGCAAATAAAACCTGTTTTTAGGTAAATAATTACGAAAAAGCATTATTTAAAGCAACAGATCAAGTCAAATGTAACAAAACACATGTCCTTTGTTTCGTTCCTTACACTGCAGTTCTTTTTAACTTAAATCAGTTTTACGCGCAATGTGTTTTCTGATGATTATTCGTAACAGGTTTTAATCTTTGCATACGGAAACAAGATTTCTAGTTTGCGTTCACGTTCCAATACAAGCACTTTAAACAAATCAGAGATGCTACCTTTCGGTATTTTGCTGCTATGAGGACACAGGTTTCATATTTGAATTCTTAGAAAGAGAAAGCGAAAGCAGTGTGCAAATTGTCACAGTTTTAAGAGCTAAAGTCTCCATGAACAGATTTAATTTTCAGCTTGCACTTAGTACAGTTTCTTTGACGTCATTTAGCAACAATCCATTTTAAAGGTGAATCCAATGAATAATGAAATTAAACTTTTTCTGCATTAAGAAAAAAATGTGCATGCTTCAAATGACTTAGTTTTCAAGTTTAATATCGTTCTTGCTGCTCTTCTTTGGTGGTAAATATTCAGTCCTCGTTTGGCTGTGTTTCGCCTGCGCTTCGCATTTTCCTATGAAATTTCAGTTATACAAAAGGATATATTTGCAAAATCTGCAAAACGAAATGCCTTTTTACCAAAAATATGTAAATTTATCTTTAATTTATGAAATTGTCTTGTTTCTCCATATGTGCTACAAATCTATAAGCTTTGAAAATATCATGCTGTGTCGTAATATGTAAGAGTTTGTTTTGTGTCTTTCATTCTTTATTCCTACATTCCATTTGTGCTATATATGCGTATGGTTTATGCTGTGTCGTAATATGTAAGAGTTTGTTCTGTGTCTTTCATTCTCTATTGCTACATTCCATTTGTGCTATATATGTGTATGATTTTCAGCGGAAAGGATCACGTTCTTTAAACAGTGTTGAATACATCGGAATTAATAGCATACAAACAATGAGAGCCAATGTGTATATTCAGTTGATAACCAAAACGTTTTAGTTCTAAAGATATTAGGGTCTCTCGCCCTCTCTCCCTCTCTCTCTCTATCTCTCTCTCTCTGATCAGCATTCTGTAATTATCTCCAACCTATGAAGCTGACAGTAAAACACTGCGTTCGAAGAGCATCTTAGTAGAGAAAATAAATATTTCAGGGAATACAGATATACTAAATAAAATGTTGCCCCTACATATTCACATTTGTTTCAAACGCACTTAATTGTCAACAAAGCAGTAAAGTTACTGAGAGGTTGATTTTACCTAAAAATAAATAATTCTTCATAGCGGCAGGATATCTCCTTACTGCAACCGTGAAGAAGTCAGTTAATGCAATTATCATTTTACAGTTGAAAAAATGGAACCGCCTTCTGAGAGCAAAACTAAATCGCTATCTTGTCTAAAATTGATTTCTGTCTTCTTTTCACATTGGAGCTCACGAAATGTAAAGGTAATTTCGGAAATAAGTAATCCTTTTTGAACCTTACCTTTCACGATTTTACATTAATAAGTACCTTCCGAATATTTAAATCTAGCACTGGAAGAAAGTATATTCCATATGGCAGCATATATCAGACCAAAAAATGCACTATCGTATGGTGATCGAAGTACTTTATTCATGTGCTGGTATATGAAATGCTTTGTCCCTTTCATGAGCGATTTCCCGTCGTTATTATATGCACATGACACACAGTGGCGGCACATGGCCGAAATTATGGGGGTGGGAAGCTTTATTTCTTTTTGGATTCAAAGCGTTTGTTTATAATTTACTATTTTACAATTATTAAATTTATGATTTCACGAATTCATCATGTGAAATGCGCCGTAAAGATTCATCAATATTTCACTAAAAAAGAACGTTTTATGTATTCTAGCAGACGACTAAGAACATGCTTTTTATATTTTCTTCCTGATTCCTACATAATGCTTTTCTCTATCAGCATAGCCATTTTGGGCCATTTGGGAACTTCTAAACCAGTTTCGTTGTATATCTATTGCATTGAAATCCACTGCTTACTTAAAGGTTTCTCTGAAGATTAAAAAACGTTTAAAGAGAAAATATTCTTAATCTCAAATGCAAATTCATAAACAGCTCTGCCTCAGCAGACGTCGAAAGAAAAAAAGGTGTTGAAGTCTGTGTACATTCAATATTTGTGTTAATCTAAATATAATTTCCATGGCGCTTCAGACGTAAGAATTCGAATGCGGAACAGATCTGTAATATTTAGGGACAAGTATCTTTAACGTTTGCCAAGCTATCATTATCGAAGTAATACAGGACTTTTCTACTTTCTTGTATACTATGGTTTCCTCTATGCAAATGATAACACGCTATTTAATATAGCTCATATCATGTTCGCTAGCTCGAGGATTGCGGTATTCTATGTCTATCAGAAGTTTCAATGTTCTCTGTCTTTAATCCCATTAAGTGAATTTTAGTTACGTTAGTTTCAGTTGAACTGTAGAAGGCATTGAACACGCACAAGTGTTATTCGTCCCAAAGACACTTCCGGAAAATGCTGACATTTTGAATGAACGTTGGAAGTCACGACCTCCAAGTCATTTGAATCACTTCATTTTTATTTTTCCACTTACACGCTGAGCTATTGCTCACAACAGCTCAGCTTGTAAGTGAAAATCATCACTAGGAATAAGTAATATACGAGGCTCGTTTTGGACCCTCGGTACGTTGTAATACCTCTCAATGTACCGCGTGTCCAAAATAAAACTCGTATGTTTATTATTCATACTGAAACAGTGCAGTGCTCCCTCATATTAGAAACTTTTGTATATAATTTTATATATTTTCTGCTTAAGGTTAAAGGTATGTGCTTACTTTCCTTGTTGTCCATAATCATTTTTTTTGCAAGATTCATCGCACTTTGCAGCAGCTTATTAAAAATCTAGCTACACACAAGTTTCTAGGAGATCAATATGGGTCCGCTCTAACGATGATTTCGTATGTAGAGAAAGACTACTCACAATTGCAGGTAACATTAGTATCGTAGCCTTATTTCATGAATAATTGTTATCGTCTAAACTTCACTAACAGGTTCATTACATGCTAATAAGGAATTCACACAAAAAAGGAAAAAACGAAGACACATGTTAATTCGAAATGTGGGGTTACCTGGATTTCGGCTACTCTCTTATTCTCTCATGCAAACTCACATAAAGTTAGGATGAGGATAAATCATCAGATGTTTGATTAAAACTTTTAACAGTAGCTTATATATATGCCTTGCAAAATATTTCTTCAGCAAGTCAACAAATTCTTCTTTTTTCAGTTGATGAACACAGGATCACTCAGTTCAGAAAAATTTCATTACTTGTGTGTGCATTTTTTTCCTAGCCTAGGAGTAAATAGCCTTACTTCGATCGAAATGTTGTCGGATAGTGTTGCTGGATATTACTGAAATTTTCGTATTGGAATAACCCAGTATTGTTCATCTGAATGTTTTTTTAAATACCTCCTGAAATTCAGAATTCGGGCTAAAATTAAATGCAGCAGCTTCTTTTTCTCCAATCTTGTAATCCATAGTATATATGATAATCCATATACATAGAGTATGTATGTAAAGCAGATCACAGTATCACAAATTTAACGAAACAATTTTGATTATGCGTTTTCCAAATTTATTACCTGATATTCAAGTCCTGCCTTATTACAAAGAAATCCGTCGATATTCCTTGCTTTTTGTTGGCTACTTATATCTTATTTATGTGTTGGTTAATAAACAATTGAGACGGAGAAATACTTGTGAAAGAGCAAAGCCAATTGCAAGTGTAATCTCCACTGTTTAGCTTACAACCTCTTTTAGAAAAAACAGAAGTTTCCCAAAACAATGGTTTTGCATTTATTTTTTTAAATTTCCATTTCATTAAACCCAATCTTGTTGAATTTTAAAAATAATAGCAGTAACACTGGCAGATAATGTAAGATGAATATAGCCTTGTGAGACTATTTTTTTAACATAGTTTCTATATTAAACATTACAAGACTTTGATTTGAACTATGTTACATATACTTTCTTTTCCAAGTTATTTACCGCAAGTAAAATTGCACAAATTTACATCTTCAAATTAACGGTCTTCTTTTTGTGTGTAATAAATTTCATTAAATATCTCTGTGGAACTTTCTAAAGTTTCACAATGAAGAAATAATTTAGGGTAAGTGCATTAGTATTCAAAAATTGATTCGGAAATCTTTACCACACTGTTAAAGCGAATAAAATGTTCATAAATTTTCACTTTTTCTCACTCATCCGAAAGAGCGCAGGTAACATGCGGGACGCAGATTAGCCGAAAATAAAGCATTTTCTGTGAATAACGGAAAGAAATTGTTCAATTTTAAATCAGCGGACATAATGAAAGAAAAAAATTCAAAGAGGGATTACAGTAGTAGGATATAGGTAGAAAACCAAAAAGACAAATATGCGCCAATTGCTATTAAACGCAAAATATTGCCTCTGAGCAGTTTCACGTAATCTTGAACACTCTCTTCAAAGTTCTTTGTAATTTTTCCTCACGTCACCTGTTTGCTGTCGGTCTCACGGCCGTATTTAGTCATAGGTGGAGTTTACCACCCAATTAGGGTTGCACTCCCAATCAAGCCGACTCCCAAGAGTTCGCATCCGAGAGAGACCGAGCAGCAATGGGCCTCGCACCCACTCTGGGAAACTGCCTCAGTCAGAGGGACTTGCTGCAAGGTCAGACTCCTGGTACGCTCCATAGAGTCGGATGAGGTAAAAAGAGTAAGAATGCTCAAAACGTTTTAATAAGGTTTTCAAATTTGTAAATAAGGTAAATAAAAGCACATTGATATCGAGAAGGAAGCTACCACAAGTAAACGTTAGTTTTCGTTACGGATATTAAACAAACTACACTGAAGAGCAATTGAATTAGAAATACCTTTCTGGTAACGTGTAGCACCACGTTTCGGACTAACGAGGGCGGCGATTACCCTCGGCATGGACTCGACAAGCCACCTCAAACGATATAAAGCCATACGGATCTACGACCCCTGAAGAAGCTCCCACAGTTCACGAAGTTTTGATGGAGGGGGTCAAAGCCTCGAACATCTCTCTCGATGGCATCCCAGATGTGCTCGATGGGATTGAGGTCAGGTGACCTAGCTGGCAAGGAAGCGAGGTCACGTCGGTGGAGTGTTCATCCAACCATTCGGATACAATTCCGGAGCAATGGTACGGTGCGTTGTTTTGTTGTAGGATGAGATCCGCAGTGGGATGTTGACGACGCCCAAACGGTATAAAATAATAGTCCAAGATATCACGGTAACGTTGACCTGCAAGGGACGATGTCTCATTACCAGGGGTCCCATTTCACTCCACGTAAACAGTCCCCAGACGAGAATTCCACCTCCACCAGCTTAAAGAGTACCCTGCTGGCAAGAACGATCCATCACTTCATGTGTTTTGCACCGTACTCGTATCCTGCCATCCGCATTTTATAACGTGAATCTCGACTCATCAGTCCAGGCAACATGTTTCCACATGTCTACGGTCCAGTGGCGATGTTCCCGCGTCCATGCTAATATTTAACTCTGTGATGAGTGATCAACAGCGGTACCCTCGTGAGACGATGGCGTCTGTACTGCAGAGCGAGGAGATGGTTCTGGATGGTATGGCTGCTTACACGTTTTTGTGCACCAGGGTTAAATTTCCGAGTTAGTTCTTGCACTGTGGCCCGTCTCTCCTCTGTTACAATGCTAGCTAGCCGACGATGACCACGCTCATTCACACGCTGTTGTCCACGGCTATTGGTCTTTGCAGAAATGGTTTTATTGGATTCGATATACTCACGGTGCACCCGTGACACATTGTCTCGTGAAATTCTCAGTGCCTGCACGATTTCCGAGATGGAGTGACCCATTCGTCGGGCACCGACAATTTTCCCCCGATCAAATGCGCTTAGATCCTTCGTCGTATCCGTACTGCGTCCGACTCTTACTGTTTCCGGTCGCATCCCTCCTTATATTGTCGGATTGCTGCATACGTCATGCCGTTTCCGTTTAAAGGGCTGCCCACAGCGCCACATTTGAATAACGCCAGCTGTCTCTAACTCAATTGCTCTTCAGTGTATGCACTGAGGATCAGTAGACAAATTTTAACGTTTTTTTCTTAAACGAATACAGAGAAGAATGCACTCAAAAAATAAAGCTGAACGAGTATTGATATCTTCATTAGGAAACTTGTGTTCATCATTTTAATTGAATTCCGTTTGAGTTATTCTTTTTTACGAGTAGGGAAAGCTATACATTAGCAGAGGAAAACTTTGAAAATGAAAAGAAAAATAGGTGTTAAAAATCATTGCAAACGACAGAATAACAGAAAAAGATATATATTTCAAGATATTGTGTAGCATCACTAATCAAAATTTTGAAACCGATCGGAATTCTTGCGGCCGAACATCAGTAAATAGAACAAAACATTTTTTTTAATGAGGTAGCTCCCTAATCTCTAGGATCGTGTGCGTACTTTGGTGAAATAACACAGCTTTTTGTATGGCATTCAACTGGTTCCAGGTAAATCTTCTGAACCTTAATCAGTCGTGACGGCTGTATCAATATCATAAGCATTCCGGGCTTGAAGCTGGTAAGATTTTCATGACTCGAGTCCAGTATTGCTGTTTGAACAACGTTACTTGCGTTTCACATAATTACAAGTAATCGCTTTACACGGATTCCCGACTTGTTTATATTGATCAACAATAGAAGTTGCATCTTCCTCCTCCGCGGAAGGCCCCGGGTGTTCCATACTTAAGCATAACGCTACTTTCTCCAAATTATGCGCCAGATGTGTCTGCATATACGAATCAGGAATTGAAATTTCTTGCCAGCAGAAAATCATTACAGTTTCTGAATGTTAATCTACGGTTCAATGACGTCATGAGATTGCCTTTAGTGTTAACGCATGAGTTATTAGCCAAATTATATTAAATGTTGCTCAGGTCACAGTGAAAGACATATTTTTCATTTCCTCTTTACTCTGAGTTTTCTTTGTATTAAAACAAAAGTAATAAACTGCTACGTACTACGCAGCATTTTGTCATTTGAAGAAATGCTCTCACATGCAAGTATGCCCCACAATACACCCACTTGCATTACAGCAGTCAGATTTACATAAAAAATGGCTGAAAATTTGAGATTTTCGTATTCTTGTGGTTTTAAATGAAAAATATATTTTTGTTTTAATTCAAGCGCAAACGTTTCTATATCTAGGTGGTCCTCGTGAAGATCGGAAAACGACGGAAGCGGGACAGGTAATGATCTCTACGGTCTCTTCTATTTGGAGTACTGTGGAGACAGTGCACACCATGCTTTATAGAGAGCGTTCCAAGATTCCGCAATATTAGACTTTTTGCAATTCAACATTTTCATTTTTTGTGAAATTTTAACGTTTCTCGCATGATGACATGGTCTATCTGAGGAATTTATGGTCACACAGACTTAAAATAAAGTTTAACCAACCATCTTGGCAAAAATATTCTTTATGCATTCACAAAAACGTGTAGGTGCATCACAATACACAGCAAAGATTGAAAAAACGCAAAACACAATCACTTGTGTTGAGTAAAATATGTATCGAAACTTGTCAAATCTGAAACATTTATCCAATATAGTCAAATATGAGTATGCAGTAATGATATTTACTTTAAATTAGCATATATTGCGGCATAAAGATGATATGCGATTCAGAAAAATGATAAGTATGGGATGCAAAAGTTTAAATATGTTCTTTTTAGCAAGAATTTGCGCTTGTGTCTGTGGCGTTTTCTTTCTATTCTTGCTAAATATGTTCTATTTAGCAAGAATTTGCGCTTGTGTCTGTGGCATTTGTGGACTTACTCAGGGCTTTCTCCTTAAATTCTCCAGGAGTAGTCGTCCATTATATTTTGTCCCACATCACACTGATTGCACTCTTGCATCGTCATGAGGTCTTGGTGTCACGACAATTCGTCGCGTGCGTCAATTCGTCGACTACGTCAATTCGTCGCCTGCGTCAATTCGTCGCGCGTCAATTCGTCGACTACGACAATTCGTCGCATGCGTCAATTCGTCGCATGCGTCAATTCGTCGCGCGTCAATTCGTCCACCACGACGATTCGTCGCGCGTCAATTCGTCGCGGACAAATTCGTCGACTACGTCAATTCGTCGACTACGTCAATTCGTCGCGTTTACAGATTTTGGTTACATACAAAACGAATGCAGGAAAATGTACGATTTCGAACGTCTTGCTCCCTGATCAAATTTATAAAGTTTGGACACGCAGACAGGATAGGAATATTACGTTTTTCCTTGGCACTAAAAATATTTGACGGTAAACGGTTTTTGGAAAGGGGCAGGGCCCGGTTGGTCAGAGCCCCCCATATACAAAATTTTAGTAAAATCTACAGTTTTCAATTCAGAACCACCAAATCTGGTATACTATCTCGTGGTATTCTAACTTAGACTGTAGACGGTTTTGGGAAGCGGTTTCAGAGAGGAGGGGGGGGGGGGGGTAACAGCCCCCTACAGAATTGCCGTAAGATATAGTTTTCAATTTAGAACTACCAAATTTGGTATATTATCTCATAGCGCTCTAACTTAGACGGTAGACGGTTTTTGGAACGGGTCAGGGGCACGGTTGGTCAGAGCCCCCCATACACAAAATATTCGTAAGATCTACAGTTTTCAATTCAGAAACACCAAATCAGGTATCCTATCTCATAGTACTCTAACTTAGACGGTTGTCGGTTTTTGGAACGGGTCAAGGCAAGGGGAGTCAGAGCCCCCTCCCCCCATACATACAAAATTTTCGTAAAATCTAGTTTTCATTTCAGAACCATCAAATTTGGTATCATGAAACTCTAACTTAGACGCTAGACGGTTTTTGGAAGGGGTTGGAGCCCGCGGGGTCGGACCCCCCCTCTCATAAAAAATTTCGTAAAATCTACAGTTTTCATCTTAGAACCACCAAATTTGGTATACTATCTTATGGTACTCTAACTTAGTCGGCAGACCGTTTTCGGAACGGATCAAGGCCCGGGGGTCAGAGCCCCCCACATACAAAATTTTCTTAAAAACTACAGTTTTCAATTCAGAACCACCTAATCTGGTATACTATCTCATGGTACTCTAACTTAGACGCTAGACGGTTTTTGGAAGGGATTGGAGCCCGGGGGTCAGACCCCCCCCACGAATAAAAACTTTTTCCTAAAATCTACAGTTTTCAATTTAGAACCACCAAATTTGGTATACTATCTCATGGTACTCTAACTTAGACGCTAGACGGTTTTTGAAAGGGGTTGGAGCCCGGGGGTCAGACCCCCCCCCGAAAAAAAACGTTTTCGTAAAATCTACAGTTTTCAATTTAGAACCACCAAATTTGGTATACTATCTCATGGCACTCTAACTTAGACGCTAGACGGTTTTTGAAAGGGGTTGGAGCCCGCGGGGTCGGCCCCCCCCTCATGAAAATTTCGTAAAATCTACAGTTTTCATCTTAGAACCACCAAATTTGGTATACTATCTTATGGTACTCTAACTTAGACTGCGAACCGTTTTTGGAACGGGTCAAGGCCCGGGGGTCAGAGCCCCCCACATACAAAATTTTCTTAAAAACTACAGTTTTCAATTCAGAACCACCTAATCTGGTATACTATCTCATGGTACTATAACTTAGACGCTAGACGGTTTTTGGAAGGGGTTGGAGCCCGGGGGTCAGACCCCCCCCCCCCGAATAGACAGTTTTTCGTAAAATCCACAGTTTTCAATTTAGAACCACCAAATTTGGCATACTATCTCATGGTACTCTAACTTAGACGCTAGACGGTTTTTGGAAGGGGTTAGAGCCGGGGGGGTCAGACTCCCCGAATAAAAACTTTTTCGTAAAATCTACAGTTTTCAATTTAGAACCACCAAATTTGGTATACTATCTCATGGTACTCTAACTTAGACGCTAGACGGTTTTTGAAAGGGGTTGGAGCCCGGGGGTCAGACCCCCTCGAAAAAAAAAACTTTTTCGTAAAATCTACAGTTTTCAATTTAGAACCACCAAATTTTGTATACTATCTCATGGTACTCTAACTTAGACGGTAGAAGGTTTTTGGAACGGATCAAGGCCCGGGGGTAAGACCCCTCCCACATACAAAATTTTCTTAAAATTTTTATTTTTCAATTCAGAACCACCAACTTTTGTGTCATGAAACTCTAACTTAGCGGGAGACGGTTTTTGGAACGGGTCGGGGCTCGGGGGTCGGAGCTCGGGGATCGGAGCAACCCTACTCCCCTCCCCCGTACAAAATTTTAAATTTTCGTAAAATCTAGTTTTCAATTTAGAACCACCAAATTTGGAATACTATCTCATGGTATTCTAACTTAGACTGTAGACGGTTTTTGGAAAGGGTCGGAGCCCGGGGTTCAGAGGCTCCCCCCCCCCCCTCATACGAAATTTCGTAAAATCTAGTTTTCAATTTAGAACCACCAAACTCGGTATACTATATAATGGCACTCTAACTTAGACGGTAGACGGTTTTTGGAACGGGTCGGGGCCCGGGGGTTAGAATGCCCTCCCCGACAAAATTTTCGTAAAATCTACAGTTTTCAAGTTAGAACCACCAAATTTGGTATACTATCTCATGGTACTCTAACTTAGACGCTAGACGGTTTTTGGAATAAGTCAAGGCGCGAGGGGTAAGAGCCCCCACATACAAAATTTTCGTAAAATCTATAGTTTTCACATTAGAACCACCAAATTTGGTATCATGAAACTGTAACTTAGACGGGAGACGGTTTTTGGAACGGATCGGGGCCCGGGAGGTAAGAGCACCCCCTCTCCCCCAAAGAATTTTCGTAAAATATACCGTTTTCAACTTAGTACCACCAAATTTGGTATACTATCTTATGGTACTCTAACTTAGACGGTAGAGGGTTTTTGGAACGGGTCGGGCACGGGGTAAGAGCCCCCCCCCATAAAATTTTTTCGTAAAAACTAGAGTTTTCAATTTAGAACGACCAAATTTGGTATATTATCTCATGGGTCTCTAACTGAGACGGTAGATGGTTTTTTGGAAAGGGTCGGAGCCCGGGGTTCAGAGCCCCCCCCCCTATAGAATTTCTTGAAATCTATAGTTTTCAATTTAGAACCACCAAATTTGGTATACCATATCATGGTACTCTAACTTAGACCGTAGACGATTTTCGGAACGGGTCGGGGCCCGGGGGTTAGATCGTTCCCCCCATACAAAATTTTCGTAAAATCTACAGTTTTCAATTTGGAACAACCAAATTTGGTATACTATCTCATGGTACTCTAACTTAGATGGTAGACGGTTTTGGGAACGGGTCAGGCACGGGGTCAGAGCCCTCCCCATAAACATTTTTCGTAAAATCTACAGTTTTCAATTTAAAACCACCAAATTTGGTATACTATGTCATGGTACTCTAACTGAGAATGCCTGGCGGTTTTTGGAAACGGTTGGAGCCAGGGGTTCAGAGCCCCCCCCCTTCCCCACGCCAATTTTTGTAAAACCTACAGTTTCGAATTTAGAATGACCAAATTTAGTACACTACCTCATTGTATTGTAACTTAGACCGCAGACGGAAAGGGTCGGTGCCCGGTGTGAAGGGGGCCCATTCAAAATGTTCGTAAACATTACAATTTTTACTCTTAAGAACTGCATACCAATACAGCACTCCATTACCCCACCTACGGTCTAGGTTAGAGGCCGTAGATAACAATAAAGTGAAAAAATATCCGTTTCATGATGTATTAAAAACACAAATTAATAAACGTTAGCTTTCACCACCAACGGTTGCCTTTTCAGGCAGAAATACAATGTACTGTAAATAATGTAAATTCTTTTTTGCTTCGTATAATTAAATTAACTAAATCAAAATATTTAAAATAAGTTTCCTGGAAATTTACGGAAATAGCTTTTTCATTCATTAACTTTCACCAGCTGAACTTGGTGATTTTAGAAATAGTAATATTTACCTGGGAAATACCGGGTACCCCTGCTAGTAAGAACTAAAGATAATGTTACACTTTTAGTCAGGTACAAAACAATAATTAGAAAACCCTAGGACTGGGCCTGTTTAGCAAGTTTCAGTGCGCCGTGCTAATTTTCATAATGTTTTCATAGAAGTCCAAGATTTTTGCAATGCGCTTTTCTCAGGTTGGAACTATTAAGCAGACCCTAGGCCTAGAGATTTTTGATAGTTTTCAGTCCTCCGAGCTGATATTTATGTAGTTTTCATAGAAAATAAAATGAATTCTGTTTAAATGTTACTCGAGCACAAAGCATTAATAGATACGCCCGAGACCTAGGCATATGCATTTACAGTAATTTTTATAATGCTGTGATTATATGAGGTTTGCATGACAAATCAATTTAAGAGTGTTACGCTTATCAAAAATTATTTAAAAGGCCTAGGCCTAGCGGCCAATAATTAGCATTTGGTGCCTAGGTGAAAGCGCAACATTATTAACTTGATTTGTTATGCAAACCTTATAAATACGACCACAGCGATTAAAAGTTACTAAAGAGTCCTTGTAAGTAATATTTTTTGACCGAGTGCAAGTACAATTTACGAAATGTCAACAGGTCAAAATATCTAAAGTAACAATGAAATTTGGAATATTTCTTTTTTCTTTCTTTTTATTTCAGTTTTGACACTTGTATTAAGTTTTAAAAACATATATTTCTCCTATCGTATACCTTCATTGTGCTTTCAACAGAATTTCTTACCATGTTTTGGGTATTTTGTTTCGTGTGGTTGCAGTTTTTTTAATGTTTTGGGCATTTCATTTTGTGAAATCAATTTTACTAGAATATGCAGATTCTGTAGTTCAGTGGTTTGAGGAAAATTATGTTCTTGGAAAATTTTGTGGAAGCAGAAGAAACAATCCAAGCAGAAGCCCTCCGCTGTTCCCGCCAACAATTTGGTCAGTTAGTGAAAACAATTTATTTGGCTTTCCCAGAACACAAAACGAACTTGAAAGATTAGACAGACGCTGGAATACAATTCTGGGAGAGAAAAAACTGTGACTGTACGAAATAATCAGTGAAATTGCGAAAGAGCAGAGAACAACTATGGCTAAAATCGAAAGAGTGATAGCACAGATTCCAACAAATCCACCCAGAAGAGAAACGCTGGCAAGATAAAAAGGAATTCGAACTTCTTTGGTGCACAGAGACAATGTTAACATGCTGGACATTTTAAGAGGAATTTCATATAATTCTACCCTTTACTAAAATGTGCTGGTATTTCTCACTAATTGAATTATACCTTTTACTAACTTGTATTTGAATTTTTCAAGAATGTAATTCCGCCGAAGATGCAAGAATGTAAAACCAACGCAAAATTAAAAAAGACAAAATTTTCAAAATAGCATGTCAAAAACATAAAATGTCAAAAAGTAATCCAAAATGTGAAACATACTAGGGGTGTTCAAATGAAAAGGTACGAAACGTCATAAGAACGTAATCGTTAACATATTTGCCTATGCCGCTATGGGAGAACGTAGCGACACATCTAGGGATGCGATTGGAGTCGCCGGCGTAAATCGGAGCACGCGCGGGCACCCGCATGCGCAGGAGAGAGCTCTTATAAAGAGCGCCGTCCAATTGACGCGGCAGTGCGTGTGAGGACAGGATGGCGTTCACATTGCAAAATTCGACGATTGAGGGGAAGCGAGGCGTTAGCCGATTTCTTACAGCGGAAGGTGTTAAACCGGCCGCTATTCATCGCGGAGGGTGTGGTTCTGCTCCATGATTACGCGCGTCTACACGTCTCCAGGGTCACTCACGCGGAACTGGCCAAGTTCCAGTGGGAGCAGCTTGACCATCCGCCCTACAGCCCGGACATGTCGCCCTGCGATTTTCATGTGTTTGGTCCTATGAAAAAACATCTGAAAGGGAAGCGCTTCCACTCGGACGACGAACTCAAGGACGCTGTGCAGGACTGGGTCTCGTCACGGCCACAGGAATTCTGGAAACAAGGAATCCTTCGGCTCGTTAATCAATGGGATCGTTGTGCTTCGGCCTATGGTGTATACTTTGAATAAAGTCTTCATTTATACCCACAGTGTCGTTTCGTACCTTTTCATTTGAACACTCCTTGTATAAAAATTCAAAATGCAATCCAAAATGTGAAATAAATAAAAATTCAAAATGCAATCACAAGTCACAAGCATTACAAAAATGCGAAACGCTATGTAACAAGTACAACACAAAATTAAAACAAATGCCAAAAAAAAAAAAATGCATACGCTTTGTAAAATGTACAAAATAAAATAAATGCCATATTCACAAGGATTTCATGACGAGTCATGTTAAAAATGAGCTTTTATTTAGACTTCAAATAATAATTACTAGCCTCTACACCTTTTTAAGTCTTTAATAAGTGCAACATCATTAACCTGACTTGTCTTCAAACATTATCAATATGACCATAGCATACAATCACTTAAAAGACTTGTTAATGGATGAATTGAGGAATCACCAAGTTCAGCGGGTGAAAGTTAATGGCTGTTTATAGTTTTGTACTCGAGTAAATGCGCAACACAGTAAACTTGACTTTCTCTGAAAATTTTATGTATATGAGCACGGTTGATTGAAAACTGATAAAAAGGCTTAAGGCCTGTTTATTAATTTTTGTGCCTCAGTCAAAACGCAGTACCATAACCTTGGCATGTTATCGAAACCTTATGAATACGTCGGACTAAAAATTCCTAAAAAAAGTTTACGCCTAAGGTCTTGTAACTAAAGTTTTGTGACAGGGTAAAACTGCAACATTAATAACCTGACATGTTATGTTAACGTTGTGAATATGAGCACGGCGGATTAAAGATTTCAACAAATAGCCTTTGGGATTAATGTGTTGTAGCTGAGTAAAAATGTAACATTATCTTGATTTTCTATATAAACCAAACTACGTGCTGAAATGGCCCAACTATATATACGTATACTTCAACCATATACCGAAGCGCTGACAAGGTGAAAACAAAAGTGCAATTTTGTACGGTCCCCTAACATTTTATGGCCAGCCTACATGGAAGTGGACACCTTGATATCAAAAACATACTTTTTGTACTGTCCACAACAAATAGCAATGGACACGTCGCAATCTTTGGGGGGGGGGGGGGTAACGACCACCGTGATCAATTCAGTGGGCTATAAGCAGTCGGACATTCCCAATTTAGGGCCACTGGTTCCTGGGAAGGGAGACAGCCAGTGCCAGGAGTCAAGCACAACGTCCATGATTCACCGGGATTTGAACCAGGATCCTTCTCGACAAGTGGTCAGAAGCCAGCTCCTAGATCACTCCGCCGCCGTAGCGGCACACGTTGAAATGTATTTTTCATACGGCCCCAAACGCTCTTATGGACATACTAGATTGAACTGGACGCAAATAAATCATTAATATAATTTGTACTAGCAGGGATACCAGTTATTTGCCAATTAAATATTACTATTTGTGGAATCACCAAGTTTAGCGGGTGAAAGTTAATGAATGAAAAAGATATCCCTGCAGTTTTCCAGTAAACTTATTTTAAATTTTTTGATTTAGTTAATTTAATTTTGCGAAACAAAAAAGAAAGAAAAAGGAATGGGAATACTTACCTTCTAGGAGACATCTATAGAACTGCCGTACATCTGGCGTGTGCTTCTGTGAATCCCGCGACACAGAAATGCAATGTACCTATGTGATGTCGCATGCATACGACTTCACATTGGCATTGATCATCAAAGGAATGGGAATACTTACCTTCTAGGAGACATCTATAGAACTGCCGTACATCTGGCGTGTGCTTCTGTGAATCCCGCGACACAGAAATGCAATGTACCTATGTGATGTCGCATGCATACGACTTCACATTGGCATTGATCATCTTTTTCTTACCGTTTTGAATTTTGAATATCTGGAACTCTCTGTTTACATTACATTATATTTCTTTCTGATAAGCCGTTCGTTGGTAGTGAAAGCTAAACTATATAGATTTGTGTTTTTAATACACCATTAAACGCATATTTTTGCACTTTACTGTTATGTACAGTCCTTAACTCAGACCGTAGGTTGGTTAGTTGGTTGGTTGGTTGATGGTTTATGGTGCGAGGCCCTCAAAGAGCTAAAGAGCGCCTTAGAACGTAAATAGGGTATTCTTAAGAGTAAAAAACGGAACTTTTTACGAAAATTTTGCATGGGGCTACCTTGACCCGTTCCCCGACCCCTTCCAAAAACCGTCTACCGTCTAAGTTAGATAACCATAAGTAGTATACCAAATCTGGTTGTCCTAAATTGAAAGCTGTAGATTTTACGAAATTTTTATGAGGAGGGGAGGGGCTCTCACCCCGGGGTTCCAGCCCCTTCCAAAAACCGTCTAGCGTCTAAGTTAGAGTACCATGAGATAGTATGCCAAATTTGGTGGTTCTAAATTGAAAACTGTAGATTTTACGAAAAACTGTTTATTCGGGGGGGTCTGACCCCCGGGCTCCAACCCCTTCCAAAAACCGTCTAGCGTCTAAGTTATAGTACCATGAGATAGTATACCAGATTAGGTGGTTCTGAATTGAAAACTGTAGTTTTTAAGAAAATTTTGTATGTGGGGGGGCTCTCACCCCCCGGGCCTTGACCCGTTCCAAAAACGGTCTGCTGTCTATGTTAGAGTACCATAAGATAGTATACCAAATTTGGTGGTTCTAAGATGAAAACTGTCGATTTTACGAAATTTTTTATGAGGGTTGGGGCTCCGACCCCGCGGGCTCCAACCCCTTCCAAAAACAGTCTAGCGTCTAAGTTAGAGTACCATGAGATAGTATACCAAACTTGGTGGTTATAAATTGAAAACTATAGATTTTGCGAATTTTTATGAGGGGGGCCCTTACCCCAGGGCTGCAACCCCTTCAAAAAATCGTCGAGCGTCTAAGTTAGAGTACCATGCGATAGTATGCCAGATTTGGTGGTTCTGAATTGAAAACTGCAGTTTTTAAGAAAATTTTGTATGTGGGGGCTCTGACCCCCGGGCCTTGATCCGTTCCAAAAACGGTCTGCTGTCTAAGTTAGAGTACCATGAGATAGTATACCAAAGTTGGTGGTTCTAAATTGAAAACTGTAGATTTTACAAAAAAAAAATATTCGGGGGTGTCTGACCCCCCCCGGGCTCCAACCCCTTCCAAAAACCGTCTAGCGTCTATGTTAGAGTACCATAAGATAGTATACCAAATTTGGTTGTTCTAAGATGAAAACTGTAGATTTTACGAAATTTTTATGAGATGGGGCCCGACCCCGCGGGCTCCAACCCCTTTCAAAAACCGTCTAGCGTCTAAGTTAGAGTACCATGAGATAGTATACCAAATTTGGTGGTTCTAAATTGAAAACTGTAGATTTTACGAAAAAGTTTTTTTTCGGGGGGGTCTGACCCCCGGGCTCCAACCCTTTCAAAAACCGTCTAGCGTCTAAGTTAGAGTACCATGAGATAGTATACCAAATTTGGTGGTTCTAAATTGAAAACTGTAGATTTTAGGAAAACGTTTTTATTCGGGGGGTCTGACCCCCGGGCTCCAATCCCTTCCAAAAACCGTCTAGCGTCTAAGTTAGAGTACCATGAGATAGTATACCAGATTAGGTGGTTCTGAATTGAAAACTGTAGTTTTTAAGAAAATTTTGTATGTGGGGGGCTCTGACCCCCGGGCTTTGATCCGTTCCGAAAACGGTCTGCCGACTAAGTTAGAGTACCATAAGATAGTATACCAAATTTGGTGGTTCTAAGATGAAAACTGTAGATTTTACGAAATTTTTAATGAGAGGGGGGTCCGACCCCGCGGGCTCCAACCCCTTCCAAAAACCGTCTAGCGTCTAAGTTAGAGTTTCATGATATCAAATTTGATGGTTCTGAAATGAAAACTGGATTTTACGAAAATTTTGTATGTATTGGGGGAGGGGGCTCTGACTCCCCGGGCCTTGACCCGTTCCAAAAACCGACAACCGTCTAAGTTAGAGTACTATGAGATAGGATACGTGATTTGGTGGTTCTGAATTGAAAACTGTAGATCTTACGAATATTTTGTGTATGGGGGGCTCTGACCAACCGGGCCCCTGACCCGTTCCAAAAACCGTCTACCGTCTAAGTTAGAGCGCTATGAGATAATATACCTAATTTGGTAGTTCTAAATTGAAAACTATATCTTACGGCAATTCTGTAGGGGGGCTGTAACCCCCCTCTCTGCAACCGCTTCCCAAAACCGTCTACAGTCTAAGTTAGAATACCACGAGATAGTATACCAGATTTGGTGGTTCTGAATTGAAAACTGTAGTTTTTACGAAAATTTTGTATATGGGGGGCTCTGACCAACCGGGCCCTGCCCCGTTCCAAAAACCGTTTACCGTCTAATATTTTTAGTGCCAAGGAAAAACGTAATATTCCTATCCTGTCTGCGTGTCCAAACTTTATAAATTTGATCAGGGAGCAAGACGTTCGAAATCGTACGTTTTCCTGCATTCGTTTTGTATGTAACCAAAATCTGTAAACGCGACGAATTGACGTAGTCGACGAATTGACGTAGTCGACGAATTTGTCCGCGACGAATTGACGCAGTCGACGAATTGACGCGCGACGAATTAGCGCGCGACGAATTGACGCAGTCGACGAATTGACGCGCGACGAATTGACGTAGGCGACGAATTGACGCGCGACGAATCGTCGCAGTCGACGAATTGACGCAGTCGACGAATTGACGCACGCGACGAATTGACGTAGAACCGAGGTCTTGATGGAAGCGATTTTCCTGATCATCATTAAGAGCCAATCTTGTCGGATAATTGATTAAGGCGACCATTCAGGAAATAGAACTTGATGCTCATGTTAGAAACCCAAGATCTTGAAAAGCCAATACTATTCTAGCAACGAGAACCTCATATATATCTGCCTTTTTGTTACCAAGAAAGTTTTGTATAACTGCCACGAAAGACAGGCATTCTGTTTTCTCCTTTTCTTTCATCTTCCTGACAAATTCCTCTTCACGTAGAAGGCACGAATTTGAGGTTAGTGGAACACACGTGATTTGATCTTCTGGAAAGGGAAAGCTAGAAAAGCAAAGACTACTGCATGTGTTGAAAACATTCAACATAGGTACTTAATGACTTCACAAACTGTTTTATCATGCTGAGCTTGATACGCAGTGCGGGAAAAATAACCTTCTTTCGGCTGATGATTGGGTCATTCACCATGTTTGGCATGATTGCTTCTAGATTTCCGCGGATGGGCCACTCCTTCTATGTCCAGTGTTCCTATCGAGCTCTGCTGTCCCCCATACAGAGAAAGCACAAAAATTCCTGAAGTATTTCGGTTCTCCAAGGCGGAAGTTGACCATTTTCAGGTCCAAACAAATGACCCAGTTGTGCTCTCGATATTTTTGAGTAAGTCAATGAGCATTTTTACGTCATTATGTTTTTCTCGTAAATGCACTGAGCGACCAACAGCAACCGCTCCGTAAAAATTGATTTTGTGCAAGACAACAGAATTGAAGTAACGGTTTGAGTTGCTTACAAATAAATAATTGGCATTCTATTGCACTATAAGGGGTAACACCTATTGCCTTAGAAGACCTGGGATATCATGGCTATATAAAAAATATTTTTTTCTTCTACAAAAAGGTCCACGTGAATGGGGACCGGCTGAAGAAAGAAATTTAACAAAGAGTTCTGTGGTGACCTTCATTCAGTAGTGAAATGATAATGGTTGATGATGAGCAAGATGTTGACACATAATGTTCTGAATTCTCAAAAGATTGTAATAATGTTGTTCCTTTGCTGTTCACAGTTTTTTTAAGTTCCAATGAACTTTTAGCAATTGCTTCCCTTCTGCTGCTGCGATTGAAAAGGATAGCCTGATTATAGTGAGAGGATATACTGTTGAGGGGTACGCAATTGTGATCGGCGAGCTTATCTTCCTAAGGGTGATTTCGTATATTTCTCATACTCTATAATTTCCTCATATTTATTTGCTTCCACATCAAGACACTCTGTCACCACTCCAGAACTATATCTTTCTTATCACGAGAGGCTAATCATTTTGCCGTAAGGAAAGGCTAAACTATGTTAGTGGCACCAGTACGACCTTAAATTTTCCAGAATAGGATTTAAATATGATTTGTAGTAAAATATCATGAAATAGTTTATTTAACAGTTTTCCTTTAATTTGTTAAGTTTCCATAGCTGAAAATTGAAAAATGAAGTTAAAGGGCTTAAGAATGTTGCATCCAGACGTAACCGATGTTAAGTAAGGCTTTTGTATTTATGTTTTTATCAAATCTATCCAATATTTCTTAACAAAACATTTTCCAGTTTTTTATTAAAGAATTATATAGTATATGACGAGAGCTTTTATCAAAATTTAGTTTTTTAAAATTTACGTATTTTTAAGGCGCATTTTATAATTTTACCTAAAAGCGACACATTTGTATTTTTCATAACTTTAAAAATATAGATATTTTTAATTCGCCTCGGCTGTTTGTACAAATCCATCATATGTATAAGTGATAAAAATTTCAGACTGAAACCTTTTTACGATTCAGAGAAAAATGCATCTAAACATTTGAAAAATAAGTTTAAGATAAACGCATTTAAGGTAAAAAAGACATTTTTCATACCTATAGGCATTTATTTAATAATATCCAGCAGAGTACAAATATTCATTTGTAACTTCTTCCAGAAAATCAATTTTTAAGAATATTTTCCTTTTATTTCTTGTTGGAGGGCTTTTTTTTTCAGTTTCATTCATTTTTGGTTGTGCTACCTACAGTAGTAGCCAAAATTGTGGAAACCTTTTGAAAACAGTGTGTTTTTGAGGCTTGGTGGCTCAAAACACCACTTTGTTTTGGAGTAATACCGTAAAATTCTATATCAATGGAAAGAAAATTTCATCGAGAATGTAATGCAATAACTTGTTTGAAAGATTTTGTATTAGAACCGCATTTATAAAGAAGAAAATTGAAACACATAGGAAACATGGAGCCGCGATTGGCTTTGTGGTTAACAGTTCAGACTATTGATGCAAGGTCCCCAGGTTCGAATCTGGGCTGATCTTCCAGAGATGGTGTGATTTACTAGCAATCGCTGAATATCTGCCGTTAAGTGACGGGCCTCCAGGCTGGACCCACTGGTTAGATGGGTATCATTTCCTATGCCCCCTGAAGCTCTCTCACCCATCTATGTGCAATGTCGTACTTGTATGGTGGCGCCATCTACTGTACTCTAATCTCACTACAAACTTTTCTGTCAAAGTCGCTAAGCTTGCTCTCATTCCTTCCGTTTCTGTGTCCTGCCTAAAAGACGAAATTGCTGTAGGTGACTGGGACCTAAACTCTACTCACTGTGGACGGAAGTCCTACAAGAAAATGACAAATACCTGTCACAGGAAAAATGAGATATACCACATTTCTACCTAAGTCAGTTAATACTTATTTGGGTAACCTTTAGTGTTCATTACGGCTTTAGAACGCCTTCCGATGGAGTGAACCAAGTTTTTTAGTTCTGCAGCTGTTATAATGTAAACCCAAGATTGAATTATTGCTTCTATTAATTAGGTTTTATTGCTGGGTTGCTTCTGACTAACAAGGTTCTTCTGTCGGCTCCATAGATTTTTGATGGGGTTAAGGTCTGGGCTATTCCCAGGGCATTCCTGCAGCGGAATATGCTTATCTTGAAACCACCTTTTGCACACAGCAGCAACATGACTTGGAGCTGAATCCTGTTGAAATATAAATGCTTCATTATCTTAGAAAAGATCACGTGCGGAAGGCTTCAGTTTGTGCTCAAGTATTTCATTAATGTATTTGTGGCCATTTATATTCCCATGAATCACGCAAATTCTGCCCATTCCTTTCGATGTCATACAACCCAAGATCATAACACTAGCCGGGTGTTTCACGGGTCATGTAATGCAAACAGGAGGCAATTCTTCTCCGATTCTTCTCCTCACGTATTTTATGTCTTCACTACCAAACAGCGAGATTTTGGTCTCATCACTCCAAATAACACTGTCCCATTGTTCTGCAGTCCAGTTAACATTGGTTTTAGCCCAGTTTAATCTTCTCAACCTTTGTTTGAGAGATAAAAATGGCTTTTTTCGCGGAATTCTAGCTTTTACATGAAATTCCTGCAGTCTGCGCCAAACAGTCCTTGCACTCAACTTCACATTGCATTTTGCAGTTTCATCTTGTATACACCTAGAGGATTTTCTTCTGTCACCTAGGCATAGTCTCTTAATTCTTCTATCATCATTTGCTGTGGTGCACCTTTTCCTGCCTTTACCAGTCTGGTTTTGTAGTGATTGAGTCTCCTTAAACCTTTTCGAAAATTTGGAAATGCCGCCTTTGGTTACGTTTCCACCAATTTTTCTTGTAATTTCTTCATAACTGAAGTCTGGTTTACTTAATGGTACTATTTTACATCACTGTCTGGGTGACCAGTCACCTATTTACGCCATTTCGTTCATTTCATTACGTTTTGCAAGCTCACTAAATGAAAGAACACAAAAAACAAAACAAGAAAAAATCTTTATGGCAATCACATAACACACTGACAAATGTCATTCTTTCAGCTCTAACACATGACATCAATAGCTGAATACTACTGTGACCTATGTGGCTCATTGCTAAATCAAGATGACACCTGATTGGCTCTCTAAACACTCATGCTGATCGGCTACATTCAAATGAAGGAAGCTACTTCATATCAACCTAAGCAAGTTGTGCTTCCTTTTTCTGGTTATTTGGCTATAACGTTCATAGAATACGTATAATTGAACAAACGTTGTTGCATTAATTCTTGATGAAGTTATATTTCCATTGATATTTAATTGCATGGTATTACTCCAAAACAAAAGGGTGTTATGAGCCATCAAACCTCAAAAATACACTTTTTCCAAAAGGTTTCCAAAATGTTGTCCACTACTGTAAAATGTCATGATTTTTAAACCTGGGCACAATTTGCTCCTGGTTCGATTCCGGCAGTTTTCAAAGGATAACATTTTACAATTTTCCTTTTTTGAAGCTGGCAACAGCTTCATGTACACAAAATATCAGTGGTTTGAGAAAAAGCAACACGGTTTTTGGTATTAAAGACCAGAAAACATTGTTTACTGACTCGTTAGATTTTGGCTTCTCCCATGTGCACATTTTTTAAAGAGATCTGGATTTTCCAAATTCCTAAGAATCAACTTAATTTCAGCTATTATTAGAAGAGAAATGCGAGAGTGCTATATAGCCCAATCCTTAAGGTTCAGCTACACGGTACTTAAACCAACTTTCTATGCATTCAGGACACAAATCGTGTCGAAATTGCTTGAAAATATATTTTTTGAATTTGTTTAAAAATAATTCCGGTGCTTGGATCTTTTTATGCAATACATCGCTGTAACGGTCAGATTCCAGACTTTCAGAAACGCTTATAAAGATAAATGTGATTTTTCGTGAATTTTAGGTTATCGGTCCCACTTAATTCACATTTTACTGACGGTATAAGATGCAAGCTCAGATACCTGAATCCCTTTATTGGTTTTGTGACAAGAATCTGCATAAACAAAAAACAGTACACAAACAATATATATTACAAAGTAAAATAAATAAATATAAACACTTTGTTAGGAAACCGACAGAATGAGTGTGACCCAGGTTTTCACAGAAAATGTAATCCACAAATGGAATTGCAGGTGCAGACTTTCTTTCCTGAAATATCCTACTTTAAATTTGCTAACCTTATAGCATTGAAGTTTGGTAAAGATCACGGGGATTATTTCTCAAGTACCACATCACGTGCAAAAAAATCACTTAAATGCATAGTTGTCACAAATCATTTATGTCCCTCTAAAACCGAAATGGTGTGACATAAATAAAATTTATTTTTAATTTATTTACATTTCTAATGCTTTCCCAATTTCTAGCTAAACAAATGTATGGACGTTTTTCGTAATAATTTTTCCAGTAAGTGGTTTAGGAAAGGCCTGAGGTGAGTCTGCTCTTTTAATGTTTAAATTCTCAAGAATGGAAACCTATCAAGCTACGTAACTCTAATTCCGGCTAATTCATATAGCTTTCCGTTTCGAAACTGTACTTTAACTTCCCGTTGCAGCGTACCTAGCCGTGATTAGTTCACCTCTGTTTACAAAAGCCAAAGAGACAGCCTATGTTATACACCAAGAACTACCCTTCTCATCCCTTCTCATTGTACTTTTGAAAACCACAAATAAATATTCTGTTGAGTCGCTGAAGAAAAACGTTCATCCTAAACACCCACTGTACGTGCTTCATTGCCTGTTCTTATTTTCTTTGTTTTCTTCCTGTATGTTTAAAATGTCCTCTGTCCTGGTTTCGAATACATAAGACTGAATATCGACTTGCTAAATGGAAAGAACCGTAGAATGTCATACCCCATAACCTCAGGAGAAGGGCGTACTGCGTTTGACATTATCCTGATTCCGTAGAGGTAATGTTGCTTCAGAAACGATGATTCGGTTGAGAGATTTCATTACACTCAAGGGTAGCTGCGCTCATGTTCCCAGAACCATGGCCATAGTTACCAACACTACAACTATAGTCTTTTAGCTAACACTGCACTTAAATTAACAGGACGTTTAAATAAGAACCTCTGTATAACGTACGAACGTTTGGAATCCATTAATCCTGCTAAATACTAAGTGCTAAATTTCCTAATGAGAGTTACAAATTAAATGTACATAAAGGAACAACTTCGGAAATTTTATTTAAGTAATTCCTTTCTGTAAACCTGCCATTGGATTGTCACTTTAAATATTTTATTTTATCATGTAAATACTAAAAGCAGAGCTAATCTTAAAAAAAACCACAAATATATAATGTTATTACATAAATTAAATCTCTATCAGTGACTACAAGTTACATCACATTTACGCTTTAAAGTTTTAAATACATGCTATAAAAAAAGCCCGTCTGAAATTACTTTATTTTTTCATTCAACACTATTTAAATTTATCCCCTCCTTACACCGTTCTATTTTCTGAATATCCAGATTCCTGTTATTAAACATAATAACACAGAGCTGGCCTTATACTCGACACGCAAATGCGTATTTTAAATTTCTTTCAGAAGTGTTTGAAATCTATGAAAATGAAGAAAACATTGCAAATATTCAAAAGTGATAAAGTGTATCTTGTTAAATTCGAGAGTAGAGGAAATAATATTATTTGAGCTATCATCACACATCTGGTAGAAACGCACGTAACATACGGAACACAAATGTTAGGAACTAGTTTTTTAAAAATAAAATAACGGTGCAATTATAGCATTAATGAGAGGGAAGAGTGTAAGAAAATCACAGAAAAATGTAAAGAAACTAATTCTACCCTGAAACAAATAAGATAGACAACAGGAAGAAAGAAATTTATGTAGAAAAAAATAGAACGACATAAAATTACACCCATTTTATAAATAAGTAAAGTAGTTACAGAGAAGCGTACTAATGCTCAGTCAGGTGCAATCATAAGTCGAGGGCTTCCTTCATTGAGATTTTCAAACATCTAACTCTCCAAGAACCTTAACTAATCCTATATCTGAGGAAATTAGCTTATTCCAAATACAGAGTTAAACAGCAGTAAAGACTTAAATCTCCGTTTTTTGTGACGCCTGGCTACAAACCTGCTGCTCAGACATGATATTGCGCTTAACATTAGGCATCGTTGCTGCGAATAATAAAATTTCATAAAAAAGAGCAGTATCTTAGCATAAAAAATAACCTGCAAAATCGAAAAATACGCCAGCAATAATAACGATGAATACATAGGAAATAATAACATAAACAATGCTGTAATTTATCTCAATATAGTGCAGCAAAAACAGACTGGAATAATAGTGCTCCCTAAACATCTATTCGAATGTGACCAACACCCACAGACATACGAATGAACAAAAATCTTCATATTAATGTGTAGTTAGTCCTGTTCTAAATAAATTTTCGTACTTGACACACAACGCCAAACGTGCATGGTGCGAAATTCTAATGAATCAACTGAACAGGTTGCTTATATTTCAATGTAATATGTACCGCGTAACTCATATGTTCTTTCTTGGTCTTAATGTAATCTCTTTCAACAGTCCTGTGGCCAAATGTTTGACAACAAAATTTACATTACCATTTTCGTTGAAAGCTGCATAAAAAAAAACATCGTTACTTACCATTCAATAAAATTTGAAAATATAAGGCTCAATAAACTTTGAAGCGTAACTTTAGACTAGATGTGGGGAACCTTTTCATGTTGAAAGGCCGCGTCGAGTTAGCTGTAGCCTAACAAGGGGGGCATTCAAGGAATTTCAATTAAATATACTTCGAGATGTGCATTAGTTTGTAAAAATCTTGCAATGTACTAGCTAATTTCAAAATGAAAGAAAAATGTTAATTCTAAAGTTACCTAAACTTTTCATTACTTTGTTGTGACTAACCTTTTGTTAGAAAAACAATTGAATATTTGTTAGCAACATGCTTGGCAGAGGGTCGTTCTTTGAGGAGCTAACCTCTGAATCTCAGAAAACAGTTTCATGATTTGTATGCATGCATGTATATATGTATGTATGTACGCATGTATAAATGTACGTATGTATTTTCTTAGAGCTCTGTCAATTCCATCGGTTGTGCTTTAGGAGCTATAGAACGAAATACTCTGTGTAGCAGGTGTCAAAATAGCCCTTATGACTCACAAAGGTTTTAATTGTGGCCGTCAGTCGGAATCATTTTTTCGTTGAACCTTTCTTTACTCACTGATATTTTATATACGGTTATTTTAAGATAAAAATAGCCTCCCCGTGGGCGAAGTGATGTTAGCGATGGCCTCTGATCTGATCGTCCGGGAAGGGTCCGAGTTCGAATCCCAGTGAGGCATGGTTGTTGTGTTTGTCTTACGGAGCTGGCACTCTCTCTTCCCTGGAGCCAGTGACCCTAAATTAGGGACGGGCGACTGCTTATAGCCCATTGACGTGCTCACGTTTGTCGTTAAACCTCCAAAAAATAAAGATTAAAATAAAAATAATCAAAGTCGAACAAAAACCTACCAACAAAAATAAAATAATTTGTTCTGCAAAATGTATGTTCACTCAACGTGCCGCACATATATAATGGCATAGAAGACCGAAGCTTCCACACCCCTTCTTTAGAGATCAATTGTGATCAAGTTTAGTGAGTGACTGAAAGCCTCGATGAAATATTCCGCAGAACGCACGAGCGAATTTGCAGTTCCTTAATTATAATATTCTGTTTTGCATTGTATGATACTTTCTTCATTTTGCTCTCCATAAAAGCAAAAGAAAATAATTTTGTTACATTAGCAAGAGAATTTTGAAAAGAAACAACCTGGCTAAATCACGGAACCAATGCGTGTGAAAGTGAATGAATAACTAAGTTTTTAGTGGGTTTGTGGCCCAGTTGCTTTATTTTCCTGCATTTGTATTTTCATAAGGCTAAGCTCGTTGAGTTTACATCGACAATAGAGCCGACGCACATTCGTACAAGCAGACGACATTATGTCAGTTGGCTGATGTACCAGACAGCAAGTACCTCTCCCTAAAGAATTAATTAGATAAAATCCCACACAAAGGAAATGGAGGGAGAAGTAAATCAGTAATGTATGGATTTGAAGAGGGCTGAATATCTCAGTTTCAACAAGAAATTGCATAATCGGAACTTAAACTGCGTATGCACATCCTTTAAAGTGATCATGAGCTGGAAACGCAATCATGTTTGAAATTCCAGCGAGCTGCAGATGAGGAAAAACCTATGACAACATGGTGAGTCCAGGAAACCTCACCTATTGGACTCTTCAGCGGCATCATGCGTTGGAACTTCAAAACTTGCAGCAACAAAAATACAGAAAGAAAGAATGCACGGCCCCAACTAGGGACACTTTTTTCAGATTCAACACAGCATTAGAAACATTTCAACGTTAAAAAAAATTACAAAAACATTTATGAATGAAAGCTGCAGTGTTACCACTAAATAATGTATGATAAATAAAATATTTTACTGAGGTTGAAAAAATTAAAAAACAATGAATAAAAATGTCTGTGTTTCGATTTTGACACAAACAAATGAGCTGAACGTGAATGTTCCTATCACTAGTTCAATCGATGTAAGCTGAATAATTTACACTTGCAGTTCTAAAAACCAGAAAATTGTAGTTGTAATACTGACGAGTAGAATTTCTTTCAACTCAATATGTACTAGTATTGCTTCTTAATCCCTCCATATTAAGTGTTTACGTATTTATTCACGCGAAAATTTCAGTAAGTTTCTGCTGAATACCTAGATGCTGAATCACGAAACCAAACGAAATGCAGTCTGCCTGATTTGCCACGTCCACAGCAGAGTGTCCATGATTTTCGTTCAAAAATGAAACTCTGAAGAGTTGTTGCACCTTAGTCAATTTATTAGGTTAGAACAGAGTTTGTTATAATCTTGGTTATCCGTTCCATTTTTTTTTTTTTTTGGTTAATCACATTAAAATGAGAATGAACCTTACAGAAATTTGATTTTCTTATCAATTTTAGATCTCTGAAACATAAATAAAGAACTGTTGTTAAACATAAGCTGTGTTTATACATGGAATTCTTTCCAACAGTTGCGAGTTTGCCCTACCCTCCATTTTCAAAAATATCCATTATCAGTTACCGAAAGTAGCGAAAATAAATTCGTCTTGTATTATTTAAACCAAAGAAAGCCTTCAAAGTTTTAAAAGTCATTACTACTTAAAATTCAGATTACAAATATTTTACTGCAAACAAAATTTGGAATCAATTCCATATTCTTTAATACAATTCATGTTCCTAAGTATTGAACTGGTGACCATACTTCAAGTAAACACTCATGATTCATTCTCAAGAAACAATATACTATGATTCCCTATACATAGTGTAGAATTATTATCCCATGATGAAATGGAATGGGAAACATTGTCGCAATGCATTCTGTTGAAAGGATTAGAAATAAGACAAGGTATTGTTTGGAAAGCGTACAAATATAGAAAACCTATTACTTTTGAATATGTGGAACGATTTTCTTATAATTTTAAATGACCATCCATGTAGTATTCCCACAAACTTCCATGTTATGTCTAAGCTTCTTTTCTAGCATAAGACGTTAACTCCGTTATTCACTCGAGAGCATTTTCCAGAACCGATTCTGCTGGAGTCCTACCAATGTGTGGATCCTGGATAACGTGCCAGCTGAAGTTGCTCCTACAGCTGTTTCGACGTTGGCGGTAACTTCATCACCACAGCTGTACCGGAATTTTGATTTTCTTGTTCGGAACCATGTTAAGTGAAAGGGCCAAGGTCCGTGACACCAAGAGGTGGAAATCAGGTTGCACCATGTCAAGACAGAGCTGGGAGTCTGAACTTCCCATTTTCGCCGAAACCGTAGATATGAACTCGTACTGACACGTCTGCGCACAGGGTATTGCCGTTTCAGTCACTGCCGTTTGCCCTGTGGCAGCATTGCTCCAATGTGTTGTACGTGTAATATAACGCTCTGGTTGTTTCATATGTTTTATGTCTGTGTGTTCGTTTTGTTAATGGATGTGCTGTTTTCCTTCCTTTCCCTACTCTGACGGTTTAGAAGCCCTCAATCGCTTTTTAAGCGATCACTGTGATGTTGTCTTCTGTTTTCTCTTTCCTAAGTTGCACGGTGATTTTATATTTGTGTAATACGTTACCTGCCAATTTTTGGCCATTTACACTGTCTCTTCTGTTGCTGTTCTGTGACGTCTATATATTCCACTTTGGAGACTGATATATATCTCAGGTTTTGTAATGCTTCTGACTTTCTCACATTGTTTAAAGAAAGACTAAAGTTCCATCGTGGAAAGCAGGTAAATGGTAGACCAGAAATAAAAGCATGTTTTTCAAGCGCATGAACTGATGATCATGATGATCATATGTAGAGGATTTTAGGAAGGGAGTGTCTGGCGCTAGGTCTTAAACAACCCTTAGAAATAGGAAACTAAGAGATTTGATCTAGAGCGCCCGATAGGAAATTGATACGGAAGCAAAGTAGAAACCGGGAGGAAGACACACTTATTGTTTATTGTTTACCGGGGGGAGGGCAGTACCCGGTGGCCGACGGATTATAGTGCCCATCCGACGCACGGCGGATATTTAGTGGATCGAGTGTTCGTACTTATCTGGGATCGAACCTGAGGCTCTTTCCGTGGCAGACACGAACGTTGCCCACTAGGCCACCCGTGGCCCTTTCAAGCGGATGATGAACTTACCTCTACTTATATACTAAGCTCACATAGTCTGACTGAAAGAGAACAGATGACCAATAATTCAACGAAATTAAAGGCAAATAATTAAATTAGAAGAATGACGGACTTCTGTTACGTGGGGTCTACCCTGCGTAGTCTTGGTTTTCGCACTGCGGAACACAAAGTTCATCGAGAACTTTGAACTCCTTCTCTGCATAAGTAAAGACATTTTGTTCAGGTTGTTACATTCCATATTGTGACAATGTTTCTATTATTGGCTCTCCGGGGTCTCGAAACGCTTTCGACATGATCTAAAGTTTATTCATCATTATATACGCGGTGAAATGTTGCAATGAAGTTCTCCCATCAATTATCCCTTCACCCTGGCGAACTTCAATTTCCCATCACACTCTTATCGATGTTAGAGGATCTTCAGATATTTATAATATTAACGGAACTGGCAACGATCAGTAACTTGTTTGCATAGGTGTTTTAGAGTGTATGTTACATAAAACTGTAGTACCTGTTCGACTGTTGCCCACGCCAGGGGATGTGGTCAGAGTGACCGCGAAATATCTCGCGCATATGGTTTTACCTTTGTTATTGTAAATAAAGTATTTTAATGTATTTTAAGAACAGGTTTCTAATCAGGTTAAATAACTATTTTATATTGTGCGGAAAGAGCCTACGCTTTCACCTTTATGGTGTTCTTTATTGCAGGCAAATATTTAAAATTATTTATCGCAAGCAACACTGATAACGAAATTATTTCCTGTTAACGCTCTGCAAATCATTGTACATTCCAACATTTTATCTTTTTCATAAGCATTGCGAGTCATTCGGCTATTCTATGAATTAATTTGTTAAATAATTTGAAGTGTACCACTACCAAGAGTTCGTTCTCAAATGATGTTCCATGAGATATTGGAATGAAAGTGAAGAGTACGTATAGCTTTTGAATAGGCCTACAGCGAATTTTGCTGCTTATTTCTAGAGACAATATATATTTCAGTTGTTCGAAATAATACCCCGTCATTTTCACATTTTTCACAGAAGAAACAAAAATTATTTTTCTTCCACACAGAAAACTTTCATTAAATTCACTTTTGACGTAATGAAACAGCAATCGGGACACGGGATGACGTATATATACTATCGGTTGCTCCTCTTGGTCTAGTTAGAAAATGTTTGGAAATACGAATGAAGTTTAAAACCAGAAAATTGAACTTTTTGTGCGATATAGAAAATGGTGAGCTTGATTTAGAAACTTGTTCTTATTGACTAAAAATCTACCCGTCTACCCGAATTTTATTCACTCTCTCTTAGATGTTAAGCTTTTTTCACACAATAGCGAAAAAGATCACGGCGAAAACACTTATTACAGTTTCACGGAAAAGAACATAAAACTCAGCACTACAAGCGAGCTTGCGATACGAACGGGTGTGGCAATTTGCTATGGTTACTACAACGACTGTCATTTTTCCGGGACTCGTACCAAGGTCGAACTCAGTACTGCATATCTTTGTAAAACTATTTCCAGTTATTTTGGAACAAGCTTTGTATATATGAAAATAAATAATCTTTGGGCCAAACTCCCATCGTACAAAAGATCAGTATGATAAAACCAGAGGCTGAATGGTTGATGCTTCTTAATCCTCCTTGCCTTCGAAAACTGGCTATAACTAACTGTTTTGGAATAGCAAATAATAGAGCGATCATTTGTCCAATTCGGTTTTGTCAAACCGTTTCACCTGACTTAAATTATGAGCATTCTATTCACATATCAAGTAAAACAGTGTGTTTCGATGAGGTTGTTCTAAAAATACAGAAGCGAGAGTCAATTGTCAGAAATTTATGAAAGGGAAGGTGTTTGCTTTCAGTATGCAAGCAAAGTATTTATATTTATATCGACAGTATACTATTGCTTCATGTTTTTTTGTACTGTACCTTTTCTGTTTTGTAGGCGAATCGCTTTGAGAACGATAACATGCAGCAAGAATGAGTATTTTGTATGGGTACAACGAAGCTTTGTTGCCGATGATCAGATTATGAGGCACACTGTCCTATTGTTAACGAATATACAAAAACAACACAACGAAAGAATGTATAATTTTTTAATTGCACAGAAACATTAACCTTGCTGATGGAAGAGATTAAGGACTTCAAGGAAAATGCATTTTGACATTTAATAAAGAAAACATTTAGTAGCTTTTCTGACTCACCCGTATAAGTATTTGTACCATTCTCCTTTCTGCCTGGTTCTACTCAAATTAAAACGAGCGAACTGCCACTAGCTACATGTAAGTATGAAGTCTGTTCAGGACAGTAATGAAGAAAATATTTACAAAATATTACCGTATTTTTTCTCAACTTAAAATAAATAAAATCTACCAAATAAAAAATATTTCGTTGAATTTTAAAAGAAAGATAAATTGTTCAACTCATTACTCTTGGAACTGGTCAGAGAGCTGGAGCACAAATCTTTGCAAGGCAGTAGCATTATATTAAATCTTAGAAAACAAAGGGCCTGTCCTGTAGCGAGTTAAATTAATACTTATCAGCACCTTCTTCCCTACTCCGTAGCACAGAGGGGTAGTAGAGAAAATGCCAGTGTCGTCATTAAAACGAAGGTGAGTGAACTAAAATATGCTTAATGTTTCCCTTTGTCATTCTACCGTGAAATGCCAAATGTCATGTGATACATATCTAGTATCGTGTAGGATCTCCTCTAGCCCGATTAAGTACAGCAACTCAAAGCGTCCTCGATGTCAGAAGTGGCCAGAAATCATCTGAAGAAATGTTGAGCCATGGCGTCTGAGCAGCAGCCTAAAGTTCCCTGGTAGTTGTAGGTGCAGGATCTTCTGTGCGAATGGACCTTTCCTCCACGTCCCGCAAGTTCTCTATTAGGTTTATGTCGGGCGAACATGGTGGCCCCACCATCCCTGTGAACTGTCCAAAATACTCCTCAAATCAGTTTTGGAAAACGTCGGCACGATGACATGCTGCATTGCCCGCCTGGAAAATCAGATCCTTTCTAGAGTACATGAAGTCCATGAAAGGCTGCAAGCAGTCACCCAGGAGAGCAGCAAAGCGTGTGGGAGAGGACCCAAACCGTGTCACGTAAAGACACTCCACACATATATGGAATCATTCCCAGCTTGC
Organism: Macrothele yani; assembly: GCA_039090855.1. Lineage (NCBI taxonomy): Eukaryota > Metazoa > Arthropoda > Arachnida > Araneae > Macrothelidae > Macrothele > Macrothele yani. The sequence goes on from CM077034.1 coordinate 31,990,879, forward strand.
ACAGCTCCTTGTTTACTGCTTGCGTCTACGGCCTCATGGGGTTTGCGATATACTCGAACCATACCATCAGTTCTTAACAACTAGTAGCGTGACTCATCGGACAACTTCACATGTCGCCAGACTTCCAGTCTCCAATACCGTGTTTACGAGCGTAAGCGAGGCTCTGTGTCCAATGTCCCGGCGTTAATGAATGATACTTTGCTTATCTTCTGCTACCATGCCCCATGGACGCTAAATTACAGTGCACTGACCTCATGGATATGTCTCTGGTACCTTCTGCTCTGAATGTGGATTTTATTTGGTCCAGTTTCGCTTGTCTGTTAGCATGGACAGTCCTTGTGAGACTCCCCAGGTCATGGTCATTCAGCAACTGTAGTCGCCCTCTGCTCTGTACATTGTGCGTGGTAATGCCTTGCATGAAGAATTTTGGGTATACTCTTGACACCGTGGATCTAGGAATGTTGAATGTACGCATAACTTCGAAAACTGAATGTCCACTCCGTGTGGCTCCCACTTCCATGCCTCGTTCAAACTGCGATAATTAACGTCGGCTTGTCATAATCCTACTTCCGATTGTTTAACCTGACTGACGAGATTACACCTCGCAATTGATAAACATCTTAGCGTGCATCAAAGCCTTTACACGACGGCAGCATCAGTTAAGTTTTTTATATAGCTATCCCACGAACTTTGGCACTTCAGTATACAACTTGGTGGTAATTTATTTTACATAATTTGCTTAGGTAATAATCATTCTAAAAACGGCATTTTAGACAAACTAATTATGAATTTCATTCAGTGAGATTCTTCCAGTGAGTCTGATTATTCACAAAGCATAGGCAAACAACTCATTGGTACTTTAGTAACGACTCAAAATTGCAGTGAGCTACGATAGATAATTAAGGCAGAGTGATGGCTTCTGACCGTTTGCATGCAAATTATCCTATGTAAAAATCCGGGTAAATGAAGGATGGTGTGCTTGTCCAACGCACTGGCTTTCCCTTTCCGTGGAATCAGTTGTAGAATATTAAAAACGGCAGACAAATAATACACCACTTAATCGTGCATATGTTTCGATGAAGAGGTAAACCAAAAAAAAAATATATATATAAGGAAAGACACTTCGCAAAATTGTTCATTTGAAAGCTATAATTGGGTGAAAATTATTTTTAAATGTTCTGATATTCACACAGAGAACATAATTTTATTGTTCAATTCTACCATGTAAAATAAAAGAAGCAATAGGGTATCGCTATAATTTTCTCACTGATTTCTTATCCACGATAGAAATAATAGAAGTAAACAGAATCACTTTACTGAAATATTAAACATGTGTGAACGTACATTGAATTATACAGGGTTATTCAGCTAATTGTGTACAAACTTCTGGGAGGGGTAGGTTACGCAAAGACAAATCGGAATAACATAGCAATGCAAGGTCAGAAACGCCATCTTCATGGGGGAGATGTCGTTGTTCGGCCGCGAGTCTGCTCATACATTCTTTCTGGATACCGTCATTTATTTACTGCCCGCAGTAGGAAGGCTGAGTTCACGAACGCGAAAATAGCTGATATGCACCTAGCATACAGAGCAGCATATTGCAACGGACGAGCCGTCGTGCGACTGTACCAGGAACGGTACTTAATATGACGAGTTCCAAACCACCAAGTGTTTGCGCTGCTGTATCAGAGGTTATGCGACACTGGTCCTTTCCTGGGTCCTGCCGGGGTTGGGAAGGATGGGTACGCTCTCCTGCCATCTACGAAAATGTGTTAAGTCATGCAGCAGACACTCCAAGTGCCAGCACACGGGCGATTGCCCATCGGCTCGGTCTGTCCCAATCCACCGTATGAAGACCAAATTGCATCCAAATCAATTGCAGCGCGTTCAGACACTAAGCCATGAGGATTACCTTCAGCGCATTGCATTTGCGCAATAGTACCTGCAAGAGAGTGCAGCAGAGCCCAAATATCCTGCTTCTGTGCTGTTCACAGACGAAGCACATACCGCGTATGTATGGGCAGTGCATGAACTACATGCTGTACGACCACGTCCTGCACAGAACCGTTTTACTGTCAATATTCTGGCCGCCATTGTCGAGGAAACTTAATTGGCCCATACCTCATGCCTCCTTATCAGGAAAGGAGGTGTTATCGGATACTTTTAGAGGATGTTTTGCCAGAACTATTAAACGAACAACAGGTTCCTCAGGCGCTGCGCCGTGTAATATGTTTCCAGCACGGTCAGGTCCCCGCCCATTTCAGCAATCATTTTCGTCACCACTTAAGCGTGGCATTTAGACATCGGTGGATTGGGCGTGGTGTTCCCGTTCATTAACCTGCAAGACCGTTGTACTTAACATGCCTTGATTATTTCTTCTGGGGTTACATCAAAAAGATTGGTATAGGATACACCCGTTGAAATTGATGAGGACCTTGTAGCACGCATCTCTGTAGGTTCCTCGGAAGTCCGAGACACGCCAGATATTTTCCAAATGTACGCGATTCCATGCGCCGAAGATGTCCAGCTTGTGTTACAGCTCATGTTCGCAACTTTGAACATCTTCTGTAACATCAATGCATTTCGCAAAGACCTTGTGTATACTAAAAATAAATTTTGTTCTTTTACGTGCTGCTCTTTCATTTCTTGACCCCTCTGTACATTAGCACAGGAAGATGGTGTTTCCGACCCTGCATTGCTATGTGATTCCGATTTGTCTTTGCGTAACCTACCCCTCCTAGATGTTTGTACACGCTTAGCTGAATCACTCTGTATATCTTCAGATCATCTAATATGAGATAGAAAAGACTCCTTACTAAAACATAGAGAAATTCCTATTACTTAGAATAATGCATTGAACTCCACAAACTGTGTTACATTTAAATGGTTTATCTGTCATATTTTGTATCAAAAGCTACACACAAGTATCAAGGCATGAAAGAAGAAAAGATAGCATTGTACTGACGAATCCTTACAGACACTCAGTTATTTGCGAAACCGACATTTATATCAACTTCTTTTATATAAAACGTAAAATTAATTATTTTTTAACTACCGTATTTAAATATGTATCATGCGCTGTCAGTAATCATATCGTTAGGATTTTGTGCGGGTAAATTTTAAAATATACTTCGAAGAAATAAATGATTATGGATCACTTCATTTCTTAAAAATTTTGGCATCACCTTGCTTTAATCATATGGATGTTCGTTATGTCGTTCATGTTATTGAATTGTCGCTGACAATTAAAAATTGTGTTATTCTGTTTTAAAGTTGTACCTCTCCTGAAGTATAAAACAATGTGTCACCGAATTCACACCTACATCTATCGAAACGAGATCTTCTCGTAATTATTTAAGTAACATTCCTTTCACACGTTTGTCTCAAACATGTGAAAGGAGCGTTATATGTATTAATGACCTTTTAGCTATTATAAATGAAAGCTGAAAAGTCATTTATTTGAAACTCTACTCAAAATATTTCACTGCCTTTGAAAACAAACTCCGTTTCTGCTAATTTCCGAAACAAGATTATTGTTCTAATAAAGAAACAGTAGATGATGTGAGTGGTTACTACAGCCTATATTTATAAAGCTGACCAGAGAAGTATATGAATTTTGTATTATATATCAGAAATATTCAAACTTTTCCTGTGGTTCAAGACTATAGTATCTCTTCCTCAATACTATCTATTTTAATAAAATATGCAGTAAATGTAAATTAGGTTTTTAAGAAAACGGTGTGATTAAAAAAGAACTGTATGCGTTCTAAAAATAAATTTTCTTTTCTTTTATATTCATTTTCAAAATGTGTAAAATACCAAAAATAGAGGTTTGAGATATTTACGCAAAATATACACTGGTGTGGAAAAATTAAGGACGAAGAGGAGAAATTAGCATAAAAGAAGAACGAGCAGGCAGAACGGACCGAAAAACTACTCAGAAGACAGACTAGGGTCATGCGCATATATGCAGCATGTCGTAGGGGGGATTCGGAAGGGTATATAGCACATGGGCGGTGTACGCTTAGCAATCTGGTGAAAGCTATTGCACGTTGTACATCGGTTTGAACGACGTCCTGTTCGAACACCTTTGCTGTCTGCAGTTAACAAGAGAAAACGTCTCCAGTTCGCACAGAAGGACAAGGATTGGACAGTCGATAATTGGAAACAAATTATGTGGTCCGAAGAATCCCGTTTTTAGTTGCACCATGCCGATGACCGAGTAAGAATTTGACAGAAACAGCACGAAAGCTTGGACCCCAAATGCATTGCGACAACCCTTTAAGCTGGTGGAAGCAACGTTATGGTTTGGGGAATGTTTTCCTGGCATGTTTTAGGACTTTAATTCGTGTTGATCAACGTCTGACGGACAAATCATATCTAAGCATCGCTGCGGACCAAGTGCATCCTGTCATGTTGATGGTATATCCCAATGGCGATTGCTACTTTCAACAAGATAATGCGTCCTGCCATAGTGCTCGTATTTACTTTGCTAAGTTGGCCCCATAATCACCAGATCTCAACCCCTTGAGAATTTGTGGGATGAAGTTGAACGAGCCATCAGACAGCTAAATACACAACCCTGCAATGTTACACTCCTGGAAAGTTTTGCTTATCAAGCATGGTCTCAGATTCCACAAACCACCTATCAATATCTCGTGGAGTTCATGCCACGAAGAATCGACGCAGTATTAAACGCAAAAGGTGGCCCAACGAATTACTGAGAGTGTGGTCATAAAAAAGTGGCCGCTCAGTTTATACGTTAATGCATACAAGGAATAGTCGAAAACTGTACAATTTATCGAATGACATTAACTGAAAATGTATTAGTTTTACGCCATTAAAGGAAATGTTGCAGTTTTTGCGTTTTTCCAGGAAACTGATATCCTGCGAGAAATGCTTAGCAGAAAGGTAAGGATGAGTGTTCTGTAAGCGAGAAAAAAGAAATGAAAACGTCATGTCTTTTGTACACTAATCACTTTCTTTATTCATTAGAATTGATGAAATGTGTCTCCTTGTGCAATGTTTATTTGCCCATACTGAGATCTTATACAGCAATATAATTACTAAAATAGTTTTTCCTAGTCGTTAAGAAATCTCACAGCTACAGTAAAATCGCTTAAACACAGCTGTGGATCTTTAAGTGCCCGCATTACCAGAACCAGAAGAGGGAATATATATATTTACAAAAGTTTGATTTGATTATGCATTCCAGCAGCAGATGTAAAATTAATGTGTGAATATATTTATTTCAGAAAAGTTTCATTTGCAGCCAAAGTGTTCATGTGATACCAGAGACAAGCGTCTAACCAATTGTCCGAAACCGGTTTTGGCTCGAATCCTGAGTGCGTCATCGAAGCTGTGTTGGCCTTAGGCATTGCTTCTTTTCCTTTACTGGCAGCAGCAATTCCAAATCAGAATAAGTCAAGTGTTAATCATGGTGGTCGTTAAACCTCCAGACCAACAAATTTTCGTTCAGAAAAAACCGAAATAAATACACATATGTATATTAATTTCCATGATGTTTTTTGATTTGATTCCTACACTGGCGTGCAAAAATTAAGGACGTAACGGTTTTTCGAATATAACGTCGTGCAGAAGTGCTCCACGTCGACTCAAATCATACCATAAGATTCCCAAGATGTACGAATATAGTACAAGTGAGCAAAACCGTCCAAACAAGGAATCCAAAGGATAGAATGGTACTTTATTGAAAAGATAGCTTCGAGCACAACTGGACAGAAGACAGAAACGTCCATGTGACAGGCGGCTGCCAAAGACAACCAGTCTTTAGTAGGGGATATGATCATCCCAGACTGCGTTTCAGGATTTACAACGTCTGCCCATGCTGAGGACGAGGTTTTCAACGAGCTGTTAAGTGCCAATGACCAATGCGGAATCGTTTCTGGTGGCTGGTGACGTGCTGGAAAGCGTCTTCCGAAAAAGTCCCACACGTGTTCGATTGGATTTAGCTCCGGGGACCTTGCGGGTCAATCCATGCGTTGAATATCTTCACTCACCAACAGCTCTACAACAGCCGCTGTACGATGAGGTGTAGCGTTGTCTTCCATGAAGAGGAACTCAGGACCCACATAACCTCTAAACAGACGCACGTGAGGCAGGAGAACCTCGGTACAACAGCGGACACCAGTGACTGAACCTCATTGGAAGACGTGGAGGTCAGTACGGCTAACAAGCATGATACCGCTGCAACTGAGAACTCCGCCACCTCCAAACGGGTCCCTTTCGATGATGTTGAAGGTGTGATTGCGTGTTTCCTGCTCTCTCCAGATGTGTATACGTCCAGAATCGCTCGTCAGACTAAATCGGCTTTCATCCGTAAAGAGAACTTGACCCCATTGCTGATGTGTCCAGTTTTCGTTCCTGGCACCACAGAAACCTCTGTTTCCGATGAGCAGGCGCTAATGGCACACACCGTACTGGTCGCCTTGCAAATAGACCACCTTTCTGCACCCTCCTGGCCACGGTAAAACGCGATAACGGACGTCCAGTCCTCTGTTGCATGTGCCTTGCGATTTCTTCGATGTCTGCCGTCTGTATCTTTTCGCCTGTAGGACAATATACCGGTCGTCCGCCGCCGTAATTGCTCGTTGACGACCACTACTATACTCTTGGACAGCTGGTCTTGTCGTTTGAAATGCTCTCCAAGCTGGTGAAACGATCCTGAGAGTGATCCCGAACTCCTCGGTCTCACTAGTCACACTTTGACCTTCTTCCAACTTTCCACCGACGCGACCTCGGGTAAAGTCATCCAGATGTCGTCTACTGGATTGCCTGTTGGCCATATCACACGGTGGCAGCAACTCGACGTCGTTCAAACCGATGTACACCGTGCAATAGCTATTACCGAATTGCTGAGCGTACACCGCCCGTGTGCTTTATACCCTTCCGACACTCCCTCCCCCTTTCCCCTACGTCATGCTGTATATATGTGCATGCCCTACCGTCCCGGACCCTAGTTTATCTCGTGAGTGGGATTTCGGTCCGTTCTGCGTGCTTGTTCCGCTGTTATGCTAATTTCTCCTCTTCGTCCTTAATTTTTGAACATCAGTGTATATTGAGAGAATGGCTGAACGTAAAGATATGGTTGAGATATCAAAATAAGTATCTTACCATGTAGATGTGGCAGTCGAACAGAAAAATGAGATTGGGTCAACGGTCCGGGCGTTGTGGGGTGGCAAAATTCAAAATACAATCAATGGGAGAGGCGTGCGGTTCACTCACGCGCTCATGAAGGCGCAGAGATGGATGGAACTGAGATAGTTCAAAGTCCGAAGTCTTCTTTTTTCAGAACGGATCGTTGCGCAAAGTAACGCTAGCAGGCATTCGTGCGAAAGTACTTCTCATCGGAACAGCGAACACTCTTGAAGACCTGCTTGCGTTATGCCGTAGGACTGTGTGATGTATATATACAATTTGATAATCATTCGATCGAGTTTATTCGCGTAGGTACGACGTTTCCCATTATGTTAAGATTGTAAATAAACATTGCTTATAGCTCATTGAGTTGCTAACGGTGGTCGTTAAACCTTCATTCAAAAAATAAAAATAATAATCACGAACCTGTACTGTTTTATTTACTTAAGTGATTGAATGCATTTGTCAATCAAATAAAGTTTACATTTGTTGTTTAACATCAGTTTATTCTTTTCGAAAAAAAAAGCAAAAAAAAAAGCAAAAAAAAACAAAAAAACCAGTCGATTCCGAAGGGTGAATAGTATTCGCAAAGCAAATCTCATTCCAACAACATTTACAAACACAGTTATGACTGAAGATGAGAGTGAAAGAATGTGCTATCCAGTTGAATGTTTGCACACGATCAACAAGGATGGACTACCGGCTTACATTTTACGACCTAAAAAGGGTGCAGTCGTGATGCTCATCACGAACCTGGCCGCCCTGGTGGCGCAGTGGTCTAAGCGCTGGCTTATGATGATTCGTTCGCGAAGGGTCCGTGTTCGAATCCCGATGGGGCATGGATATTGTGTTTGTTTTACAGCACTAGCTGTCTCCTTCCCTGGAACCAGTGACTCTGAATTAGTGACGTGCGACTGCTTATAGCCCATTGAGTTGCTCACTGTGGCCGTTAAACCTTTAGTCAAAAATAAAAATCACGAACCTAGATTATTGTCTTAACTGAAGTGGTTGATAGAATTCGTGAAACAAATAAAGTTTGCATTTGTTGTTTCATATGAGTTCATTCTTCTCAAAAAAAAAAAAAAGAGAAAAAAAACTAACCGTCGATTCCGACGGATTTCGTCTAGTTTCTTTTATTTATTGAAAAATCATATCATCGTTATGTCATTTTCTTATCACATAGAGGTACACATATATGTTTAATCGAGGTGTATTCCCGTTTTAAAATTGGATGCGATGATTATACATAATATAATTGCAAAAATGGAGTGCAGATATTACTTGAAATGAAAACTTAGTTACATTTAAAAGAATTTCAATTTGATTTCAGTAAATAATCCTGAAAAATGCTTATTTAATATATATATATATATATATATATATATATATATATATTTTGGAAACAGTGGATTTTTCACAATCTCTTGTGTAGCGTACGTGACCAAGTGATAACCTATATATCATCTGTTTTAGTAATGTTATAAAATTATTAACCCATGTCAACATTTTGGTGTGAGGTAATGTGGCTCGTGAATATTTATGTACAAGAGAAATGTCACTAGAAAAGCTGTCTATTGTGAAATACCAGTATGAAATATCAAGCATCAGATTATAAATCATGATGGCAAATATAATGTAAGGAATTTTAATTTGAGAAAAGGAACATTATTTAAAAAAAATAACCATCTAACTACCTTGGGTTCCAATAAGAGAAATTTATTAAAACACTATTTAAATTATATTTTTATACTGTATTAACAAGACGTAGATTTTTCGTCACAAGTATGAAGAAGCTGATTCATATTTTACGGAATATACACTCACGGACAATGAAATTTGCGCAACTAGAAGGAAACATGCTACAACCGCGAAACTGAGTGCGTACTGGTATGCAAATGACCTACGTTTGGAGCGATTGTGCATGGCCTCAACCCTGTGATGGCGCTGCGAGTACGAACCGGTTGCTTTATAAACCGTCGTGTAGTCGATGTGCCATGCAGATTAACTGCCTCACGGAAGTTAATCTGCTATCCCAGTGCCCCTTACGAGTGCTGCATTAACACCGGAACATCGCCGGCTCTATTTGCCGTGGTACTAGGCTAGAGCGACGTGGAATGTCACAGACTGGCGACGTGTAGTGTGTACCGATGTGTGCCGCTTCGGTTTGGATACAGATCCTCATCATCTTCGGATGTGGAGGTCCCCGGGTCAACGGTAAAATCGCAACCTCCCTATGGAACAACACACTTCCACCACTGCAGTCATTATTGTCTGGTAAGAAATAAACTACGATAGCCGATGAGCTCTAGTCGTGGTACGTGAATCATTGACGGGCAAGCGGTGTGTGGACGAGATCCTACGGCGTAATGTGTTCCCATTCCTGGCAGAGATACCAAGTGCGTTATACCAGCAGAATAATGCATGCCCACACACGGCTCGGGTTGCCCAGAACTTCCTACGTAATGTTCAGACACTTCCATGGCCTGCCCTCTTCCCGGACATGTTCCCTATCGAGCATGTGTGGGGACATTTGAACCTTGAGCTGCCGCCCAGCTGAACTATCCCGGATTTTGAGCACACCGTCCAACACGTGTGGGCCAGTCTGCCGCAGGACAATATCAGACTTTTGTTTGCCTCCATGCCTGACCATATTGCAGCATGTATCGCCGCACGAGGCGGTGCTACACTCTATTGAAGATGATCGGACTGGGTGCCGCAGATCCCTCTGCAATTGTGATGCAGCTCTGTTTTTGCCTTCGTGTGTATTGTTCATCTGAATCATTACGTCCGTAAAATTTCATTTCCATCCGATGCTTCCTTCTTTGTGCGCAAATTTCATTCTCTGTGAGTGTATCACATGCAATTAATCAGATATATCCCAAATAATTCTACCATTGTATCCAATAAAATGTCGTAAGGCAAAAGACACCCGAAGGGTAAACGTTTCATTTCCTTGCCATTTTGTAATTTAGGATCACATGCACGTTGTAGAAGGTTTTGCATTATATCCTACTGTGCCCTGGAGGAACTGAGAAGTGAGATGATAAGCACATTAGCAGCACTACTGCAGTTGCTAACTGAAGCAAATTCAACCCCTTCCTTCCAGTATCATTCTTTATATCAGTGATAGGTTATTTTGCCATCTAGATCGTAAGGTTCGCCTGTTCGGACTGAACGGTCGCTACGTGAGAAGGCTTTATTTGTCACGATGATGAGACAATCAGTTCCGTGGTCTTTACGCCCTCACTTCAGACAGTTAAAGATCGATGATCATGCGTAAACTAGTTAAAAGAAAACTATTTCATCTACTGGCAAAGTGCTAAGTACTTGATAGACTGACCACAAGGACCACCAACCATTTACAAAGTCGTGCAGGGTGCTGTCTAAGAGGGATAGAGAATCAGATATTTCATATTATTAAGCTCAACGTCTTTTCATTATCTTTTAAAAACTTTGGAAACAAGATTTTTCCAATGGTTTCTCGTATTCCCGACTGTCAAATGCTGGTGTATTGTCTTATACTTTTCAAAAATGGCACTCTAGGCCGCTCAAAAGAAGGGTATGTTATGCATTGCTTTTGTGAGTGATAACATCCGTGACGGGACAAAACAGTGTTTGGTAGGTTACCGCGAAATACAGGTGACAGCCAACTCAATTTTCACTATGTTTGGATTCATAAAAATAATCATGTCGAATACTTTATTAGTAGTAATATGTTCGGTTATATTCAGATTTTATCAAATTATAGAAAAGAAAAGTATTATTTGAATACAGATATATCAAACTTTCCTGAATGCTCTTAATATGAAAATACATAATTATGCCACTGAAAACTTAATCAAATACAAATAAATGAAGCTAATTTACATTATTTGAAATCATCTCCATTTTCTGCATGAATTACTTAACTTATTGCGTTTAATAGGCGTAGAAAATAACTTCTGTCCTTTCTTTTTTTTATTTGTTAAAGAAAACTACTTTGAAACTACTAAGGTCACTACTGTATGAGACATGCCTGATGAACACATAACCATTCAAATAACTTTCACAGAATGTCTTCTCAATATTTAGTCTTTATCACATAATTACTTTTGTTGTGATACAACATTCCTTTGTTGCTCTTAATGAACAACTTTAAGAAAATATTTTTGAAGAATTTTTGGTTTGACTAACGCTGAATAATGGCCATTAACTTTCGGTAATTTATGAAGAACTTTAATTTATGAAATTAAAAATATAAAGTTTTGGTATATATTTGTACAATTTCGTTTTGTTCTTAAACGTGAGTAGACACTCACGTGTAAATTGCAAGAATTGGAAATTAGTTATGAAAGTATAAAGGAATGTAGTCGTGCGGCCAGAGTTTTATTGTTTGTCTGCCTAGGAGTTGGTACAGAGCAACGATGGCCAAATGGCGGATCGCCAGCTTATTTATTACGGCAGAAGTATGTTAATTTAAACAATCAATTTTATCACTCAAACGGCCGAAGTAGCCACAATTTCTCGGTTACTCAAACCCTGTTACATTTTGCCAAAATAGGATTTACAACTTGACGCAGTTTATTTGCATTCCTCAATTTTCACCGCAAGCCATAATTCCTAATTAAACCTTCCTTCGTGTTACTCGTCTATTTTACTGATTAGGAAAGCATAGACTATGTCTCTCGGGCGGAAGCATTTCTCGCCCCTCCGTCTCATCTCTTCAGTCAGCGTTGACCACGTAACGTCACATGGAGAGGGCTATTTTATGCTTTTTGACTGAAGTTTAACGACCACCGTAAGAAACTCAATGAGCATTAGGCATTTGCCCGTCCCTCATTTAGGGCAACGTGTGCGCTATTCAAATGCCTTTCTTTGAGTGACACAGCTGTACATTTTGCAAGAATTATACTCACCAAGGATTTCTTCCGCTCTCTTTTGCGCGACTCACTAAATTTGAATTGTAGTTGAAATGCATATTTAATTGGCAGGTTGAAAAAATAATAATACTGTTTTATAAACTGATATATTCATGTGTGGGTCTTGTTAGTCCAGGACATATTGTTTCATTTCTCAGAATGCAATCTGTTTTTGTAATGACGGAAAAGTACTACTGTGCTCATACTTTTTCAGAGCCTCCGAAATAGGCTTAGATTCTAATGGAATCTGGAAGTGTTGGTGCTCATCTGTTTGGGACAAAAAGAGCTTCGGTGGTTCACGTTTGTGTCAGACGATAAACAAGTGCTATGGTTTCATATTGGGCTTATCTTTGCTTCAGGTGTACGCTTATATAAAGTAAGAACTTTTTTTTTATTTTATGATATACCTAAATTAGTGTAAAAATAAGTGTAATGACCTCTTAAAAAATAGAAGAGAAATCTCCTGAAAGAGGGACTGATTGCTATTGTAACTTACATGCAACAGTGACAAAATGTAACACATGTAATACCCCTATCTTGTTAAGATCATGTCTTGCATTATGACTTTGGAACGTCAAAAAACTAAACGTGTGAAAGAACCTTTTCACTCCTTTTATTAAGTGCTGAGAAGTAAATTGTAAACCAATCTTTCTCATAAAATTTTGATCTGTGATAGATATGCTTTACATTTTAAGAGAAAAAAAGATACCGACTAAAATATGTTTGAACTCACATCGTTGATAAATACTTTTTGGATATTATATTTCCTAAAGGCTTATTCATCAGGGAATTTTTTTTCTCGAATAACGTCGGGTATTTCAGCGTTGATTGAAACAGATGCTGTTCGGAAAAACGGGAGATCATTTTATTCATACAATAAATGTGTCCCCCTTATTAAAACAGATTGGTCTTGATTATGGAACCACCATAATTACCTTCAGCACCGACCGAATCGTCTTACGTGACAACTATAAGGAATACACTGTGCGAAATATTTGCTTACTTCTTCGTACAGTTATGAATTCAATGATTAATGCCGGGCAATCTGACTACTCTCCAGTAGTGACATTATATTAAAAATATTGCGGGATAGTCATGTTTCGCAGTTCGTAAATCATTTCACTGTGAGTGTGCAAAGAGCACACTGCTTTAAGGTTGCCCAATATTTGAATGGATATTATTTTATTTTTGTCCAATATTTCTATTAACATTTATACTACAAACTACTTTTGCTGTGTTGTTTAATCAAAACGTCTAATGATGGAAATAATATGATACAGCTTAGAAAATATGCTTTATGCATATTTTCCGTATTTTCGTAGACATATTTCATATTTAGATACAGAGATTCTTTTTCTGTAGCCGAATATTACATTTTTAATCAATTTCCTACGCAAAACCTTTTCCTGAAATCTTGTTTTAAAAGATTTTCCTCCAAAAATCGAAGGCATAAATTGCAAAGCTTTAGAACAGAGAGACTTTAAGCACAGGTAGAAACAATCACCGGAATTTGAAGGCTGCTTAATGCTTATGCTTGGCGTTCTTCGAAATTCGAAATTCTGCTTCGTGAAACTTCAGGTAATCCAAACTCAATTCCATCGTGTTAGGAAGTCAGCAGTCCAAATGCATAAGCAAGAACCCAGAACAATGACAGAATTTGAAGCTGAAATAAGATATAAGTTCTAAAAGCGAGATAGACTCGCGAAATCCAAAGAATTCTAATTTTACTTGTCTATGAAGAGAAATTTTTAATTATATATATACACTGCTGGCCACCAAAATTCAACACCAAGAAGAAAGCATCCGATTGGCCTGAAATACGCAGCATGCGTCGCCCGCGAGAGGACATGCAAACGATTAGCATTGCAGGGCATATTTAAATCATGTGCGCACGGCACTCCACCGAAAAGCACTATAAGAAGGGTGCACAGAATGGGGGTGGGGGGTAAGTAGTGGAAGTGTCCTGTGCTGCCGGACCTGTGCGTGGGAAGTTTCCTGATTCCTCGTCGCAGAGTACGGCAGTCATTCCACACGTTTCGGAATTCGACAGAGGACGAATAGTGGCTTATCGCGACAGCGGTTTATCGTAACGAGACGTCGGCGCCCGTGTGGGACGACATCCAGCCACAGTGAGGCGAGTATGGATTCGGTTTGGGCAGAAGGGACGGACGAGGCGAGGTGAACGATCGCCGTACCCGTCGCACACCTCCGAACGAGAGGACCGGCATGTTGTGCGGCGGGCATTTACAGCTCGCACCGCCACATCACGAACGTTAGCGCAAGGATTAGGGTGTGCTGCGCAACAACCTGTGTCAGCACGTACCGTTTGACGTCGTCTGCAGGAGCGGGGCTTGCCGCACGTCGCCCATTGCTCCGATTACCATTGACGTTACACCACCGGCGAGTGCGGTGGCATTGGGCCGTTGAACGCAGCACCTGGAATACGGAATGCGACGACATTATCTTCTCCGACGAATCCCGCTTCTGCCTGCAACACCACGATGGTCGGATCCGCGTGGGGCGGCACCGCGGCGAGTGACTGTATTACGCCTGCATTATTCATCGCCATACCGGTCCATCACCTGGCGTTATGGTATGAGGCGTAATTGGATATGACACCCGCACCCTTCTGGTACGGTACGCTCAACAGCCACCGCTACATCTCCGACGTTTGAGAGCCTGCAGTCCTTCCTTACCTGCAGGACCTGCCAGCGGCCACGTTTCAACAGAACAGTTAGCGCCCGCACGTGGCACGCATCGTGCAACAATTCTTCAAGGCCCACCAGGTGTCACTGCTGTCGTGGTACGCCTGTTCTCCCGATATGTCGCCCATTGAACACGTCTGGTCGCTGATCGGCAACCGAGTGGCCGGTCAAGCACCACCCGCGGCTACACCTGATGAACTGTGGCAACGTGTGGAAGTAGCCTGGAGCGACATACCCCAAGCCCACATCTAAAGCCTCTTTCGTTCGACCCCGCGGCGTGTAGCGGCCGTTATATCCAGCCATGGGGGCCACACGAACTATTGATTTCTGCGTGTTCCGCAAGTCGCACGGGCCTGTAAGCTCAATCGTTTCGTCTTTGTATCTGTTGTCATGTGTCCAGTAAATCTATCTTCGCTATCTCCTGTCCTTCTTGGTGTTGCATTTTGGGAGGCCAGCAGTGTATATAAAGGAATTTAGAATCCTTTACTGCAAAACGTCACCAAATTTCTTAAACTTTTCATTTGGAGAATGCATGTTTTATGTTAAAGTGTGGATTGAATAGAATATTCTTTGAGCAATGCAAGAAAAATTGTTCTTTCAATGTCAACCTCGAATTTTCTGTTCAGTTCTTGATGTCTAGGTAAAAAATAGAATGCTTTTGAAAACTTCTCAATGCTGCGGTGCTGTTTATTTTACATGCTCATTGTGCTGTTCATCACGATCAGTCAGTCATTCTTTATAGTGGTACATGGATTATAGACGGGCCAGCGGTATAAGCTTTCCACAGCACGCAGTGGTTACGATAAAATAAATCACACTTTATCTTGTATAAACTCTATTCGGAAAGATTTCTCTAGAACACATTTTACTAAATTTTAAAACTATTCATTTGTAATGAACCGAATAAACAAATATCACGATTTAAAAATATTCGAAGAAATTAAATACGTTCTATGACAGCAGATGTATCAAGACCGTAAGCCTTGTGCGTATTCGTCGTTACATGTTTCTTCAAAGCACGGAGTTTTTAATCGCAGAAAACCTTTTTTCCTATTATTTGATATTTTTTGTGAAAGCGAATATTCCCTCCCATAACCTCTGTTACCCACGTGTTAAAAAAAGAACAAATGCTTTTGATAGATATCACATTATAGATAAGCATTGCAAAAGCACTTCTCTATCTTCTTTTTGCAAGCCTATACCATATGCATGAAGATTTGAGGAATAATTATTTTGACCACAGAGTAGGAGACTCAGAGGTAAATATTCCATAGAGATTCAAGGCAACAATTTTGTCCTGAAGATCTCAGTTGAACACCGCGTTAGGGGACGGACATCGATTTAAAACGCCGAACCCTAGATTTTTGCCATTTTGCTTTCCAAAAGGGTTTACAAATAAATCAGTGGTGCTACTTATACAGTACCATATCACGTTACGGTCGCTATCGTAGTTTCATGTTCGACCACTGGAGTGCAGTCATTTGGGTAAGTTCCCAAGATGCATGCGTTGTTACGTAACATACGTAACAACACATGTACCTTGGGAACTGTCCTGCTTGTATTTAATTGGTATGTCAGCACAGTACTGTTACACTTTTCCTCAGGATGAGTTTGAGGCAAGCCGGAAAGATCTTGCGTTTTCTTTTAACTTATTATAACAGTAGCTAATGATTTAAATTGAAAATAAAGTTCATATCTTAACTTGCAAATTAATTTTTAAAGCATACTGATCATTGTGCATAGACAGCTTTAATTTATCTTTAGTACAAATGTTTGATTCAAATCTTTCGAATTCGAAAATGCTACATACTTTGGCATGGTCGCACATGGTTTACGAAATCATTGAGTTATATCCCTTTTACCTAAAACCACCTTGCTCTCTCAGAGAATGCGAATTGCAGGATTACGCTACAATTATTCTTTTAAAGGATATGAGCTTTCCTTAGGGAAACATAACTTTCATGTCAGCGAAAAAATTGTTTCCCTTTATATTTCTTTCGAAATTTGGAGGCATTTTATTTTGCTTCTAATGTGCCTATTCCGTATAAGAACCGTTTCGTTGTTCTTACGTTTCTGTCTCCTTTTCCACTTTAGTTAGTTTTTTAATACTATATGAGTGTTTGTGATTATTTTCTTTTTATCTTCAGCCTTTGCTATTTGTAAGATTTTCCAGGATTGCTAAAACATTATATGTAAAAACCAGTTCTTTTGCACCCATTACGCAGAACCATTGTTTTAATACCGTTGGACAGAAATAAAAATCCGCAAATATCGATTACTAAGAGTACGAAATAAAAAATAAAAATTATATCTTTAATATTTACTCGCGTAATATTTAGTTAGCAATAACAAGTGTTGCCGTGTAATATGTATTCCCATCTTTAATTACTGAAATTCAAGAATGATATGAAAGAAAAAAAGAAGCCGAGGTTCAGAAGGTGTAAACCGGTTTTGCTTTTTTTATTATTGTGTTTCAATTATTGTTCGTCACATTTTCATTTTACTATATTCTAATTCATATATATTTCGGAGACCCGTATTATACATAATATTATATGGAGCCGAATCATAATAATACTATATTATACTAACATTATAATACTTAATACACTCACGGATCATGAAATTTGTACACCAAGAAAGAAACATCTAATTGAACTGAAATTATCTGGGCGTAATGATACAGATGAAGCTTACACATGATGGCAGAAATCGAGATGCAGAATAATTGCAGAGGTATCAGTGTAGAAATACAAAGGGATCATTTAGCACGTCACACCGCCTTGTGCGGCGATATATACAGCAATACGGTCCGGCATGGAGGCGAACAAACGCCTGGTGTTGTCCTGCGGCATACTGGCCCACACGTATTGGAACGTGTGCTCCAAATCCCGGATAGTGCTGCACGGCGTAAGCCGAAGTTTCAATAGGTTCCACACCTACTCGATAGGGGAAGCATCCCGACAGCGTGCAGGACATGAAAATGTCTGGACATGAAGTAGGTAGTCCTGGGTAACCATAACCGTGTGCGGGCGTGCCTTATGCTGCTGGTATAACGCTCCCTCGAATCCTGCCCAGGAATGGGAGCATATGAGGCCGTAGGAACTCATCCAAATACCGCTGGCCCGTCAATAATCCATGTACCTCTATTAGAGCTGATGGGCTATCGTGGGCAATGGCGCCACTGACAATAATACCTGCAGTGGGGGAGGTGTGGCTCTCGATAGCGAGGTTGAGATTGTGCCGTTGACCCGGGGACTTTCCACACCCGGACACGATGATCATCTGTCCCCAAAACGAAGAGGAATTCATCGCTAAACCTCACACGTCGCCTGTCTGTGGCGTTCCACGTCATTCTGGCCGGGAACCACTGCACACGGAGCCGGCGATTTTCTGATTATAATGGCAGCACACGTAAGGGGCGCTAGGATCGTAGATTCGCTTCCGCAAGGCATCAGGAAATGTTTCGTTGTCACACAGGTGCCGCTAGATCTGCCTGTACATTGGACAGAGTCCCCGTGGGATCCGTTTCTGCCTTTCGTACGATCCGTCAATCATCTCTATCGGTTGTCCTCCTGGTCCGTCCATAGGCGCTCAGCCGTGCGGCGGAGCCTTTACGTGTCCACTGTTCCCAACACAGTAGGACGATATAGTTAGCATGATCCATGGGGTTTGCTATACGGCGCGCCGACCACCCTTTGGTTTTCAGCCTGATGATCAGGCCTATCTCAAACTCTGTACGTTGCGTAAATGTACGTCTCTGGCGTCTACCCGACATTTCTGTCACTCTGTATTCTTGCTTAAGTCGGCTGGTGCTTTTCGCTTTCATGGCGGATTGACTACACGCCGGTTTATACGGTTGTCGGGTCGTGCTTTCAGAGCCACCACAGGTTGTGTTATCATGCGCACTCGCAACAGACATGGATCATTTGCATACCACCACGCACTCTAGCTATTTGCAGATTTTCGCGGTTGTAGCATGATTTCTTTTAGGAGCGCAAATTTCATTGTCCTGGAGTGTATACAAAATCATCAAAATAGTGACGACATGGAATTTATCATGACGTATGATGCACTATTTATTAAGCATAAGGGTTTAGCATATAAAAAGAAAACCTTCACAACTCTAGCTTTCTAAAAATAATTCCGCTCGACATATAGTCTCATAAAAAACGTTGTTTTAGTTACTAACTAATGAATAAAAAATCTAGGTCGAATCTATGTTTTTCTCTGTTGTTTATAGAAGTTCCTTTAGACTCACAAAGAGTGGCCAGAAGAGCCATAAGCAAATCTTCGTTGGGCTTTTTTCTGAAATGAGGAGAAAATCTACAGATAGAAAAAACAAACTGTCAGCGTTTTAACAAATCTACCTGTGTTTTTTTTCTTATTTCACAAGCATATTCTTCGTTTGGGAACTCACTTCGAGCTAATGATAGCTGATTAATTCATACAAATAATGTCCACCTGAAACGAAGGGAAAAACATAACTTAATGAAAAGGAAAATGACCACTCCTTTCTTTTGTGTGTTCTTTCGTGTATACTCACAAAATTGAGATCAATCCAAAGGCGCCGTATGCCTATGAGGCTCCATTACATCCTCTAATTGAAAATCGAAGGAGAAAGTTCGAAGGACCCACAATATCTGCAAAGATCAGAGTGAGAAGCCAAAGATAAGTATATTATGGTCGTTATTCATGCCTTCGGCTACGGTTATGTTTGGTTACGGTTCGGATGCCTCCACGATTAATTGCTTTGCTTGAAAAATCCAATTTAGTATTGTTGAGAATGCTGGGAAAAGTGTGTTAGGAAGTCAAGATGTCAAAACATATCTTCTATACAGGTCGTGTGGAGTATGTCTTTTAATTCAACTGTGAAAAGCTAACCAACAAATTTAAAAGTGTTCAGTATATTTTTCTCAAAGTAAGAAAAATATAAAATGTTCTCAAAATATGATTTTGGGTTATTTTAGATTATGTTCCTTTGCAATCGCTCTTCAATGGGCAATTCAGAAAACGTTTTATGTAGTAAGGTAACTAGTACAGGTCTGGTGTTTTGGCAATATATGCAATTGAAGGATTCAGGATATCCAAGTAAATTAACTAGTACTGGACCGGTGTTTTGGCACGTATTTAATTGAAGACTTCAGGAGATCCTTCAATTGTTATACATGTTTTCAAATAACTTTGATTAATTTTTCTTTTCTCGAAGTTTTTTGCCCTACCTAGCTAATTTTACTCACCAAATAAGGTAAATTGTGAGACTTGTTTCGTTTGTAAAGTTATAATTATTCAGATTTGCCTCACCTGAATAAAATCTGTTCAGTAAAATAATAAGGTCGAGGAATTGTATACCAGGCAACAAATCTATATAAGTAAAACTAATGTTTACAAGATTTCAACCAGACGGCTTTTTCACTAAAGAGAGCACAGCAGTACAATTTTGTTAATAGAATATTTAAACAATTTTAATGACCAGCCAATAGGCAACAGATTCAAATATAATTGCATTCAAAAATGGAACAATGGCTCTCTTCAGCATCATCTCGTATGTTAGTGTTTCATACTAAGCTTGGGATGTCAAGTAATGTTGGTTTACCTATCGTAATGTTTGCTGTACAATATACAAACCAAAATTTGGGAAATTGTTTCTCGTAGGTTTCTTAAAGGTCCTTATGTTACTAAGAATTTTGATGTTAAAATACAGAAAAACATACAATTTAAAAGTAATGTTAGGATTTGCTCTAACGATTTTACAGCTTTCAGTTGTGTTGCACAACTGCCAGCTATTCCCGTTAAGGGATTTATAGCACTATTGTTAGTTTCCATTTTTTGGTGCCAAATTTCTTCTTGCCATAGCAAAAGTGCCAAATATGTAGATTTCGATATTATTACCTTTCAAATGGTTTGAGTGCAAGCAATTCAAATCATTATAAAACCTAAAATTTATGGAAAACAGAAAGAGATGCTGCATACGGTAATTTTCCAAAACTGAAATATAAAATATTACGTTTCAAAGAAAGAAAAAGAAGCACTCCAATTTACATATCACAAGTTAATATTTAGGTATCTTATGTTAAATAATTTTTAACGAATTTCTATATAATTTAAGCTTAATATTAAAACTATGTTGCACTAAATTTAAATGTTTCGGTGTCTTATGATTTCAAACATTTGCATTTGGATTTGCACTTGCGTTTAAATAATTTCATGTCAATTAAGACTAAGTACGCATTTCTTCACCACAATAAACATAGATTTCTACATTCACACGCTGCTCTTTCATTTTATTATTTCTAAAGATGATGATTTATCCAACAAATGAAAACACACAATGGCTGGAAACTGTGTAATTTTGAAGGTTTTCAATTAAGAGCAATTAAAAACATTTTTTGTTGTATTCCTTTTATACAGGGTGTTTGTAAACTGTTTTGACAAAAGAAGAGGGGTGATAGTACCCATCAAGACCAACAATATTTACAACGGAACCTAGGATCGCATTCCGTTCTAAGTGTCAGAAAAGGGTAACTTCGGAATTCGTCCATCAAGCACAAGTCGTCACCTCAGACGTCATTTCTTTCGTGGCGGAGAAGTAGCACACCGCCAGAACATCACCGTCACCGTCAAGCATTTACCGTATGCAAATTGCTAGGGAAAAGACGCAGCATCGACAATTGCAGCTGATTGGCTCATCAAGGTGCAGTAGACACTTCCTTAATAGCACATTTTCCCACATGATAGATTGAACGTGGCTAACCTGTGGCATGGCCTCCACGCTCACCGGACTTAAACCCACTGGACCTCTTCTTCTAGGGGCACATGAAATATTTGGTGTACGAGACCCCTGTGGACTCCGTGGAAGATCTCGTCGCGAGAATCGTTGTTGCTGCTGACAGGATAAACACGACACCACGAGTCTTCGAGAGTGTGCGCCAATCTTTTATTCGCCAGTGTGAATTGTGAGCCCAGCGCTACGTACAGGAGATACTGCGGCCCCAGGTGTTACCTTTCTTGGCGGGCTGGCCCGAAGCCATTTCCGAACACGATAAAGCCTGTCCGCAGATGGTTTGAGTTTCCCAGGACTGTCTACGCGATGCTTCAACGATTCCGTGGCCTTCCAGGCCGCCTGATCTCTCGTCCCTCGAGCACGTGTGTGGCCAGATGA
Source organism: Macrothele yani (assembly GCA_039090855.1). Taxonomy (NCBI): domain Eukaryota; kingdom Metazoa; phylum Arthropoda; class Arachnida; order Araneae; family Macrothelidae; genus Macrothele; species Macrothele yani. The sequence continues at coordinate 32,012,802 of CM077034.1, forward strand.
GACACCAGCTTACTCCGTGTCCCAATTTTCGTGATTTAGAGCGTCAGTTGCAAGACGTGTATGCCAATCTGTCGCAGGATAACGTACGCCATCTCTTTGACAAAATGCCGGGTGGTATCGTCACATGTATCCGAGAACGAAATGGTCCGACGCGGTACTAACGCTGACTGGAATGTGTACCGTATGTCAGAGGGAAATCGTCCTGCTGCTGTGATATTGCAATTGTTTCTGTACTTGGTATGTACCATTTCACTACTGAAACGCATTTGAATTCGACGCCTCCTTGTTGGTGCCCTGATTTTTTTAACAATGAATGTATAATTTCCTTAGAAGTGCAGGAAAAGCATTGCGTATAGAATTCTTCATTCACAAGTTCCTTTATCGTAAATTCGTGCAACAGATCACTGATACAAACTTAAGAATTATTAATATTTGAAAACAATTTGAATTGTTTTGGAGTTTTATAACTGATGTATAATATACGAATCATATAAGCAACGGTTATCGCTACCGACTTTTTTTTTTGTAGGACGCTATTGGTCTAGTTTAGCGAAAATATGCTCAACCCGTCTGTCTGTCTCAAAGCGCTTTGTCACGATTCCATTTTCAGGAAACAGGTTAGAAAATACACCAAAGTTTAAAACGTTTAGAATAATGAAATAACAACAGTTTTGATATTTCTTTTTTCCAGTACATAACTGAATACTGGACACCAAAATTTCAAGTATATAATAATGAAAATTTGTAAGCTCAAAATATTTTGTCAGTACAATCATATGTAGAAAGCACATGAAATTCCTTTTAAAACACATAATTACAAGTCCTGCAAAATAAATTCATTAGATTAATTGATCTCAAATCACATCCTAAAACTCGACTTTTAATAAATTTTAGAACAAAATATATCCTAATAAATATAATGCACTTACTGTTACTCAACTATACTAATTTAATCTTGGTAAAATTATGTTCAAACGAATTAAATATAATTTATATTCAGACCTCATAGTACTTAATACACATGCAAATTCGTATGAAACAAGGAGTAAACAACATGTACAACCTATTTTTTCAAAAACGGAATCAATTATACTTACTCTAGATTACAGAGGCCCTCAATACCGGAATTCTTCACATAGCAACTTGACTGACTTAAACAATTTTAATTTATTTAAAAAAATATTTCAAACTCTATCTTCTTTAATAATTAAAAAAAAAGAAGGGATTGGCAAAACGTCTTCTGATTGTCTGACTTGATGTGTCTATCTGTTGTTTTATTTGGTTCTTTCTACGGGGAGTATAGGGCTATGTCCGGCCAATTTTGGCCTTTTCCGTTTTCTTCCCTGTTGTTACAGTCTATGTTCATCATTTGTGTACTATCATTTTTTTTTCCGATTCGTTTTTTTTTTCTTTTCTCTTTCTTTTCTTCTAAGAGCATGTAACCACAAAAATAAATAAAACAAAATAAAATTATATTAAAAATTTAGAGTTAGACCTGTACAACAAGCAGTTAGGCGACGAAAAATATTATTTTGGTTAATGTATTTGGGTTTAAATTATTCACGTTCATTTGCTAAATAACATTTTCTCTCCAGAGGTAGGATATTGGACTAAAAGTTTCATTATCTTTTTTGATTTGAATATTTCGGAACAAACGTCGGTAAGTAGCAGTCTATACACTATCTAACAGCAAGTAATTGGACACCCCTGGAATCCACGATATCTGCGGTCCTGATACACGTCACAGCTCCCGCCGTTAAATATCGTGTGGGAAACAACAACGCAACCAGTCGCATGCAAGATGCCACGCAGTTCGAAACTCTGATTTCGAGAAAGGTGTAATTGTCGAGTATCACTGAAATGGCCGATCCATACGTGACATATACAGCGAGTTGAAGTACCCAAAATCGACAGAGGCGTACGTTATTGGCAAGTGGAAGATGAGAGGTGACTGTCGGAATGTGCCCCGACCAAATAAAACAACAGATAGACCCGGCAGACCCACAAACTGGGAGTTAGAGACCTACGGCTGCTGGCCAAAGAAATTCGGAAGAACCGCACCAAATCGATGGGCCACATCCTCGAGGAATTTCTACAGGCATCCGGGAGTGTTCTTTTGATGAATACTATCCGTAAGGAAGCCCATCTGCTCGGTTGTCATGGACGTGCTGCCGCCCACAAGCCTTTGATAACAAGTCCAATAGCGCTGCTCGGCTAACGTGGTGCAAAGAACGCCGACAGTGGACCGTTGAACAGTGGAAACAGGTTCTCTGGAGCGACGAATGAAGGTTCACCGTCTACCGTTCGGATGGCAGGGACTGGATTTGGCGTCTGCCTGAAGAATGCCTCCTGCCGGAATGCATTGTGCCAACTGTGAAGTTCAGCGGCGGTGGAATTATGCTATGGGGGTGTATCTCCTGGTACGGCACGGGACCCTTCGTCGCAAATCCTGGTTGACTCAACGTCAAGACCTACTGCACCATTTTGGATGACCATGCGCTTCCTACGTTGTGGCAGTTTTATAGGGTGTATCCATGTTACTTTCAAGATGACAATGCCACCTGTCAAGTTGCGAGATCCACCATGGCTTGGTATGGAGACAATGGGGTTAAACGAATGGATTGGCCTGAGCAAAGCCCGGGCCTTAACCCTACCGAGCACCTCTGGGACGAGTTGGAGCGTTGACTTAAGGGGTACCTCCACCGTCCGAAATCTGCAAAGGAACTGACCTACTTTCTCCAAGCCGAGTGGAATAAAATACCGCTAGCTGTCGTACAACGCCTGGTTGAAAGTATGCCCCGGGGGGTCGCAACTGTAATCGCCGTTCGTGGAGAGTCCACTAACCATTGAAGGTGAATAAACTTCGTTTTCCTTTGCTATCACAGGTGTCCAATTACTTGTTGGTAGATAGTGTAATTTCTATTGTCGGTTACGTTAAAAAAGAAGAATAAACAACTTTACCGTGGTCTGAGTCTCACTTAACTGAGCCTCATGATTCTTATTTTCTTTCTTTCATTTATTTAAGATAGATTTGACTGCAAATAATAAAAAATTGCTAACTGCTTTCTATTAAAACTCATTGGATTTCTGGTTTTCCTTTGCAACAGAATTTCAATAGAAAAGGAACACTTTTGAGACAGAATCATGAACTGTAAGGCATAATTCTTCAGCAACACATGTATATAACATCATGACATATGTGTTCCTAAAGACTTGGAAAATGACAGGAACAACGTACTGAAATATAGCAACTTTTCTTTATAACAGCATTTTGATTTGTATCTACTTAATATTTGAAATATTGTTTAGATCTGTTTTAGCAAACTAATTAATTAATAACGTAAAGCAAAAGTTGGAGTATTTAAATTCGTCCATTTGAAAACTGGAATCATTCTAAAATTCTTAAATTTTGGAAGCCTAATAAAACATGGGAGCCAATATTTGTCGCAAATTTCATGTTTTCTTCTGCTGAAGTATCATCTGAACAACTTGAAATTTATACAATCGGCAAAAATCTGCTACTTTTACAATCATACTTAGTGTCACTTTCAGTAGAATTTAAACGTTACTTGCGTTATGTAAGTCTCACGGATTTCTTTTAATTTCCATTCAAGGACACGCTTTTGCTGAAATGGGGAAAGAAAAGGTAAGAGAATATGATATAGTCGGAGCAAAAATATGATGAATTCAATAAATTCATTTTAACACATATTTGAACTGAAGTACATGTTTTAAGTATCAGTCTGTCACTACATCAGTTTGTTTGCATATATTGGGTGCCATATATACGCCCTCCTTATTAGCACGCATAAATGACTCAAATTCGACCAAATGTTTCACCAAGAAAACGTGTAATGAAAGAAAACAAGTTGACGACAGAACCGGGGGTTTGGATGTCAGAGAACTAAAATTGTGTTTCATTTCCTACAATCGAGCGTCAAAGAAGAAACACAAGTTTGTCCGCAACGGCTATTGAATCCGGGCCCCCTTGATCCTGAGTAAGTCGCTCCTTTAACTGGGCCATGCGGACACAATGTCTCGCTGCAGATTTGTCGTCTCGACACATGTTTTCATCTCTGTAGTACGTCAAAAAATACAATCGGGCGCCGAAGTGGAAACACAAGTTTGTCCGTAACGGCTATTGAAACTGGGCCTCCTCATTCCTGAGTAAGTCGCTCCGTTAACTGGGCCATGCGGACAGAATGTCTCGCTGCAGATTTGTCGTCTCGACACATGTTTTCATCTCTGTAGTACGTCACAAAATACAATCGGGCGCCGAAGTGGAAACACAAGTTTGTCCGTAACGGCTATTGAAACTGGGCCCCCTCATTCCTGAGTAAGTCGCTCCCTAACTGGGCCATGCGGACACAATGTCTCGCTGCAGATTTGTCGTCTCGACACATGTTTTCATCTCTGTAGTACGTCACAAAATACAATCGGGCGCCAAAGTGGAAACACAAGTTTGTCCGCAAGGGCCATAGAATCCGGGCCCCCTCAATCCTGTGTAAGTCGCTCCACTAACTGCGCTATGCGGACAGAAAGTCTCGATGCAAATTTGTCGTTTTATATACATATATATTGCTCTACGGTGCATTTCGACAAAAGGCCGTCGTATGTGACTTTTTTCAAGGAAATGGAAAGGCTGAAAGAACTAGCATTTATTGAGTTAGCTTTGCATTAGGAACATGTATTTAAAAAAAAAAACTTTGGTCCAACTGCTTGGGTGATCAGCGCTGTCAGATGACGAGGGACAGGTTCTTCATTGAATCAAACATTCTCTGTGCGTAACTTGGTCAATGGCCAGGGATCAGCTCTATCAGTTCACGCTTATTCCGTCGATGAAAATCAGCAGTTTTTCCACACCGCGTTCTATCATACCCCAAAAATATTAAATTGCGTTACACTCTGGGGAGTTTGGGGGCCAAGATAATTTGGCCAATTCGTTTTCGTATTCCTCCAACATTTCTATAGTTCGACAAGCCGGATGACACGCTGCGTTATCCTGTTCAAAATAGCACTGTGATCCGTGCAAAAATCCTGCAGTATGGATGGAGATGTTTGGCTAAAATGCCTCTGTAGCGTTTACCATTCAGTGTGTGGGGGATCATAAACCACGAACCTAGGGATAGACAGCAAAGCACTCCCGAGGCGAGAACCGAGCACCACATTGACCACCCTGTTGAATTCAACATGTGCAACCGTGAGATATGGCATCATGCTGTTTGCGCCATATGCGTACGCAGCCATCAGCATTGTGCAAGTGGAAACAGAACGTGTCACTCCAGACTACATTTTTTTATTTGTCGGGAGTCCATTACCGACGTTCCCGTAGCCCATGCGAAGTAGGTCCAACTGCACCGGTGTTGTACAGGTGTTTGAGCTGGGTGACTGTTTCCCGTTGTTGCCTAGATACCAGTCATTACACCGGACGCTTATCTCTAGGATCAACCGCGCGTGGCTTACCAATGTGAGTCCTTATGCCGGATGTATCTGCAAGGTTAATCCAGTCATGATACAACCCTGATACAATAGCAGTAGAGCAGCCAACAAGTAAGGCTATTCCCGAAATGTTGGCGCATATCCTATGGGCCCCAATAATTTCGCTGCCATTAGATTGACTGTGTCGCCATCATTGGCAAACATTTACTGATTAAATCTAGAGTGTTTCTAGGAATAACTTTTGTGGTCAACTTGATGCAAAAAACCAAAGCCATTCACGTATTTTATACCAGAGAGGAATATTTGATAAAATTATTCATCTCGGTGGGCTGAATACAATTTTCTGCAGGCTTTACGTCTATTTAAAGAAATTCTCGCCGGGGCGCTAATGGTCAAATCGCTAACTTCTTAAATTTGCTTAAGATGTGTCCGCTGTAAAATCGCAATGCATCGTTTGTCTTACGAAACTGGCTCCCTCTTTACTTGGAGCAGTGCTCCCAAATTATGGACGAACGACTGCTCTAGAGCCCAGTGAATTACTCATAGTTGTCGGTAAATCACCAAATTGAAAAAAGAGAAATCTTGTTTGGAATTTATAAGCTTTAATTTGTTTGCAAGAGCCAGACGTAAAACTTCCTACCCTAGTCTGCTCCCCGCGATTTAGTGATAAACAAATCCTAGCTGACGTGCTACCATCTTTCGACCACTATGATAGTTGCTGCGATTAAGTTGTGTTATAAACCCCTTGCATCTATCTATGGATGGTTCTCAAAATGACTTTTATGAATGCCAAATTTGTCCGTACTGCAAAACATTTCTTATGATGGAAAAGGCTTGTTTCCTCTTGAATCGTAAGGTGTCCATCTGGCAGAATAAACTAACTGATTACGTGAATTTATTATGAATTTATTACGTGTGAGGAAAAACTGTGTTCTGCGGCGAATCATCACTTCGAAGTAGTGTGCTGAGGAAAGACGACAGTTCGTCCAAAAAAATATTAGAACGTATGGTCTGCCAAATGTATTTTTGATTTACTTGTACGAGTTTGGGCTAGAGTGGATGTCCATATTACTCTCCACACCTTGAGGGTGAGCTCTGTAACTTGATCAATAAAATTTGGAGAATGGTTCACTGTAAGATGTTCAAAATTTCAGCCTGGTAGGGTACGATAGGCGGCCCATAGATTTGTCATAACTGTGCTTCCTTACTACGCATTTCCTGAACGAGGAGCAGCAGGGTGTTGGCAGATCGGTTGTTGTGAGAGTGACGATTGCTCGATTACCAATTGAAGGATAATCCTTTGTTGAAAAAATACACCAGAATCTTCACAACATCTAGAGGAATATGATCATATGGAAACACACCTTAGGAACACGGGAACACAGCTCATCCTTCCACGAAACGTGCTCCTTGGTACGCCTAAATTGTCCAAAACGATGAGACATATCTACCTTGTAGGTTATTGGAAGACTTTCTGAACGTTAACTTGAAATAGGTAGCAGTTATTGGCGTTCACATCAGCAAAGATTAGTAGTCTCATACGTACCAATTTCTTTGAAAAGTTTCTTCCGATTGCGGATCATACAATACAGTAAAACAACACGTCAGAAAATTAACTACAAACTTCCGCTTCAAAAAAAAAAAAAAAAAAAACAAACACGGGAACTACCATCTATCAAACTAGAAAGAGAGTGCGAACGAAATTGATGATGTCTGCCATCTGCCGTCCGAGCATTAATCATAATAATTCTGGGATATCGGACTAGTGTAGGAGTTTACCTAGCTCTGCACTTGATTAATCTCTTCAAAGGAAAATTCAATTTTTCATACCTAAATCAAATTTTTAACGTGTTAACTCACAGTTAACAAAGGGTTTTCCACCTAAACAGATGTGTACGTACGCTTTGCACTTGCTGAATTTCCCAGTAGTTAAGGAATCAGCTGTAAAGTTCATAATAAACATCAACTTCAAACAATACTATTTAAATATAGAATTATAAAAGGATAAACAATAAAGTTGTACGAAATATGCACTTCCACTTCGAAATTTCTCCTTTCCTTTTCTTCACCTCTCATAGGGGGAAATTGGAAGAGGATAAGTAGATATTCCTGACACTATACTTCTTGTTAAATACCCAAAAGTGATGCTTTAGTTTATATTTAATTGGATGCGCTGCCACCTTTCGTTTCCTCTACGCCATCACAAAGAACTGGGTCACTGAAATTCCAATGGGCTTTTGACCTTTTTGTTGCAGTACTATGTTTTTAAAATAAGGTTTTCAAAATGGGACGCAACTTTAACCTCTGTTAAGAAAATGCAAATATTTAGCAATGTAAAACTTTAAACTTAAATTACAAATTATACTGAAAATGTACAAGGTAGAGATTAGTTAATTGTATTTAAAAGGAAACGATTTAGCTTCAGTCGAAAGGATCGGCGAAGGTATTTCATTTTATTTTCATGCATAAGTATTTCATATTTTCAATTTTCCTTATTTTACTATACTACCTTTTCTTATAACATGAAAATCATGATCCATGGAAAGATAAAATGGAAATTTCTACTTCAGATAAAATATTACTGTAGAGTGATGTATTATTCAATTGTAATGGTCTTAAGGTAGCTATTTATATAACCTTAGTCTGGAGGAGTAAAGCACGGACATATTACGGGGAATTACATAGGGCTACACGACGAAATGCACGATAATCATAATCCCTTGGCAAAGTCCTGATTACACGTTAAAGTCAAAAACGAGCCCAACTTCAACTGGATGCTCAAGAAAAATTAAAGGCATCCCTTAGATAATTCCTTGCCTGTGACTGAAACCACTTGTTTTCAACACAAAGCCGTGCTACGCCAAAAAAAAAAATGTTGTACGGACAACAGGGCTATTTTTAACAGGACAACGCAGCGTGTCATCAGGCTTGTCGAACTATTGAGTTGTGGGAGGAATACGAAAACAAATTAGCCACATAGCTCAACTAGATTCATGGGGATACAGCAGCACGTTAATCTCATGATGTTGAGAGACGACGAAAGCGAAATTTCATACCTCAGAAAGCCTCTAGCTTCCAACCGCCAGACGGTAATGAGAGTGCTAAGTGTAATGTGTTCTGCTGAATCATTTCCTACATAACGCCTGACGTGGTAGGAATTGATGACCCAGCCCATTACCACGTACTGCACCACCAGGAAAATTTACCGTAAACTTTTTAAAAAATTTTATTACAGATTTTTTTATTTTATATTAAGTTTGATGACATTAACCGAAATCTTCACTTCACGGCTTTTGATTCTTTCTTGTCTTGAAGTACCTTGGGGCTTCCAAAAAGGAGACAGATTTTCCCATTTATCATTATGTAACGGATGTAACCGCCAAGCACTATGCACATGCAATTTCTTTTGTCAGCACAGAAAAACCTCAGTTTTGCCGGTTTCGTGAAAAACAATGCCTGCTTTCCGAAACATTTTTACATAATGCTTGCCAGCAGCTTAATACTTTCTTTTTACGATAGCATTACTGCATGAAATATATTTAGGAAAATAGTAATTTATTTCTTTGTGTTTTACAAATTCAAATGTTGCGCAGATCTTCGAATTTGAAAATTCTCAATCACAGTCATGTATTTTCAAATAACATGTTTTGATTTAGAAAGATCGATGTTCATCAAAAGCTATCTCACATCGGAAGTCTTACAATATCCCACATCTTAAACTTGAAAATATTACCTGCCATTCTCTAGTTACCCAGCTGCATCCGTTGTCTTACAAACGTTCCTCAAAACTGCCATTATGGTACAAATGGCTTGTTGTTTCACATTAGAAGAATTGTGGCTATACCACTTTGCCTTCGAAAGACACCGTAAGGAAACAATGCTAATTTCAAACAAAGGCCATCTAGAAGGCAGGTTATATTATCGAAATTACTAAAACCACTGCTTTGCCATGCGTAGCGGTTTCATAATTTTTTTGTTAAAGTAACATATTAACTTCGCGTTCATATTTCAAAATAGTGACATACCGTGCATTGTAAAATCGTGCCAAATGGTAGGCTGTGTACCTAGAACATCTATGCAGAACTGCAACGGGTTCATGATACTCATCGCAAGCGTTCAATACAGCACACCAATACGAATGCGCCGCCCCGGTGGCGTAGTGGTCTAAGGCGTTGGCCTCTGATCATTCGTCCGTAAGGGGTCCGGGTTCGAATCCCGGTGAGGCATGGATGTTGTGTTTGTCTTACGGCACTGGCTCTCTCCCTTCCCTGGAACCAGTGACCCTAAATTAGGGACGGGCGACTGCTTATAGCCCATTGAGTTGCTCACGGTGGTCGTTAAACCTCCAATTAAAAAAAAAAAAAAAAAAATACGAATGCAGGGTTGCTGCAAGTGCTTAATATTAACCACAGGTCACACCTTCCGAAAGGTCCGTCAAAAAAAACAGAATTTCGAAGGGGTTGAAATTCTACCATATTCTACATACAATCAGGTCCTTGCTTGTCACATCCGATTACATCTTTTAACGTACCAGAAGATGTGACGTACCTGCCCGAAGGACGCACACGACATAAAGGCAGATAGGAATCAGAATAAAAAGTCCGCGTAGCTCAATTGTTGGAGTGACTTATTCCGGAATGAGGGGATCCGTGTTCGAATCCTGGCGTGGACAGAAATGACGGAGAAATTTACTTCGTTATAATGGCGCCCGAACTATCCGGATGACCCGACCGTTCAAAATCTCGCAATGGTGTGATGTTATTTCCACACCGCGAGATAGGAAAAATAAGAGAATCCCTTCTCCAGCACTTCAAATAAAAAAAAAAAATAAAATAAGGGGGAGATGATGTAACGTACCAGGAGATGTGACATACCTGCCCGAAGGACGCACACGACATAAAGGCAGATAGGAATCAGAATAAAACGTCCGCGTAGCTCAATTGGTAGAGTGACTTATTCCGGAATGAGGGGATCTGGGTTCGAATAATGGCGTGGACAGAAATGACGGAGAAATTTACTTCGTTATAATCTGTTTCGCTCCAAGTTTAATTTCCTATAAAGACAGTACTTCGTTCCACGGGTGGATGTAGAATCTCTCATCAGAGATTATCTGTGGTCGAAACTTTCTCAGTCGTTTAGGTGCGGGATCGCGTCCCTTGTTTTACGTCAGTTAAGAATATATTAAAGACGTCCTGTAATTTGCACACACTTTTTTAGAAAGGCGATTACGGTTATTTGCTGAAAAATCTGGCTTCCTTGCAGCAGAGAAGAGGATCGCACAAAATACCCTGAATTTGCAATAATTGCTAGTAAAGCTTCATTAAAATATCCCGAATTTTGGCCGCGGGTTGCCTAGTGGGCAACGTTCGCGACTGCTGCGGAAAGGACCTCAGGTTCGATCCCAGGTAGGTACTAAGGCTCGGTCCACTAAATACGCGCCGTGCGTCGGATGGGCACGTTAAGCCGTCTGACCCGGAGTACTGGCCCCCGGTAATAAATAAGGGCGTCTTCCTCCCCCTTCTTACTTTGCTCCCGTGTTGCTTTCCTATCGGGCACTCCAGCCCAAATCTTCTAGCTTCCTATTTCTTTAGGTTGTTTAAGACCTGTGGTCAGACACTCCGTTCCTAAAATCCTCTACTAAGCTTTCGGGAGTCCCTCCCCTACGTTACCTAAAAAGTCCGTGTAACATGATTTTGAACAGGATTAATGGAATGAGGCTGACTGTGGCACCCAATGAGGTAGTGTACAAACGTGGGGTTGAGAGGATGATCACGTATGCATGTTCGGCCTGGGGGTCCAACACGGTTAGGATAAGGAAAAGAGTCAATCAAATACAGCGTTGAGCGCTTTTGGGTATAACTAAGTGTTTCCGTACGAGATCCATGGCTGCACTGCAAGTGCTGACCGAGTTTAAGCCGGCGGACTTGGTGGTAGCAAAGGAGGCATCAATGCAGTCCCTCAGATTTGACAGCAATGGTGATATACTCGAAGACCACTATCAGTTGTCCTATACAGAATGGGTGAAAATTGACTGGGCTTGCCCCGCGCGGCCAAGAAAATCTGTTCCACATGCGACAAAGACCACCGCACGGGGAAGGGGTTCTGCGAGCTCCCGGACGGAAACATGACGCACGCGGTACAGTTGAACTTATCGCCCAAATCCTCCGTCTTTCAAGCAGAGTTATTGGCGTTCGGAGAAGAGTTGCGGTAGGCCCTGCGCAGCAGCAAACGACGAGAAATCGCGGTTTTTTCACGCAGTCAAGCATCATTGAAAGCTCTAGGCGAGTTCGGGTGTAAGACTCCCCTTGTTAAAGATGTGAATGCTCTCCTAGGCACTGAGAGAAATTCGGTGGTTTCATTCCTCTGGGTCAAAAGCCATGTCGGGACCACTGGAAACGAACGTGCAGACCAACTAGCTAAGGCAGCAGCTGGTTAAGTGAGTACTGACTTTCAGCTGTGAACGCCATTGCAAAGTGTTGATACTAAACTGAGAAAAGCCACGCAGGCGGAGGGGCAACAGCGATGGGATGAGGGAGATACGAGAAAGAGAATACACTGTATCTTTCCATGAGTCTCTACCAGGCGTTTGGAAAGTTACTGTTTTGGTTCTCTCCCCCGCAATACTGTACTTAGAATGGGGGCGGTGTTTGCTATTGTAGCTGGATTGACTTAATAATTCCCTTTACTTTTTGGTACTATAATGGACCCTAGGCTCACCGGCCATGGCATGTCGCCGGAGTACATGCGCCGATTTGCTGTACGAGAACGAGTGTGCGGCTGCGGGGCCCAGTCCACGGATGTCGCACACTTGATCTTAGACTGTTTTTCTTTTACAGGACAGAGAAAAGTCCTCTCTCCCGAACTAGGGAAAACGAAGGACCGCTCGATTTTGATAGAGTACCCCAGAGTGCCTCAAGGGCTGATCGAGCTGGTCAAAGACTTCGTGACGAGGCAGGAATAATTCTTAACAGAAGGGTAATGACAAAAGATAGAAGACCGAAGAGGGCGTCGACTTGCCATAGAATCGTCTTAGCAGAACTGGCCCTAATGCTGCACTGTAAATTCTTTGTAAATATTACTTTTTTTCCGCTGTGAGTGGGTTCTTGAAAATAAAGCAGTTTTCCCCATTGCACGGTACACCAGTGCATACATATGTTTGTGTCTCATTAGCCTGAAACTAAAAAAGGGCCTTAGCCCCATACAGCAACACGCTGGCGAATAAATCTCCCAACCGCACGCAAAATAATAGCACCGCTCCATTAGCGCATAACACGTACGGGTTATGGTAAAGGTGCGGGAGGTGTGGGTAGCGTGCAAGCCACAAATCTCTGCTGATCTCCGGACCGATCCTGTCCGGGTGAAGGACTGCCGGATCCTGGTAGGATTGTTCTCACAACGTCTTCACTACTATTTTTGAGAGAGTTCCCCATATCCCAGCAAAGTCTGCATTTGGACGGTGCAGGTAGAGTCATTAGCCTAGCCTTACATGCAAGCTGACCGTTATGACGACTGCCTTTAACACCATTGCATCGTCGACAAAGACTGAAGTGGTGTCGTGCCAGATTGTCATGGAACACTCGAATGCCAACGGCTGATCTTAAATGACGAGTTCCGCTTTTGTGTTGAAGGACACGACCAACGAATCCATGTGTGGTGGCACCGGGGTCAGCGCCAAGATGAACTGTTGTTGTCGAGCGCAAATCGTTCAGAGGAGCCTGGTTTCGTGATGTTGGTTGCAATTGCATATGATACCAGATCACCTTTGTTGTTCATTACAGGCACTTTGACTGCCCAACGTTACATCACTAAGGTACTGCAACTAGTAGCTCTACCTTTCCTGAAAGCTCCTTCCGGCGCGAATTTCTAAAAGGAAAACGCTCGTCCGTATACTGCTGTCTCGATAGCTTGCCTTCAAGGCAAATATATATAAAAATATACTGACACTCTGCCATGGCCAGCTGCGTCGTCAGACCTATCACGGTCTGAAAATATGTGGGATGCTATGGAGCGTTCTATCCACACTGCACCCCTACCGCATAATCTACAGGAACTGCGTGAGAAGATTCAAGCTGTATGGGAATTCTGTATGCTTATCGTAGAATTCTCGCCATGGAGTTATACAGGTTCCATTGGGAACCTGTATAACTCCATGGCGAAAAGTCTGGCATGGTGTGTGAGCAAGCATTGCGGCCCGAGGCCAAACTGAGAGACACTACTAATTGGCGTGTAGCTCAATAAATACTACCCATATGAGCATCAATGTACAATCACTTATTGTTCCTGACACCTTTATCTTCCTCCCATATTACATTGCAATCTGACATGACCTTCTAGGTGCAACTATTTTGTTGATAATGAGTGTATTTAGTTGCGGTAGTCTTTATGTAAGTGTGGACAGAACCGTTTGTTTTATTCCATCAGTTAGTGAAGTATGTCTACGGACGCAAAAAATAAATGCTGACATGTATAACGTAAATTATAATTGCTAATTTTATTGTAAAGTAGCAATTACGATTAGATACACAGAGCAATGTGCGTTCTTTTTCTATTTCAAAGAAAATACCTTTGAAGGGCAATGTAAATGCAGCCAACTGACATGCATGAAAACATGACACAAAATAATATTTGAATACATTCAGCGCTTTGAGCTTCTTCGAAGTTGAAAAAAGAAAGAAAATGCAGACGGATTTCTTCTGGGACGGTTCCTCAATTTGATACAGGAATTTCAATTATAAGAATTCTCTTGCTATGAAATTAAGAGTCGCGCATATTGGTAATGTCTTTTTTTTTCATGGAGATTCTCCGATAATTTTGCGAAGTCCGATAGTTCCGTACTTTAGGTTTTTTCCATAAAGATTTCTTACTTGTTTTTTCATCACCAAACGACGTGTGCTTCTGTGTGGCAAAAATTGTCTCTGTGTCGACTCATAAATATTCCAACAATATCCTAAAAAGTTATCCGGAAAATGTTTTTTTCCATGAATCACATAATGTCGTATGAACATCCTGTTGTGTAGTTACAACACCAAGAATTAAATTCTAATGTACTTGAGTACGTAGAACGCTGAAACAATGAAACAACCGTTTATAAACCTGAGAAAAGATGCTTCTTCCGACTTCAGAAATTTCCTATTGTTTTTTTTTAAAAGTATGTGCTATCTTCGTAAGAAGAAAGTAAATACAGTAGCATGTGTCATGATTTAAATATGCCAACCAGCTAGGCAGGCGGGATAAGCAAAATAAGTGAATGTAATCCAAATGTGACCTGCACTTCGAAATAGAATATAGAGTCTAATCGTTTCATTCAGTTATATATAATTTATGACCACAAAACTTGCAGTGTTGAGATAAAATAAAAATACCAACGTTTACCACAATTAAATGTTTATTAAACATCGACTATAGTTTCGCAGAGTGTTCGGCATGTCATCATCTGGACAAACGGAACATAAACCTTCAAATCATTGTGACATCATTAGAGTTCTGACGGTCACGGTTTTTGTGAAGTAGAAAAGTTTCTCACGATTGACAGGTTTATCGCTCATTGATGAGCCTGATTCGACTATCAAGCTTAATGTATTAAAAACCTTCTCCGTATACCGGAACTCTTCGCGGCTTGCCAACGACATGACGTCGATCCGTTTCTCTCAAGCGCGTGGAAACAACTCACCAAAAACTGTTACCGTCAGAACTCTGATGATGACACACTGATTCGAATGTTTAGTCTCCATTTGTTCTGATGCTGCAGAGCAAAACGTTCTGCGAAACTATAGTCGATGCATAATAATCTTTGATTGTGGTAAACGTTGGTATTTTTATATTACACTGCTGACCACCCAAAATGCAACACCAAGAAGGACACGAGATAGCAAAGCCAGATTTACTGGACACATACAACACATAGAAAGATGAAACGATTGAACTTACAGGCCCGTGCTACTTGTGGAACACGCAGACATCAATAGTTCGTGTGACCCCCATGGGTGGCAATAACGGCCGCTACACGCCGCGGCATCGAACGAAAGAGGCTTTGTATGTGGGCTTCTGGTATGTCGGTCCAGGCTTCTTCCACACTTTGCCACAGTTCATCATGCGTAGCCGCGGGTGGTGCTTGCCGGGCCACTCGGTTGCCGATCAGCGACCAGACGTGTTCGATGGGAGATATATCGGGAGAACAGGCAGGCCAAGACAGCAGTGACACCTGGTGGGCCATGAGAAATTGTTGCATAATGTGTGTCACGTGCGGGCACGCATTGTCCTGTTGAAACGTGGCTGCTGGCAGGTCCTGCAGGTAAGGGAGGACTACAGGTTTCAAAACGTTGGAGATGTAGCAGTGGCACCTGAGTGTACCGGCGATGCGTACCACAGGGGTGCGGGTGTCATATCCAATTGCGCCACAAACCATAACGCCAGGCGACGGACCGGTATGGCGATGCATAATGCAGGCGTCATACAGTCTCTCACTGAGGTGCTGCCACACGCGGATCCGACCATCGTGGTGTTGCAGGCAGTGGCGGAATTCGTCGGAGAAGACAATGTCATGCCATTCTGAAGTCCAGGTGCGGCGCTCAACAGCCCACTGCCGCCGCACTCACCGGTGGTGTATCGTCAGTAGTAATCGGAGCAATGTGCGACGTTCAACAAGTCTCCGCTCCGGGAGACGACGTCGAACGTTACGAGCTGACACAGGTTGCTTCGCAGCACACCCTAATTCCTGCGCTAACATTCGTGATGAGGCATCGGAAGCTGTCAATGCCAGCCGCACAACATGCCGGTCCTCTCGTTGGGTAGTGTGCCGCTGCTGCGTCAACCGCTCATGTCGGTCCGTCCGTCTTTCCTGCACCCACCGAATCCATACTCGTCTCACTGTGGCTGGATGTCGACCCACACGGATGCCGATATCTAGGTACGATAAACTGCTGTCGCGATAAGCCACTCTGCGTCCTCTGTAGAACTCCGAAACGTGCTGGAATGACTGCCGTATTCTGCGAGGATGCATTAAGAATCTTCCCACGCACAAGTCCGGTAGCACAACACACTTTCACTACTTATACACCGCCTTCTGTGCACCCTTCTTACAGTGTTTCTCGGTGGCGTGCAAGGCGCACATGATTTGCATATGCCCTGCAATGCTAATTGTTTGCATGTCCTCTCGCAGGCGACGCATGCTGCGAATTTCAGGCCAGTCGGATGCTTCTTTCTTGGGGTTGCATTTGGGTGGCCAGCAGTGTATTTGTGTCATTCAGTTTTTCACTAGAAAAATATGTAATATTTAAATTATAGTTTTTATTGGTTAGGTGTTTTGAAGGAAAAAAGCGCTTTTTGTGTCAGCTGAGCTGGCAATGATGCTTAATTTTTTATTAATGATCATGTTGAAATTGATTCAACTTTGAAGAAATTTCAGTGACGGCTAAGTAAATGTCCTAAAGTTCAGTGAGGAAAGAGTATACTTTAATTCCATCAAATGAGTTTTCGGTAGCGCTCATGATAAATAGGACTACAATGCAAATTATCGAATTCTGCAGATCCTGTGTTTGTAATTACTTGGAGATTTATCCGGAAGTAAAACATAGTTACATGTTTTTCTCCCTAAAGACATTTTGCGCCATCATACGTTGGCATCCGAGCTCGGTTTTGCGTCAAACATCAATGGATAAATCAACGCTCGATATCCTGACGAAACAGTCTTTTCTGCTTGTTTACATTCCTCGCGTATCACGTCTACCAGTTAGATACAGCGGCATAATAAAAGTAGATTTGTTTTGCCAGTGAATATTCCTTAAAAAATATAACTAGATCAAAATGCATCAAATGGTAAACAATAAAGATACTTAGCATTTGTTTTTTACCTACAGGGGACGTCTTCCGAATGATATGAAGTAACACATTAAAATGTTGTTCCCACGAAAATTTAGGAGCACAAAATAGCGTTATAACGAATTAAATCTCTCCGTCATCTTTGTCCACGCTAGGCATCGAACCCGGGTCCCCTCATTCCAGAATAAGACGCTCTCCTAAGTGAGCTACGCGGACGTATGCTATCGCTGCGCTCTGCCTTTATCTCATGTGCGTCCTCCGAGTTCACGATATCATCAAAGATGTCATGTTCCAGATCCACGAGTTCCACTTCTTAACCTTTGCAGAAAACAAACTTGTTTTGCCCAAACTGACTTCAATTATATTAAACAATATTTTTTTAAATTTATTTCAGCCCTTTTTAATGTAATGTGTTCAGTATTAAAAAGGAAAACTAAATGTTTTATAAATAAGCACCATTATTTGTTGGTTTTGTTCCTGCTGTATGATTAGTTTCATCAAAGGAGCCTCAAAACTCCTAAAATTGAAATCACATCTAAATGATGAAATGTGTTGCCCCAAATATTTAATAATTTAGGACTTTCTTCCTGTCCAAAACGTAATGTATGTATAGTGTCAGCACATTCATTAGCAGAAATCTAACCGATAACTGCCTGCAAAAATTTATTTTTTATTATTCTGGTTTTCCTATATTATTATTCAAAATTACAACCAGAGGTGAGACATTCATATTTGCGATTATTTGTAATTAAACTTTGAAGTATTAACGACCACCGTGAGCAAATCAGCATAAGCATTCATCCATCCCAAATTTGTGGCAACAGCTTGCAGGTAAGGGAGAGAGCCAGTACCGTAAGACAAACACACATTCATGAAACACACAGGATTCGAGCTAAAACCCATCTATGATGAGTAATTAAAAACCTAGGACTCGTAACACTTGGCCACATTACCTGGAAATCTAACTTTTCTTGTAAAACATAACTTCACACATATGGCTCTTAATGAATTAGATTTGCTCCTGGATTGCATTAACAAAAATGTTCAAAATAAATATATTCCCTTTTCTGTTCCTAATCGCGCCGCTCTCTGAAAATCTGCAACGATGTTTAAACGATTCCATTGCTTTCTTTGAGGTTTCCCCACTGCTAGGAATAAAAAACTGGTAAAATAATTGCATTGCTCTCTAACATCTAAATATCGCCCTGCTTTAATTAGGCAAAGAAACGCAATCGAACAAAGAATGACTTTCTGGTTTATATTTGAGTTAAGAAAGTAATAACATACTAAAGTCATCGCCTTTTTATTCGCACTTTTCTTGTTTGCAAAGCCAATGATCCTTGCTTTTCCGAACGCACATTTCTCGTGCACAACATCAGCTTCAGGGAACAACGAGCCAATGTTTTGGAGTTCGCTTGGCAGCATTACAAGGATATGAGATAATGCATGCTGCAGAAGAGGAAAAATTTTAATTTCGATGTTTTAATACATCAAGAACAGCAACTGGACGCTTTTCTGGAGGTATCACAACGAAATTACAATGTCTTGTCATTTGTCACAATGCTTTGAGAAAATTGAACAGTGATCCTGCAGTCTCCCGGATGCGTTTTGGTTACTGCCTTCGTGTATGTTTCTCGTAATCCGACAAAGCATGCTAAACAAAAGGAGAACAAGGCTTTTCTTCGCAAATTTTGTACTAAAGTTTGACAATTGTCTCCTTATTAACACTAAATTCACATTCGAGTATTTTCAAGGTCACACATAGATCATTGTTTTAACCTTTCGAGAACTTACCGAATGAGTTGAGATGTGCGCACTGCAATCGGGCGTCAGAGCCTTTCGTCGGTTTCCAAATCTCCTCACCCATTCTTAAAACGCGCATACCACTGGTATATTTGTGAACAAGCTAGGCAATCAAGCGCATGCACATCACGCAAAGCCTTATATGCAGTTTTACTGATTTTTAAAAAGGCCCGGATATTTGCTTTCTGCTCCATGAGAGTGTGTTACATTGTTCTTTCACCGAATGAAGTCATGCCCAGCGTAAATAATCATCTCCGCAATTCGTACGCAAACGCAATTCGCACCACATACTTGATAAATGACTTATAAAAAACATGCCTTCCCGACGGTGCTTTTATCGGGGTTCTTAAAAAAATCAGTTATATTATTTAATTACACTTAGTGCTATACGTACCTGCACAGTCAGTTAACAAATTGTTTTTCTCAATGTCATCAACTCACCTTTAAATACTTACATGAAACTTGTGATGAGAAAAGCACGTGAAACTGAAAATTAATCTGTATTATAATCCATTCGAAAGCCTATCATAAGCGATTAAGAATTTTTTCACCACAGCAGAAAAATAAATTCCGAAATATTTTTATAAATACCTTTTTTTATAACTACTAAACTGTATGGTAAAATGTAGAATTTGTAGTGTGGTATACAAGATACTTAAATTCAACCAAACACATACATGTGATTGCAGACGCTTAAATACTGAAACGCATTTGTTGAACAAATGTATCTAACTTTCAGATTTTAACAAAAATGTTAAGTGTGCCCTTCCTGGTTTCTATAAATCTTTGCTACGCAAAAGGCTGCTTTCAGGAGTAAGAAACCCATTAGCAAGATATCCGTCTGCAGATAATATTTGCTTTCATCATTCTCGGAGAAGTCACAATACTTATAAATGTGGCTCAGTATCTCAGTCGTAAATTGCACAACTTGCTTTGTACAAATCAATTATTTGCTATGTGTTTTGTTGCACATTGCTGCAGTGTAATCTCTGTTATTTACTGGGAAATTCCAGACATATGTGTCCTTAATTCCACACCTGGATTTACACCATTAACCTTTGAATTTTTGCTCTCAGTATTTAACTACTAAAAGTGGATTCCTTAAAGTACAGAACCTGATATAGAAATGTTTTGAATCACCAACCTAAAGTCACACACAGTACAATGACTACTAACAGAGCATGTCACAGTAACAATGACAGACAAGACAGCATGCAAAGATATAAAAGCAGATAACATCAAGAAATATGGAACTGGACAGAAAGTTTGGGTTATTTAATCTGTTTGTGATATATGCAATTGCAAACTGTTCCTATCACAACTGTCATTAAATAAAAACAAGGGAATAAACATCAAGCTTTACACAAATATTTCACTAAATCTTCACAACTACCTCCTTGAAGCCGCATTTTCAGCCAATTTTAACTGCACAGTGTCATTAATACGTATAGTAATGAAATATAAATAAAATAAGTGAACGGCAAACACTGTATCATGCTAACAAATACTCAGTTGACGTGGACCAGGAAAATCAAATAGAAGTCATCGCTCTTTCCACGTTTATAAGTGAGTCACGAAAAAATTATCATCGGCTGTCACCAGGAATTGAACTCAGAGTCTTCCAGTTACCCGCCAGAAATGCTTCCACTGCACCACAGCGGGCTCGAAATTCTCCAGCTTCACAAACGACAAACTGCCAAACCACGTGACTTCTTTGGAGCCCCGCACAATGCTGGGGATTCACCACAGATGAACAGCAGCAAGTGAACAAATATCTCCTTCTAGTTTTCGTTGATGGAGTGATTAGTCCAAATTAAATGCTTCAGCAAATCATTTTAAGATACGTGGCATGATAAAACAATGGCTCCCCAAGGAGCATAAGATGTTTTGATTAATGCAAAACTCTCTAACAGAGAGAATGCTTGGGCGCAGTGGTCTGCAATAAAGAGCAACATCTGTCTATTGCCATCAACACCAACCAAATTAATCTGGTAGGGTGAGGCTATACCAGAATATCAGAAATGTTACTTGTTTTGAGGTACACGTTTAATTCCTTATATGGGTGCAGCTGGCAAACACTTGAAACAGGAATATAGAAAGCACCGATTGTGGAGAAATCCTATTTTCTAGGCTTATTATAATTGCTTTGTTCCACGTGTAACGTCATACGACCTCACCAGATGTAGATACTTCTATGACATTATAATGGACACCATCGCTATTAATTCTGAACTCCGATGAATGCTTTACTTAAAAATACCATGACGACTTGTGAATTTGTTTTTTAAACTGGCGAAATTATGGGTATGCATAAACCAATCGGGTCACGCAGGACTGTAACAACAGTAGTTTAAGTAGTAAGCCGTCGCTCAGATTACGGTCCAATGTTAACCAACTCTTTTATGGATTGGTTTCTACATCCCCATGATTTAGACAAATTTGAAAAAATACACAATTCATGATGACTTTCTAGTAAATCGATGAAAAGTTGTTCTAGTTCCACGTTCACATGAGTGATTTTCCTTAATCACAGAAAATGTATGTCTGATGACGTCCAGCAACGTCACACCTTGATCCAAATATATAAACAGGCGTTGTGATTTGTACTTCTGCTTATTGTTTGTGACCAATTTTCCTGCGAAAAATTCATACACGTGCATCCGCGTAACAAACCAAAAGTTTTCTCGAAAATAAATATTTCTATGACACTACGCTACAACATCGTCTTGAAGCATTAGTTTGTTCAGTGGAAAAAACAATGGCCAAATTTGGACCTCCCCTCAGATCACGTAAAACACTTTTTTCTACCAACACAAGGCTTGGGCTCATTCCACTTTACCAAAATTATGTGATGTTCCATAAATATGGGTACGAGTTGATGATTAACTAAACCTTTTTTTTTTTTTTTTTTTTTTTTTTGATTGGAGGTTGAACGACCTCCTTGAGCAACTCAATGGGCTATAAGCAGTCGCCCGTCCCTAATTTAGGGTCACTTTTTCCAGGGAAGGGAGAGAGCTAGTGCCGTAAGACAAACACAACATCCATGCCTAACCGGGATTCGAACCCGGACCCCTTCCGGACGAATCATCAGAAGCCATCGCTTAGACCACTGCGCCACCGGGGCGGCAAAAACCGTTTTACGTGGTTCCACCTAAAATCTCTGCCTTGTGTTTCGAATGGTACAATTTCTCTACGTATTTTCTCCGCAATTAATGTATTCCCATGGATGAAAATTTACACAACGAAGAACTAAATTTAGGTTATAGCATGGGATACTTAATACTTGCTGAAACATAACCATAATTATATTAAAAGTCAATCATTTTTGTTTCAATAATGATCAGACCTGTTGATAGACGGCGCGACCTGTACATTGATGACGTCAATTGACAAACAAAAGTTGAATTGCTTAGGTATGGTTATGTTCTAACAAGCATTAAGTATCCCAGCTGTAACTTAAAGTTAGTTTTATCGATGTGTAAATTTTCATCTTTGGGAATAGACTAATTGCGAAGAAAATATGTACAGAAGTTTTACCATTGGAAACATAAGGCAGAGATTTTAGGTGGAACCACCTTAATAAACAAACGTTTCTTTAATTTACCTTAGGAACATCAAGACGATTACTCTGGAAGTTATGCTTCCAGAGTAATACAATTCAAAAACTTTTTCAACATTACATAGATATAATTCATTTTTAAGAAATAACTTAGAGAGTAAATGCAGCATAGTAGCACACACCTTAAAAACTTTCATTACAATAGAGAAACATAAATCCAAGCTCTTGCTTTCAGCATCGTATTTTAAACAAAGTTTCTTTATGATTTACAGCACTTTAGATTTTTACTATTTTTGAACAAAATTGTATATATGGTTTTCCTTTTTAATCTATTTCAAAAACTTTGAGAGATACGAATTTAAATTTGAGAATATTCTTTCATCGCACGACTGAATATGATGAATTGCAAACACTTCTCGTTTTTACCAAATTTCCTTCGAATTCGACGTTAAGTTGCTTATTAATTATTTTCCTTTACAACCAAGAATCAGATCACTATGGTACTATTTCTTTGAAGAATTTGGGCTCAAATGCCCTCTCTTTGTATAACACACATGGCCGTGGTTTTCAAACTATGCGTCGCGGCTCCCATGGGCATCGTGGTATTCAGCAATGGGCGTTGCGGGGGTTTGGTAGTCAAAGTTTACATCACGGTAATGAGAGGCGCGTCGAGTCATACTAGATGTCCTATTTCATATAAATAAAAATACTTTCGATGTTAATTTCGTCGAAGACAATTCGTTTGAATTCTTCTTTTTGCTTTGTGATCTTTCTAGTTTTCTGTCATACTGTATAAATTTTTAAAAATAAGTATAAAACGTGAGGTTTCAGATCTATCATGCAGTTCTAAAGAGGTAAGGGGACGAAAATACAGGAATTATGACTACCGTTACTTGGGCTTCGGGTTTATTAATGCTGTTGGAGTTTCTTTATTCCCTATTAATGTAGGAAATAACGAACTTCTGCAGTACTTCATTTTTTAACGAACTGGCCATTGAGAGCTTTCCAATAAAATAAAACGACATTTGTAGTCAGTTCCTGGTAGTTTGGTAAATAAATTAAATGAGGATTTTCAACGCAAGGTAAAAGAAGTGACTGAGCAGAAAACAACTTTCTATAAACAAGCAACGATTCCTACAAAGTTTCTTCTTTCGTCTTACAGAGTGGCTTACTGTGTAGCAAAGAGCAAGAAGACTCACACTTTTTCTGAAAACTTTATTTTACTGTTTGCTATGGACATTGTGTCTATGTCATAGTCGTGTCTCCTTTCAAGTAACTACACAATGTGGCTTTGTCAGATAACACTAACTCGTCGAATACTTGATATTGCTGACGATATCATTGAACAGTTGATTGAAAAACAGAAAAAAAGACTGATATTCAGTTGGATGAAGCTATTGATAGCTCCATATAATGATGCGCATCTAATTTGTTATATCCGTTTCATAGATAAAAATAACAATTTTTACGAATATCTTTTTTTGCAAAACTCTAAAATCTAGAAAAAACCAGCAGACCTGTTTGAATTATACACTTTTATGGAACCAAACTGTATTAACTAGGAGAAATGTGCAATTGTGTGTACAGAAAAAGGTCGTTCTATGGATGGTTGTTATGGCGGACTGACTGCAAGCTCTGATCCGTAAAGAAAGTCCATTAGGCTGTTTGGACACATTGCATTTTTCACAGGGAAGCTATTGCATGAAAAAACAACAGCCCTGTCCTTAAATGAGGTCCTTTAATCAGTGATTGAGGTGGTGAACTTCGTTAGCACTCGGCTAATTAAGTCCAAGTATTTTGAACAAATGTTCGATGATATCAGGGCTGAATACAATTCCCGATTTTATTATTGTAACTCTCGATAGTATCACGTGGGTATGTCTTGAAAAAGATGTATGTACCCAGGATTTAACTTTATTCTTATCTTGTTGAAGAAAAACAGTCCAGTTCCGAGAAGTTCTTGGATGTTGACTTTACTTTGTTTAGCCCCAATTTCAAAAAACAGTAAAGCAATTTTGTCAATTGCTTATATTAGAAATTTAAAAGCATTCAAGCATACAGTTTTAACCGACTTTTTAAGGACGAAAATCCATACTATCAGTATCAATGTATTACGTTGGTAATTCCAAATCATGCAGCTAAGATTGTAGTAACGCTCAGTCCCCAAATTAACTAACTAGTCTTCACAGCTTTCATCATTCTCTTTTCTAACTTTTACCAAACCTGTCTGCTCTTAATCATTTCACCCCGCTTTTTAAAATCTCTAACTGATAGTTCTGTGTATGGCGCTCTTTGGACAAACCTGGCCCTTGCGCCACTAAAACCAATTAACTAACTAACTAACTAACGCTCAGTCTTGAGTTCTCTTTATTAATGCTCCGCAACAAAAGAAATAGTAGATTTTCATGTTTTGTTAAGAACGAAAAGAACAATATTACTAAATAAAAGAAAAGGAAGAAAATGTGCCTCCAGTGTTTTGACAACACCAAACACACAACTTACGTCCGTCAATACAGAGTACCTTCTAAGGAGCTAAAAAACATATTGTTAAAATCGTTTTTGAACATATGGATCCGAAGTGTTTCGAAGGAATAAAGAGAAAAGTGTTTTGAGGACATGCGTTTAAACAATTTTAGAGTGTAAATTATCAAAGAATACACGTTAAACATTAAACATACATTTACCAACTTGTTTATCACATTTCTAATCGATTATCGTTGCCCTAAATTTATCCAAAACACCAATGAGCAAAAACATTATGACCACCAGCTTGATCTCTTCCACTTACCCACAAAATCCTTTTGCCCTGGGAGTCAAAGACGCAACGAGACTTCTCAAGGTGGCTTGTGATATCTGGTACTAAAATGTTACCAGCGGATCCTCTTAGTCTTGTACGTTACACTGTTGAAACAACTCAGATCGAATTGGCTGTTCCAATATAAACAGATTTTCGATCGGATTAGGCAATTTAGGGCCCATATCGTGGAGTTTTGACAATGTTCCGTGAAACATTCTGGGACATTCTGGGCAGTGTAGATGGTGCATTATACTGCTGAAAGAAAGCACTTCTGCACGTAGTACCGTTATTATGAATAGATGCAACAGGCTGGCAATGAAGTTTAGGTAGGTGGTAGACGTCATACTTTCCTGCCTGGCACACATCCGGGAGGAGGGTGCAAAGGGTTCGGACCGTCTCAAAAAGTTTATATACATTAGGAGATTTCAAATTCGTGCAGAAATAATCCAAAGTAATCGAGGTAGTTGCCTTCAAAGCACGATCTTAATAACAAGAGTTACTCACAATACAAATTTAAATTCGTTGGCTGAATTTAAAGATTTTATGATATAAGAACTTTCGGGTTTCCTAGAACCCATCATCAGATACAGAAGAAGGAATAAGTTTAAATAAAGTGATACGTGAACATAACATAGATATCATATATGACATAATGCCACGTGGCATCCAATTGTCAAACGACGTGGCATGTATCATAAAGTAAAGAAAAAATAGAATGCAGGTATACATAAAATACTGCATTGTAAAAATAAATGAAGGTTAGTAGGTATAAATTAATTTTGTTGTGCTCATCAGGAGACACAACAAAGAACAATATAGCAGAAATCGAGATTAAGTGATTTCGTCCTCAGTTTGCCTCGTATTCGGAACTGTAAATAGTTTCCAGATTGTAGGTACAGATACTGGAACATTGTCATTACAGCACAAATGTCTCTGAGTAGCAATTACAAGGCTCTCGGTCGACAGCAATGAAGAGACAGCACAAGGTGTTACGATGATGAAAGCATCATTCCAAATTGGATAGTGCATGCCATCGCACACGAGTCGAGACAATGCAGAATTTTGAAGTCCATTCTTTACGGCGTATTTATGTTCATTCAGTCTTGTTGCTAGTGTACGTTTTGTAGAACCTATATATTTACTATCGGGAGTGTAAGCATCAGTACTTTTTTAAGGGGATGCTGTAAATGCCAAATTTGTTTAGCTCGGTTACCTGGTCTCGATCTTTTTTAATTAACTGGAAAACGTTTGTAGTACGTATTCCGAGTTCCAGGTGAAAGTTTCTGCAAATGGCTTTGAGAACAGGTGTTATGGCTGAATAATAATCAATGGAACCTATATATCTACGGGGTTGTTGGTCTCTCTTGAGAGTAGTTGAGTTTTCTTGGTGGAGCTTCTTAAGAGCTTGTTTTATGATAAAGGTGGGAAAGCAATGGTTGAGGGTGATGTTCAACATTTTATTAATTTCACATTTCCGTCTGCTGAAACTAGATGAATGTGTGATGGCTCTGCGTAGAAGGAAAGAGATTGAGGAGAGTTTATAGCTTTTTGGGTTTGCTGAAGAAGCCGGGATCAATGTAGGTACAGAAGTAGGTTTGCTGTATACAGAGTGTTGCAAGGTGCAAGTAAGAGCACATCGTTCAAGCATAAAATCCAGGACCGGCAATTTATCATAATTTTTCTGCTCAATGGAGAATTTTATGTGCGGGATTTGGGATGATAAGTGTTCAGCAAAAGTTCGTAGGTCAGCTGGTTCGTGATCGCAGAAGTGAAGTACATCATCAACATATCTTATGTAAAAGCACGGAGGTTGTTTATATTCTAGTAGCACTTTATTTTCTATGTGCTGTAGTAGAATTTACGCTGGGATTGGAGATAGTGGTGATCCCATTGTGGCACCCTCAGTTTGGCGATAAAAATGTTGTCGAATTGAAAATATGATCTGTTTTGAACGGTTATACGTCAATTCGTCCACTGCGACGATTCGTCGCGCGTCAATTCGTCGACTGCGTCAATTCGTCGCGCGTCAATTCGTCAACCGCGACGATTGGTCGAACGACAATTCATTGCGAACAAATTCGTTGACTACGTCAATTCTTCGCGTTTACAGATTTTTGTTACATACAAAACGACTGCAGAAAAACGTACGATTTTGAACGTCTTCCTCCCTGATCAAATTAAAAAAGTTTGGACACTAGACAGGATAGGAATATTACGCTTTTTTTGGAACTAAAAATATTAGACAGTTGATGGTTTTTGGAACGGGTCAGGGCCCGGTTGGTCAGAGCCCCCATACCAAAAATATTCGTAAAATCTACAGTTTTCAATTCAGAACCACCAAATCAGGTATCCTATCTCATGCTGCTCTAACTTAGACGGTTGTTGGTTTTTGGAACGGGTCATAGCCCGGGGAGTCAGATCCCCCCACCCCCACCCCCACATACATGCAAAATTTTCGTGAAATCTAGTTTTCATTTCAGAACCATCAAATTTGGTAGCATGAAACTCTAACTTAGACGCTAGACGGTTTTTGGAAGGGGTTGGAGCCTTGGGGTCGGAGCCTCCCCCTCATAAAAAATTTCGTAAAATCTACAGTTTTCATCTTAGAACCACCAAATTTGGTATACTATCTCATGGTACTATAACTTAGACAGTACACAGATTTTGGAACGGGTCAAGGCCCGGGGGTCAGAGCCCCCACCATACAAAATTTTCCTAAAAACTACAGTTTTCAATTCAGAACCACCAAATCTGGTATACTATCTCATGGTACTCTAACTTAGACGCTAGACGGTTTTTGGAATGGGTTGGAGCCCGGGGGTCAGACCCCCCTAATAAATTTGTTTTCGTAAAATCTACAGTTTCAATTTAGAACCAATAAATTTGGTATACTATCTCATGGTACTATAACTTAGACGCTAGACGATTTTTTGAAGGGGCTGCAGCCCGGGGGTAAATGCCACCCTCATAAAAAATTTGCAGAACTTACAGTTTTCAATTTAGAACCACCAAATTTGGTATACTATCTCATTGAACTCTAACTTAGAAGGCAGAACGTTTTTGGAACGGGTCAAGGCCCGGGGGTTTAGAGACCCCCACATACAAAATTTTCTTAAAAACAGCAGTTTTCAATTCAGAACCACCTAATCTGGTATACTATCTCATGGTACTCTAACATAGACGCTAAACGGTTTTTGGAAGGGTTTGGAGCCAGTGTGGTTAGACCCCCCTAATAATTTTTTTTTCGTAAAATCTACAGTTTCAATTTAGAACCACTAAATTTGGTATACTATCTCATGGTACTCTAACTTAGACAATAGACAGTTTTGGAACGGGTCAAGGCCCGGGGGTCAGAGCCCCCACACACAAAATTTTCTTAAAAACTACAGTTTTCAAATCAGAACCACCAAATCTTGTATACTATCTCATGGTACTCTAACTTAGACGCTAGACGGTTTTTTGGAAGGGGTTGGAGCCCGGGGGTAAGAGCCCCTCCTCATAAAAATGCCGTAAAATCTACAGTTTTCAATTTAGAACCACAAAATTTGGTATACTATCTCATGGTACTCTAACTTAGACGGTAGACCGTTTTTGGAACGGGTCAAGGCCTGGGGGTCGGAGCCCCCCAATTTTTTTTGTGAAATCTACAGTTTTCCATTCAGAACCATTAAGTATGGTATCATGAAACTCTAACTTAGACGCTAGACGGTTTTTGGAAAGGGTTGGGGCCTGGGGGAGAGAGACCCTTCCCCCTCATACAAATTTCGTAAAATATTCAGTTTTCAATTTAGAACCACCAAATATAGTATACAATCTTATGGTACTCTAACTTAGACACTAGATGGTTTTTGAAAGGGGTTGGAGCACAGGGGTAAGAGCCCCCCTGCCTCCCAATAAAAGAAAATCCTAAAATCTACAGTTTCCAATTTAGAATCCCCAAATTTGGTATACTATCGCATGGTACTCTAAATTGGACGGTCGACGGTTTTTGGAACGGGTCAAGGCCCGGGGGTCAGATTCCCCCTCCCCGCACACACACATACAACATTTTCTTAAAAACTACAGTTTTCAATTCAGAACCACCAAATTTGGTATCATGAAACTCTAACTTAGACGCTAGACGGTTTTTGGAAGGGGTTGGAACCGGGGGTGAGAGCCTCCTCACAAAAATTTCGTAAAATCTACAGTTTTCAATTTAGAACAACCAAATTTGGTATACTACTCATGGTTATCTAACTTAGACGGTAGACGGTTTTTGGAAGGGGTCGGGGCCCGGGTCAAGAGAGCCCCATACAAAATTTTCCTAAAAAGTTCCGTTTTTTACTCTTAAGAATACCCTATCTACGTTTTAAGGCGCTCTTTGGCCCTTTGAGGGCCTTGCACTATAAACCATAGCCCAACCAACTAACCAACCTACGGTTTAAGTTAGGGACTGTAGATAACAATAAAGTGCAAAAATATGCATTCAATGGGGTATTAAAAACCCAAATCAATATAGTTTAGCTTTCACTACCAACGAACGGCTTATCAGAAAGAAATATAATGTAATGTAAACAGAGAGTTCCAGATATTCAAAATTCAAAACGGTAAGAAAAAGATGATCAATGCCAATGTGAAGTCGTACGCATGCGACATCACATAGGTACATTGCATTTCTGTGTCGCGGGATTCACAGAAGCAAACGCCAGTTGTACGGCAGTTCTAGAGATGTCTCCTAGAAGGTAAATTTTCCCATTCCTTTTTCTTTCTTTTTTTGTTTCGCAAAATTAAATTAACTAATTCAAAAAATTTAAAATAAGTTTACTATAAAATTGCAGGAATATCTTTTTCATTCATTACCTTTCACCCGCTGAACTTGGTGATTCCATAAATAGTAATATGTACTTGGCAAATAACTATTATCCCTGCTAGTACAAATTATATTACTGATTTATATGCGTCCAGTTCAATCTAGTATGTCCATAAGAGCGTTTGGGGCCGTATGAAAAATACATTTCAACGTGTGCCGCTACGGCGGCGGAGTGATCTAGGCGCTGGCTTCTGACCACTTGTCGAGAAGGATCCTGGTTCAAATCCCGGTGAGTCATGGACGTTGTGATTGACTTCTGGCACTGGCTGTCCCCTTTCCCAGGAACCAGTGGCCCAAAATTGGTAACGTCCGACTGCTTATAGCCCAGTGAATTGATGACGGTGGTCGTTAAACCACAACAAAAAAAAACAACAACATAACGACGTGTCCATTGCCATTTGTTATGGACGGTACAGAAAGTATGTTTTTGATATCAACGTGTCCACTTCCATGTAGGCTGGCCATAAAATGTTAGGGGACCGTACAAAATTGCACTTTTGTTTTCACCTTGTCAGCGCTTCGGTATACGGTTGAAGTATACGTATATATAGTTGGGCCATTTCAGCACGTAGTTTGGTTTATATAGAAAATAAAGATGTGAGCAAACTCACTGTTTTCCCTTTATTTTTACTCAGCTACAACACATTAATCCCAAAGGCTATTTGTTGAAATTTTTAATCCGCCGTGCTCATATTCACAACGTTAACATAACATGTAAAGTTATTAATGTTGCAGTTTTACTCTGTCACAAAACTTTAGTTACAAGACCTTAGGCGTAACCTTTTTTTAGGAATTTTTAGTCCAACGTATTATAAGGTTTCGATAACATGCCAAGGTTATGGCACTGCGTTTTGACTGAGGCACAAAAATTAATAAACAGGCCTTAAGCCTTTTTATCAGTTTTCAATCAACCGCGCTCATATACATAAAATTTTCAGAGAAAGTCAAGTTTATTTAGTTGCGCATTTACTCGAGTACAAAACCATAAACAGCCATTAACTTTCACATGCTGAACTTGGTGATTCCTCAATTCATCCATTAATAAGTCTTTTAAGTGATTGTATGCTATGGTCATTTTGATAATGTTTGATGACAAGTCAGGTTAATGATGTTGCACTTATTAAAGACTTAAAAAGGTGTAGAGGCTAGTAATTATTATTTGAAGTCTAAGTAAAAGCTCATTTTTAACTTCACTTGTCATGAAATCCTTATGAATATGGCATTTATTTTATTTTGTACATTTTACAAAGCGTATGAATTTTTTTTTGGCATTTGTTTTATTTTGTGTTGTACTTGTTTCATAGCGTTTCGCATTTTTGTAGTGCTTGTGACTTGTGATTGCATTTCGAATTTTTATTTGTTTCACAATTTGGATTACTTTTTGACATGCTAATTTGAAAATTTTGTCTTTTTTAATTTTGCGTTGTGTTTTACATTCTTGCATCTTCGGCGGAATTACATTCTTGAAAAATTCAAATGCAAGTTAGTAAAAGGTATAATTCAATTAGTGAGAAATACCAGCACATTTTAGTAAAGGGAAGAATTATATGAAATTCCTCTTAAAAAGTCCAGCATGTTAACATTGTCTCTGTGCACCAAGGAAGTTCGAATTCTTTTTTATCTTACCAGCGTTTCTCTTCTGGGTGGATTTGTTGAAATCTGTGCTATAACTCTCGATTTTAGCCATAGTTGCTCTCTGCTCTTTCGCAATTTCACTGATTATTTTGTACAGTCACAGTTTTACTCTCCCAGAATTGTATTCCAGCGTCTGTCCAATCTTTCAAGTTTGTTTTGTGTTCTGGGAAAGCCAAATATATTGTTTTCCCTTACTGACCAAATTGTTGGTGGGGAAAGCGGAATGTTTCTGCTTGGATTGTTTCTTCTACTTCCACGAAATTTTCCAAGAACATAATCTTCCTCAAACCACTGAACTACCGAATCTGCATATTCTAGTAAAATTAATTTCACTTCTTCAAACGCAGCTGGAATTTCATCATATGAAAAAATGCAAGTGCTTGCAAATGTCTGACTTTGTGAGCAAACTCACTGTTTTCCCTATATTCCAAGGCTATGCCAGAGGATGGATATTCCTCAGCACATTTTTTTACGAGATGAAACCAACAACATTTGTGTGTGCTGCTTCCAAATTCATTTTTAGCAGCATTACAACGGTAGCTATTTCAAAATCTATTATTATGCGTATATTGTGGTGCAAGCTGAATATCATAGTCTGATGCATAGTCTTTTAAATCCTGCAAAAATACTGTATAATAGTATTATATTCCTTATACTTGCTGGAACGTAACCCATAAACAAGTGGGAATAGTCTGTGCATCTCTGGATTCGTTTCAACCATAGCATGTATGGTACATAATTGCCTAAAAAGTGTTGGACAAATTTCAAATATCCCATCTATAATCCAGAAGGGTGCTTCTTTAAGCTTTCGTGAATTATTCTCTGTTAAAAATAAAATAATTCTTTGATGTCCAAATGTTGTATCTCTGCCAAGAAATTTTACACCATCTCCTCCTGTAAATTTATTGGGGCATCGATCCCTTCTGAAGTTTTAGGCTCCGCAGGCATGTCTTCTCTTCGTATTCGTTTTACAACTTGACTTAGTGCATCCATATTAGGCATGTAAGCTGCATTTACTGTAGCCATTGACGTTGTCACGGTTTGAATTATTTGTGCAGGGGCTGCGTCCGTATTACTCGCTCGTTCTTTTATTTGCGCTTTTGCAACAGCAACATCACTTTTCTCCGATCTTGGAGCATGATTATGTGGTTTCTCATTGCGCATCCTGTGTTCATCTCCAATAAGAATAGTACTAGCAAAGCCAGTACAATTTCCATAATATATTTCAATACAGTGCCAATACCGTAAATCACCTTGCACTAAGTTATGGGAAAATAAAAACCCTTTCCATTTCAGCAAATCATTTCCTTTTTGTGAGTTAACTATTTATGTTGCATTCTTCATCTGCATAGTGCCTTCAGAAAACAATGCACTTTATCTTTCCAAAATATTTAGAATGATATATTTCCACTATTATCACTTGACAACGCACAACAAAGGTTTCAACAAGCACGTTCCCTGTTCGCCAGTCAACTACGAACTGAGTGAGCAACCATTTAATAAAACACTCAGAATACAGACAATCACGTGAATCTTGTTCCTCCAGTTAGGGTTTAAGCGGAGATCAAGATTTTCGTACCTGCGGTCACAAAAAGTGGTTAAGTTTAAGGATCGGCATCTTATCTATTGTTTTTCCAAAACTCAAAGGTACATGTATTTTACAGCAGGGACGCTCCAGTTGGGGATCAACAGATGCGAAAAGCCCGGGAGCCAGGTTCCGGAGGCCGCAGCAGGCGCGGACTGGGCAGCTGTACTCTGGGCCGGTAGGCGTCATGCTAATTCTCAAAAATAAATTCAAATTTTTTCTGTGCTGCACCATGCGTATGAAAGAAAATTTTTATACTGAAAAGACAATCTGTTTACCCCGTAACGTATTAAACAAAACCTACGTCCCCACGTGCCAAATGGTCTGTAAGCCAAACACAGTTTTTCATGCAACAGCTTCTCCCGACTTTCTAATTTCAGATCTGTCTCGTTCGACTTATTTCCTGTACCTCCCTCTCTTTCGCTAATTGCAGTTAATTGCCGTGAAATTGGTGTTTTACGTTGGGGTGTATTGCCGTGTGTCCTGAAGACTACACTGAAAGCGGTGAAACCACAGGGGAAAAGTATTCCATCAAAAACAACAGAAATCCAATGCCAGAGCAAAACTTTGTTCGTTGGCATTACATCCAAGCAATTTAAGCGAAGTAGGAAGTGTTTTTTTTTCTAATACGACACCACAAGAATGTCGCGAATGCTCAGGCAATTACGATACAGATATGTCCTTAAGACTTCTCTTTCAAGACGTCCAATAGCCGGCACTAGGGGATGGGAAGGGATACAATGCGGATGATCTTTTTTTGTTGCAGTTAGAAATTCCTAAGCTCATTCTTCCTTAAAACTTTGCCTGGTTACCAGTAAATACTGTCTCATGCATCAACCATTGCACGGATCTGCTGTTTTTGTTTTCATTCTTTGAGTTAACAGCGGGAAAATATCTGAACTGCGTTGTTTCAGTTGCAAATATTTTTTTTACTTCAGCAACAGGGCTTCATGTATAATTGCAAAATACTTCGATAGAACAAGCATACCTTTCATGAAGAGTTTGCATGAGAAAATAGATTATTAATGAGGAAAATATTTTAAAACCAAAAAAAGAAATTGCGGAGCCGAAAAAGCTAGGTAGAGGAAACAAAAGGCTCTAAGAAAACGTTAATATTTAAAGAAACCTGTAGTCGCTTAATGAGTAAGTGGTATAAATCAATACAAAATCATGTGCTGTATTTGAAAAAAAATATAAGCAAGTAGGCATCGTGATTGTCCACAGTTTCCCTTTTCATCCTGTCGACATTACAACCACCACAGAAAAGAAAATAACAAAAACATAACAAAAACACCCATACAAAGAAAAATGCCCAAAACATAAAAACAAGTAACCACACAAAATAAAATACCCAAAATATGGTAAGAAATTCTGTTAAAAGCACAATGAAGGTAAACGATTAGAGAAATATATGTTTTTAAAACTTAATACAAGTGTCAAAACTGAAAAAAAAAGAAAAAAAAAGAAATATTCCAAATTTCATTGTTACTTTAGATATTTTGACCTGTTGACATTTCGTAAATTGCACTTGCACTCGGTCAAAAAATATTACTTACAAGGACTCTTTAGTAACTTTTAATCGCTGTGGTCATATTTATAATGTTTGCATAACAAATCAAGTTAATAATGTTGCGCTTTCACTTGGGCACCAAATACTAATTATTGGCCGCTAGGCCTAGGCCTTTTAAATAATTTTTTATTGCGTAACACTCTTAAATTGATTTGTCATGCAAACCTTGTATGATCACAGCATTATAAAAATTACTATAAATGCATATGCCTAGGTCTCGGGCGTATCTATTAATGCTTTGTGCTCGAGTAACATTTAAACAGAATTCATTTTATTTTCTATGAAAACTACATAAATATCAGCTCGGAGGACTGAAAACTATCAAAAATCCCTAGGCCTAGGGTCTGCGTAATAGTTCCAACCTCAGACAAGCGCATTGCTAAAATCTTGGACTTCTATGCAAACCTTATGAACATTAGCACGGCAGACTGAAAATTGCTAAACAGGCCCAGCCCTAGGGCTTTCTAATTATTTTTTTTGTACCAGACTAAAAGTGTAACATTATCTTTAGTTTTTACTAGCAGGGGTACCCGGTACTTCCCGGGTAAATATTACTATTTGTAAAATCACCAAGTTCAGCGGGTGAAAGTCAATGAATGAAAAAGGTATTTCTGTAAATTTAAAGTAAATTTATTTTAAATTTTTTTGATTTAGTTAATTTAATTATACGAAGCAAAAAAGAATTTGCATTATTTACATTACATTGTATTTCTGTCTGATAAAGCAACCGTTGGTGGTGAAAGCTAACGTTTATTAATTTGTGTTTTTAATACACCATTAACCGGATATTTTTTCATTTTATTGTTATCTACGGCCTCTAACCTAGACCGTAGGTGGGGTAAGGGAGTGCTGTATTGGGATGCAGTTCTTAAGAGTAAAAGTTGTAATTTTTTACGAAAATTTTGAATGGGCCCCCTTCACTTCGGGCACCGACCCTTTCCGTCTGCGGTCTAAGTTAGAATAAAATGAGGTAGAGTACCAAATTCAGTCATTCTAAATTGGAAACTGTAGGTTTTACAAAAATTGTTATAGGGGGCTCTGATCCCCTGGGTCCAACCGTTTCCAAAAACCGTCTACATTCTCAGTTAGAGTACCATGAGTTAGTATACAAAATTTGGTGGTTCTAAATTGAAAACTGTAGATTTTACGAATTTTTTTGGGGGAGGGGCTCTGACCCCGTGCCCGACCCATTCCCAAAACCGTCTACCGTCTAAGTTAGAGTACCATGATATAGTATATCAAATTTGGTGGTTCTAAATTGAAAACGGTAGATTTTACGAAAATTTTGTATGGGGGGAGCGGGGGGGCTCTAACACCCGGGCCCTGTAACGTTCCGAAAATCTTCTACCGTCTACGTTAGAGTACCATGATACAGTATACCAAATTTGGTGGTTCTAAATTGATAACTGTATATTTCAAGAAATTCTTTATGGGGGGAGGGGCGGCTCTAAACATTGGGCTCCGACCCTTTCCAAAAAACCATCTACCGTCTAAGTTAGATTACCATGAAATAGTATACCAAATTTGGTGGTTCTAATTTGAAAATGGTATGTTTTACGAAAATTTTGTACGGGGGGCTCTATCCCCCCAGGCCCCGACCCGTTCCAAAAACTGTCTACCGTCTAAGTTAGAGTACCATGATATAGTATACCCAATTTGGTGGTTCTAAATTGAAAACTAGATTTTGCGAAATATCGTACGATTGGGGGTGGGGGCTCTGAACCCCGGGCTCCGACCCTTTCCAAAAACCGTCCACAGTCTAAGTTAGAATACCATGAGATGGTATACCAAATTTGGTGGTTCTAAATTGAAAACTATAGATTTTACGAAAATTTTCTGTGTGTGTGTGTTGAGGTTGCTAACCCCCTTGCCCCGACCCGTTCTGAAAACCGTCTACCGTCTAAGTTAGAGTACCATGAGAGAGTATACCAAATTTGTTGGTTCTATATTGAAAACTGTAGATTTTACGAAAATTTTTTATGGGGGTTTCACGGCAATTTTGTAGGAGGGGGGCTGGGACCCCTCTTCCTTCCTGTCTCTTACCGCTTCCAAAAACCGTCTACAGTCTAAGTTAGAATACCACGAGAGAGTATACCAGATTTGGTGGTTCTGAATTGACAACGGTAGATTTTACGAAAATTTTTTATATGGGGGGTTCTGACCAACCGGACACTGCCCCGTTCCAAAAACCGTCTACCGTCTAATATTTTGAGTGCCAAAGAAAAACGTAATATTCCTATCCTGTCTGCGTGTGCAAACTTTATAAATTTGATCAGGGAGGAAGACGTTCGAAATCGTACGTTTTCCTGCATTCGTTCTGTGTGTAACCAAAATCTGCAAACGCGACGAATTGACGTAGTCGACGAATTGACGTAGTCGACGAATTTGTCCGCGACGAATTGACGCTCGACGTATCGTCGTGGTTGACGAATTGACGCGCAACGACTTGTCGTAGTCGAAGAATTGAAGCGCGACGAATTGACGTAGTCGACGAATTGACGCACGCGACGAATTGACGTGACACGTTTTGAACTAGTTTTAAGTCTGTAATTATGGGTTGGATCTTTTCTGGTTCATATTTTAGTTCAAGTAGTTTTGTCTGAATGATGCCATGTACAGTTTTTATTGGAACATTAGGGAACAAAGAAATGACATCGAGAGAAGCCTTAATAAAGGTTGAGTTATTTGCATTAAAGGATTTGATCTTGCTAATAGCTTGTGCTGTGCCTTTAACAGAGTAGAGTGAATTATTAACTAGTGGTTGAAGGAAATTAGTTGGTGCCTTCTCTATAGGTCTGGTTGGTGCTGCAAATCCAGATACTAGCTGGCGTAATGGGTGTCCGGGTTTATGAGTCTTTAGTTCACCAAAAATTTCAGGAACTCGTGCACCTGGAGGGCCGTATAAGCATTGTGAAATGGCCGTTTTCACATGCTTATACTGCCCCTGGAGGGCAGTATAAGCATGTGTAATGGGAGGCTTGAGATTTTCTTTAATTTATGTATGGCCGCTGTGGTAGCATTAATAGGATTCGAACTAAGAGTGACGTACGGGATAGTATCAATTGCCTCTATCATTTTTCTTCCGATAGACTATTTTGTTCAGAATAATAATTTGCGAGGTTTTATCGGCGGATATGATCGATATATTGGGATCGTTGCGTAATTCTAAAAGTTGTTTTTTCTCTTCTGTAAGATGAGTCAAATCCGTGTTATGTCTTTGAACATGAAATTTCCTAATCGAATTGATTATCCGATGTCGTGCTTCGTATTGATTTATTAACGGTAGATGAGAAATGATGGCTTCTGCTAGCGAAATGAGTTTCAACCTATTAATTCTAGAGTTCGGGAAGGCGAATTTTAGGCCTTTATTTAGTGTTGATATTTGGACTTGGTTTAGAAGATAATCACTGTAATTGATGAAGTTAGTTGAAGGTTGTGATTGATTCTGGTTAGGCCTACGTGTACATGAGGTACGGTTCCTCTCAACAACGTCCTGATCCAGAAGTTACGTAGTTTATGGATGTGCCTTTTTTGGGCTTGCTTAACTTCAGATTCGATAATAGCCGTAAGTACTGTGAGGTATTTATTAAAGTGAATAGCATGGCTAACACCAACTATCTTCATTAATTATAGTGATTATCATCTAAACCAAATCCAAATATCAGCACTAAATAAAGGCCTAAAATTCGCCTTCCCGAACTCTAGAATTAATATGTTGAAACTCATTCTGCAAGCACAAACCATCATTTCTCATCTACCGTTAAGAAATCAATACAAAGCACGACATCGAATAATCAATTCGATTAGGAAATTTCATGTTCAAAGACATAACACGGATTTGACTCGTCTTACAGAAGAGAAAAAACAACTTTTAGAATTACCCAGCGATCCAAATATATCGATCATATCCGCCGATAAAACCTCGCAAATTATTATTCTGAACAAAATAGTCTATCGGAAGAAAATACTATAGGCAATTGATACTATCCCGCACGTCACTCTTAGTTCGAACCCTATTAATGCTACCATAGCAGCCATACATAAATTGAAGAAAATCTCAAGCCTCCCATCGGCCATTTCACAATGCTTATACGGCCCTCCAGGTGCACGAGTTCCTGAACATTTTGGTAAACTAAAGACTCATAAACCCGGACACCCATTACGCCAGCTAGTGTCTAGATATGCATCACCAACCAGACCTATAGAGAAGACACTAACTAATTTCCTTCAAGCACTAGTTTATAGTTCACTCTACTCTGTTAAAGACACAGTACAAGCTATTAACAAGATCAAATCCTTTAATGCAAATAACTCAACCTTTCTTATGGCTTCTCTCGATGTCATTTCTTTGTTCCCCAATGTTCCGATAAAAAGTGTACATGGCATCATTCAGACAAAACTACTTGAACTAAAATACGAACCAAAAACGATCCAATTCATCATTACAGAGTTAAAACTAGTTCAAAACAGATCATATTTTTAATTCGACAACATTATTTATTGACAAACTGAGGGCGCCCCAATGGGATCACCACTATCTCCAATTTTAGCGGAAATTCTACTACAGCTTATAGAAAATAAAGTGCTACAAGAATATCAACAGTCTCCGTGTTTTTACAAAAGATATGTTGATGATGTACTTCTCTTCTGGGATCACGAACCAGCTGTCCTACGGGCTTTTGCTGAACACTTATCATCCCATATCCCGACCATAAAATTCTCCACGGAGCAGGAAAATGAAGGTAAATTGCTATTCCTAGATTTTATGCTTGAACGAGATGCTGTTACTTGCACCTTGCAACACTCTGTATACAGGAAACCCACTTCTGTACCTACATTGATCCCGGCTTCTTCAGCACACCCAAAAAGCTATAAACTCTCCTCAATCTCTTTCCTTCTACGCAGAGCCATCACGCATTCATCTAGTTTCAGCAGACGGAAATGTGAAATTAACAAAAATATTCAGCATCACCCTCAACCATGGCTTTCCCACCTTTATCATAAAACAAGCTCTTAAGAAGCTGCACCAAGAAAACTCAACTACTCTCCAGAGCGTCCAACAACCACGTAGATATATAGGTTCCATAGATTATTATTTAACCATAACACCTGTTCTCAAAACCATTTGCAGAAACTTTCACCTGGAATTCGGAATACGTACTACAAACGTTTTCCAGTTAATTAAAAAAGATCGAGACCAGGTAACCGAGCTAAACAAATTTGGCATTTACAGCATCCCCTTAAAAAGTACTGATGCTGACACTTACGATAGTAAATATGTAGGATCTACAAAACGTACACTAGCAACAAGACTGAATGAACATAAATACGTTGTAAAGAATGGACTTAAAAATTCTGCATTATCTCGACTCGTGTGCGATGGCCTGCACTATCCTATTTGGAATGATGCTTCCATCATCGTAACACCTAGTGCTGTTTCTTCATTGCTGTTCACCGAGAGCCTTGTAATTGCTACTCAGAGACATGTATGCTGTAATGACAATGTTCCAGTATCTGTACCTACAATCTGGAAACTATTTACAGTTCCGAATACGAGGCAAACTGTGGATGAAATCACTTAATCTCGATTTCTGCTATATTGTTCTTTGCTGTGTCTCCTGATGAGAAAAACAAAATTAATTTATACCTACTAACCTTCATTTATTTTTGCAATGCAGTATTTTATGTATACCTGCATTCTATTTTTTTTTATTTTCTTTACTTCATGATACATGCCACGTCGTTTGACAATTTGATGCCACGTGGCATTATGTCATATATGATATCTATATTATGTTCACGTATCACTTTATTTAAACTTATTCCTTCTTCTGTATCTGATGACGGGTTCTAGGGAAACCCGAAATTTCCTATACAATAAAATCTTTAAATTCAGCCAACGAATTTAAATTTGCATTGTGAGTGACTCTTGTTATTAGGATCGTGCTTTGAAGGCAACTACCTCGATTACTTTGAGTGAAGTTTATATCTTATAAATTACTTTTTTCTGTAGCACTCACATTACTCTTGAATAATGGCGAAAATAAAGCATTTATACATAAGGTTTTTCAACTTATTAAATTGATGTAAATATCTAAAACTTATTGTAGGTGTCTCAAGTGGTCAGGCTCGATTCGGCTACAATGATAGCAGTGTAGAATGTGGCCATTTTGATGACGTCATGATTCAAAACTCTCAAGAGATAGAGACGGAAATCCATAAAATTCGGATTCAGGATGCATTGTTCATACAGAAACCGTCGAAAAACAATTTATATACAGATATTTTAGGTATTCTTGCTTCGGCATAAGACTAATACCAAAGACGTGCTCAGTGCAATCGAAAATCCGGTGTTATCGAGCTTGTTTCTTATGTTACCAAAAATCCTTGCCAGAATACTTTTATTTGCTAAACTCAGATATAAGTAAAAGGAGATGCAAATGTTTGAACGATTATTTGCATTCAAGACGATATTTTGTAATATTCTTTACATTTCTTCACGTGATCCTTAATTACAATGTGCGAAAGAACTGCAGCACAGAGAAGTGATCTAATAGTAACCAATCAGGAGAATCTAATAGTTTGAAATAACGTTTACCTCTTCAAAAAAATTTGCTACCAATACAAAGCTCTTACTATTTTCATTTGTTTTCCCATTTGCTATCCAGACATATAACCAACGGGTTTCTTGGACTTTTAGCTTGAATCTAAGCCTCACTAATTTGATTTAACTCCAAACCTTGCGTAAAGTGGAGGAGCGTTTTATATAGTTTATTTTCCATGAAAAACAATATTTTCAAACACTTCGTGTACAAATATTTCATTTTATCAATGATTTATTGTAAAACAATGAATCAACTTGGCAAAGAGCTATATCTTAATTATTGTGCAATAGTAACTACATGAAATACGTAATCTTATAGAATGCAGTTGCTGAATTATACACTAGAAATCATTGAAACTAAAAGTTCAGCAAATTAAAAGCAGGACACCTCATAGATATAATAAACGTTGCCTCTTCATTCTGAACATGGATATGCAATTCTAAGGAATTATCATCACGCTCTTGTTTTACATTTCTTGTAGATTTACAGTACAGAAAATTTGTGAGATAAAAAATTAGTATAATCATTATCAAAGACCCTTTTCAGTCCATACCTAAATTTAGGTGTACCCAAATTTCTTTCACATCTTTCTGTTTTTCCCAGTTTCTTCCATGTCAGTCCACCATACTTTCGAATATCATCCACACGTACCCCATATGATTTCCTCTCAAGTATTTTCCAATTCCTTGGATACTTGTCTAGAATTTCAATTGTACAACATTGGTCACTTCTAGTAGAAATATGTCATGTTCATTTTCATTTCAGAGATATTTCCATGATCATGAAATCACATATCCCTGCTATTTTCGTTTTCCATGAGTTTCTCTTCATATGGTTTTTGTGCTTTCCAACCGTATGCTAAAGAAACACATATGCTCCTGCTTTGTCCGTCTGTCTGTCATTACGCACGATAACCCACGTAAAAAGGGTTCGATTTCAATGAAATATTAATATGAGGAAGGGGACAGCCTCGGGACGAACTATTTTGAAAATGGGTGAAATGGGGTCAAAGGTCAGGACATAGGAGCGGAATCCATTCCATCGCCCTCACGCTTCATAACTTACGTAAAAATGCTTCGATTGCTACAGAACTTTATCATATTTTCCCGGAGGCACGCTAAACCGGTTCTGATTAATATCGTCGAAATGGGGTCAAAGGTCAGGGCACAGAAGCCAGATTTATTCCACAGCCGTTATCCTCATAACTTAACTAAAGATGCTTCTATTGCGACAAAACTTTAGTATGTTGTTCCGAAGGTACACTGAACGGATTCTGCTTAATGTCATGGAAATGGGGTCAAAGGTCAGGGCACAGCCATTATCCTCAGAACTTCAGTAATGATTTCTGGTAGGCTGGAAAGCGTATCATAATCAATGCATATCTTGATTTTACTAACTTGTTAATTATACCACCCATTCAGCTCTCCATGCATTTCACAGTTACAGTCTATGATTTTTTTTGTTTAGTAAAGTTCCATGATATTGATCTGAAATTAAGTAATGGAAGTGTGCATTTAATAAAATTATTTCTCTTGAAAAGTGTGCGTTTGTTCCAAATGCGCCACAAAAAGACCATTTACATGCCAGTGTACTTCTTCTTAGCTGTGGGCTTTGCTTTGTGTCTGTTGCCCAGGTTAAATGTAGGCATAGATTCCTTCTGTCAATATCGAAATCTTCACTTTTTGAAAAGACATTTGTTTTCTGTAAGTTCACATCAATGTTGTTTTCTGTAAGTTCACTTTTAAACTCACTTCCTCACTCTTCTCAGGAAATTTCTGGACAATAGTATTCCACAGCTCTAAGGGAGGGAGACGTGCTGAAATGTCTATGAAAAATATATATCTCGTAATATAAAAGGAAACAGCTTACAAAATACTCCGCGAGAGAAGTCTGTATGCAAGGAAGTCAATGGTCGGTATTTCACTCACCGCATCGCTCCGAAGGGTCCGTCTGAATTAGTCTCGGCAATATCAGCTCTGGACCTCTGATGAAAATCAGTGTGTTCTCTTCGGTGTTGAATCTTGGTACATCCCAAACACGGTTTCTGGACGTGTATACATTTGGAGAGAGGATGAAGAAGCCGAAATGTTTCGTCCAACATTAGAAAAATTTACCACTACAGTGGTGTAACATTCCTGGCTTCAGCTGGCATCATGTTGGACAAACGCACTAATTACACATGTCTCCAAGATGCATCCTGCCTTCTACACGCTAGAGGGATGATATCCTACAGTCCTATGTACAGCTTTTCAAGGAAGCTGCTGCTTCCCTTTCCTTTTCATGGATGATAACACTCTTTTCCGCAGGGTTCGAATAGTAGACGAATATCTGTAGATTGAGGATTTTAGTAGGCTCCCTGAGATCTCCAGGCCTGAACGTAGTAGAGCATATATGGGATGCCTTGTCCTTGGATCAAGTTAAACCGGTTAGACACCAAGCACTCCCTTCCTCGACTGAGACTTGCTTTGTTGGGAGATGGAGTTTAAATGCCCCACATCTCAATCACAGCCTTGTGAAAAGAATGGGTCGCTGTGCAAGTTTTATTGCATTTCGAGGTAA
Organism: Macrothele yani; assembly: GCA_039090855.1. Classification (NCBI taxonomy): domain Eukaryota; kingdom Metazoa; phylum Arthropoda; class Arachnida; order Araneae; family Macrothelidae; genus Macrothele; species Macrothele yani. The sequence continues at coordinate 32,057,020 of CM077034.1, forward strand.
TCGCACTCCGTTATAGTCACTCCAAGTCCACAGCACTTGTTGTATCACTTTTAAACTACCATGCTGTCTTTCGCATGCTTCCTCCACGTGTAGTGATGGGGTTATTTTTTGCTCTGTATTGATGCGTTTTTGATATACAAATGTAAGCCCGTACCAAGTAAACTCTGTCGTGTAGATTTTATGATGCCATTCGTGATTCTGCTTTTGTCACGCTAATGTTTGAGTCCAGTGTATACAGAAAAATATGTACAATCGATTTACATGCAACTGAATACTAACATTCTATAGCCTGTCTTGGTACTAGTGAGAGAAAAGTAAGCATTTAATACAGAGTTAAGTAAACAGGATTGAATAATATCTACAGAACAGCGTGCCAGAAGATAAAATCGAAGGATTCCCGATTTTATTTCTATTTGTTTAAGTGATTTGCATCACTTTTTTACGACAGTTCTAGCCACGCATCCACATTTTTCTTATCTAAACACTATAAATAATTTTTTTGTTTTCGTGAATTTACTGCACGCACATTTTCATAAACAAAAACATTTTTTCAGTACCAGCTTATTTAATCAAATTACTTCTTCAACAAATCAAAATAATTCAAAGATATAATTTACACATATTACCTCAGCTTGCACATTGCTGTCTAGTATTAAGATTTTTTTTCAATTTTGAGTATGTTTTAACTTTTAGTATAATAATACAAAAAAACTTTTAAAAGTAGAAAATGTTGATGCAGGCACGATTACAAGTTTATTTCTGTCTCGCCATACGTCAATCTGTCCGCAGAAAACATATTTCCCCACCTCACAATCAGATTGAAGCAAATTTTCTGCGATTATTTGAGAGGAAGAAGCAAGACTATCCATGTCTATTCTTCAGCTTCCACATCTCTCTTTTTCAGCATAAAAAATAATTCCGCTGAGAAATGCAGAATAGAAAAGTTATTCTCTTCCCCGTAGGAGAAATACTTAGCATATCAAATCACAAATCTTTCGTTCTATCTAGCGAAATATTCATTCTACAATTTGTCAGACTGAATCACACAAGGTATTCGATTTGCAAATCATTTATTTTCATTCATTCTGCTGTCTCACAATGTTGAACTTAAAATTCTGCATAAAGATATAAAAGTAAGTACTGTACTTGTTCCTTGATCTTATGAAAGTGATCTATGAACTGTTACATAATGTATTAGGGAAACGTTACCGCCGCCCCAGCTAGCGGACGCTGTAGGAGGCTAAGCGACCGGCGATTCGTGCTGCCAGTTCGTATATGAAGCCGAGCATGGAGGTCGGTAAAGTTCATTTGTGGTACTGTTTGATATTCATGTTTAATTTAGGGAAAATTGAAAATAATAAATACGGTTCAATATGTCAGGCCTATAGCGAAACGGTTATGGGGGAGCGGACGTATCAAAAAAGATTTGCCAGGTTTAAGAAAGGTGATCTAATCTTCGAAGGCAAGCCACGTGCAAGTAGACTGCAGGAACTGGCAGACAAGGAGCCGGAATATATGTTGCAAGATGATGCAACACAATCCACCACGCAACTGGCGAAACGTGTGAAAGTGGTTCAATGGACCGTGGTACGGTGTCTACAGGCCTTGGAGAAGATCCAGAAAATTGGTAAATGGCTTACGCATATTTAACTAAGCGTAATATTGGTTGACAATTTGGTATGTACATATCGTTGCTGAAGAAGTTTCAAGGAAAGAATTTCTCTATGGAAGGTTTTCAGCGGGGATGAAAATTTGGTCTTTTGCGACAACGCCGTATGCAAGCAATCCAAGATTCACCAAGGCCAACCATCAAAATCCACTGCAAAACGGAATATTTCGTGGGAAAAGGTGTCATTGTGTGTGTGGTGTGTTATGCATGGAGTGCTGTACTTCGAACTTTTGAAACTGGGCGAAAAAATCACTGCGCAACAGTACAGCGATCAGTTGATGAAACTGAGCGCCACAATCGAGCAAAAACGCCCATGGACAGGTAAAGGACGCTGTCTAGTCATCCTGTTAAACGATAAAGACAGACTACATGTCAGCCACCAACAAATCAACCCTTGTACAGTTACACTGGGAGGTTTTTACCGCCTCCGGCTAACTGCCTGGACATTGCATCCTCAGACTTTCATTTGCTTCGCTCTATGCAAACTGTCCTAGCCCAAAAGGGTTTCACCAAAATGCCGAAGAAGGAACATTTCGTCACTGCGTTCTTCAGCTCAATAACCGAGCCATTCTATCACAGGGACATTCTATGTTTACTGAAAAATGGCAGAAGGTCAGTAATGCGAACGGCTAATATTTCGTTGAATAAATGTGTACTGGTTTCCTGATTCTTCTTGTCTCCTTTCTCGTTAAAACGGCGGAAACCTTTGAATACACTTAATATATTTCTCGAACGTTTTCCAGAATATTAGGAACGAGAACGTGTCATAACAAAAGTTTCACATAGCCACGATTACGGAAAATGAAGGGTAGCTAAGGACACGGCTGCGGAGTGACGTCATACGGTTAGTCATCTGCTTTTCAAAAGAGTGTAGCACATTGATGCTATGTACAAATTTTGAAGATGGCAATCCGGTTTTTGTTGTAAATATGACAAAGATGGAGGGTGAGAAAATATCCGAAAACTTGAAAATGTCCTCGTCCTAGAGTGGGAATTGAACCCGCGTCTGCCACATAGCGTCCGGGTATAGTAAACACTACACCACCCACAACAACAAAGTCTCAAGTTTCGGATTAATTTGAATATAACCATCACAGGATTCGCTAGCCGAAGCAGCCGGCTTTCATGTTTAGTGTATCTGGAGAATAAGAATCCAATTCCATGATTTTCCGGAGGCGCAGATAAATCATCAATGGAATACGGGAATACAGCATAAAATATATATTTTGAAGATAACAATCAATTTTTTGGTATAAATATGACAAGGATGGAAAGTCAGATAATATCCGAAATGCTTAATCAGAAACTTGGGACTTGGTCTTTCTGGGTAGTTAGTGGTTCGCATATCCGGGCGCTATCTCGGAGACGCGGATTCAATTCCCCTCCAAGACGAGGACATTTTCAAGTTTCAGGATATTTTCTGAATTACCATCCTTGTCATATTTACAACAAAAAACGGATTGCCAACTTAAAAATTTATTTGTATGCTACGTAGTTTGTCCGTTAATGGTCGTTAGTTATGGCTCAGCAGCTAGAGTGCTACTCGAAATCGGAAGTTCGCTGAGTAGTGAGTTTTTTTATGTGCAAAAGGTTTAAAATCAACTATCATCTTCCGTGAAGTGTAGGCTGTTTAGCGAGGAGAGGAAATGTGTCACCAGGCATTTGGAAAATCTTGTAAGCAGTTCAAACAAGTACGAACAAATTTCACGAATGAAACAGACAGAGGCAGATATTGAGTTTCAACGAACGTTGATTAGATATGGCACCTCGTCGAGATGTTTAGGGATATCCGCCGGATTAAAGCTCATGAAATTGTGAAAGCGTTGGGTTGGTCATATGGTAGTGTAAACGCTTTGATTCACCAACACCTGCATTTCAGAAAATGTGCGTAAGGCGTTTTCCACGATCTTTACCGACACAGCACAAAATACAGCGTTTTGAGTCTAGTTTTGCTTTCCTTAAAGGTTATTCAGAAGAAGGCACACATATTTTGCAGCACTTTGTCCTAGCGATAAGAAGTGAGTGAAGCACATCGGTCTCATTGATGTGCTAGCGCATCAGCTCACCAACTACAAGAAAAATAAAAGTCATGCCGTCTGCCGGAAAAGTAATGGCAACCGTCTTTATGGAATGCGAGGAGCCTATGTATACAGAGTTTATGGCAAAGGGAGTACGATAAACGCTGCAATACACTGCGGCACACTTAATACTTTAAAAAAGCAGTTAAGGTTTGAAGATGTAAAAATTGTAGAAAGGAATGATTTTTTTGCACGACAACGAAAGTAAATCCACGCAAAGCGGCCAGAGCTGAATCGCAATCTCAAGCGAGAAGTATGGCCGCTTCCCCGTAAAATCCTGATTTGACAGCCCTCAGATTACCACTTCCTCCCCAAAATGAAAAAGGACGTTATGGGTCAGGCATTTCGAAATGACAATGAAGTCAATGAAGCTGTGAAAAAATATTTCCGTTAACTTGGAGCGAACTTTTATTTTCTCGGCAGTGAAAAATTTGTTTCTCTTTCCGTCAATTGTTTACTAAAACTTTGCGATTATGCGGAAAAATAATGAAAACGTACATGTTCCAGAAATTATGCTCTTTCAATTTCTAATGCTTAACAAAAGTTATGCGAAACATATGAAACTTAATTTTTGATATGCTTACGAATATCACAATAAAACGAAACAATTATCTGATATGTGTTGTCTGATGTGATCTGTTTTACCACACTGCTCAAGTTTTCGTTAAATAGGAAGATTAGAAATTTTCCGTTTCCGTAGAGATTCCTGCTGTTAATCTTGGAAAGAATAGGGACTTAGATGATTGCTGCTTTATTTTTTTCAATAATTTTAGAAATTTTCGGAATGGAATCGAAATTTGGTCTATACATGTGATAGTTTAGATATTTACAATGATTTGCCCCACTCGTTTAGATGTTCTGACAAAAGAAACTGTTAAAAGAAATTTAAGTACTGCTTACTTCAAATTCTGAAATAAGCCTTCAACCATTAATGTTTCCACTGATGGTGGTATAATGACACACAATCTAATACCATGTCTGTACTTTACCAAAGGAATCCATTCATTTTTAATGTAATTATCCTTATCTTTTTGTAAATATTGTAGTGTACGGTATGCCGTAATTTTTTTTATTTTTTACAGATGTGAAAATTTTCATCTTTATGAATATTTTTATATTGAAGAAAATATACAGTTTTAGCAGTAGAACAAAGGGCCCTGGAACAGGTGAAACTTATGATTTTGATGACTTCGCGTTACTGACAAAAGACAATTTTTTATTTCCATTATTTTAAACAAACATTCGAGCAATATAATAAAAAGTTTCATAAGTTGTTGACTACTTCCATTGAGCTGATTATAAATATACAAACAAACAATGTTTATGCAGAAATATTTTTTGTTTCGTATCGATCAGAATTTTTCTGTGCTTCTGGCACAGCATCAACACGTCAAAGACCTGCTGATGCTGGCCTCATAAATATTCAAATACCATATGAAAGAATCAACTGTGTTGATGGTCGCGGACCTTTATCAGTTTCTTTCAGTCGCCCGACAGAAATGGTGTAGATCCCATATTGTTGACAAGTTGCGCGGCATTTCGATATACACTGGCGGAAAGTGAAAAAAGAACACTAAGAAGGAGACATCTAATACCAACGAAATATATTCAGCATAATAACGGAATACAGAGGATAACGTGATCAAAACATTATGGCAAAATACAGCTGTATTTGCTGGTAAGCTGAAAAACAACATTTCCATGTAACATGGTTAATACGAGGTTAAACCGCCATGAACTACGTCACACTGTGCAATTCTGGCATGGAGTCTGTCGTACTGATGCTTAATGCAAGTTTGGGGTATTCAGTTCCAAGCATCCTCAACCTGGACGCGTAAATCGGAGATGGTCGTGGCTGGCCGTGGGGACCGGATCAGTCGTTCTACCAAAAAATCCCACACGTGCTCAATGGGGGACAAATCCGGTGAACGTGCAGACCATGGAAGTTGTCTCACACCCTGAAGTGAATGTTGCGTTGCACGTGCTGTGTGTGGGCGTGCGTTATCTTGCGGGAAAACACCACGATTGACCGACCTTACAAATGGCACAACAAAGGGCTGAATGATGTTGTTGATGTAGGAGGTGCAGTTTAACGTACGTGGTACAAACACTAGTTGTGTACGGGAGTGATAGCTGATCGCTCCCCACACCAGGAGACCTGTTGTAGGCCCTAAGTGTCGCTGGAGGATGCAAGAAGTGTGGAGACACTCCCCTGTGCGTCTGCGAACACGCATACGGCAATCGGAGGCTCCCAAGCAGAATCTGCTTTCATCGCTGAACACGACCGATCGCTATTGCGTTCTCCAGTGCAGACGTTGTCGACACCACTGCTGCCGTTCCTGACGTTGGGCTGGAGTCAGAGGTACACATGCCAGAGACACACGTGCACGTAGTCCTGCATCCAGTAGACGGTTGCGGATTGTTTGCACAGTCACCTCAAGTGCAACGGCAGCTCGGATTTGCGTCACAGTGGATGTTCTGCTTGACATCGCCGCTCTTCTTATGAGTCGATTGGTCCACTCATCTGTCCGTCTGTGACTCTCGGTTTCACGTCTTCTCGTGTCGGAATGTTCCTCGGACCATCTACGCCACCATCGTACCACCACTGATACGTCCCGTCCAATTCGCTCCGCAATACGACGATACGACCACCCGGCTTCGCGGAGTCGGACTAGACGACCTCGCTCATGGTCCGATAACTGCTGAAATCCTACACGTCCTCCATGTCCAGGCATTGCAGCTTCTTCAGGTTCTTTGCACGTGTCCGTACGCCGACGACTTATTACATTCACTTCGCCGTACTCCTTAAATACCACAGACGATAATTTGCATATTATGCCGTTATCGTCGGTAGTATTGAAGGAGTACGTCGAAGCCAACGGTTGGTCCCAAAATTTACATCACATCTACGTAAACTCGACCCCATTAACATATGTAAAGTTCATGATCGTCCGCCAATTCCTTCTTGGTGTTCTTTTTTCACTTTCCGCCAGTGTATATGGAAAGTTTCCAAAATATCACGTTTGAATGTTGAAGAGGGTTTGTTAGTAAATTGGCTTTCTTCAGTCAGAAATCATTGAGCATTTTCATCGCTATGTTTAGCCATCGATGATTTATTTACGTCACAGTTTCACATGTATGTCTTGTGCTACTTCATCAGAAAAAGTACGTCCCTACGAGTGTGTTCTATATACGAAAGTCTACATTCCCACGAATTATATCTTTAACATAGTTCTTCTCCCCAAATAGTTTATTTTGTTAATGCGTTTAAAAATCACTTTGAAATTTAAAGTTTTGAAATTTTTTGAAATTTTGAAGGAAAAGTTGCCGGAAAACGTGATAATGGAAAAATTATCTCGTAATGGAAGAGAAGTAGGAGTTAAGTGGGAGATAGGATTCGATTTCGAAATTTTTTAACTGCCTTGTATGTAATGGAAAATATTGCACTCTGTTCTCTAATATATTTCAAGTTCTTTTTTCAAACTCTTTTATCTCCTGTTGTTTTTTAAATACACGTATCATTCAGACTTCTAAATTCCATTAACAGCTCTCCTCAAAATACACCGATAAGCCAAAATATTATGACTACCTGCTACAATGTTCGTCGTCGACGTGCCCCCAAAACAGCTCTTACCTGACGTCTCATGGAGACAACAATAGTTTTCATGTGTCTTGTTGTATCCGGTACCTAGACGCTCCAGCATGTTCTTTAACTTCAGTAAGTTACTTAGTAAACTTGCCGTAGATTGGATTTTCTTTTCTGTCAACAATTCAAAGATGCTTGATATATGGGCACCTTGGATGCCACGAGAATACCTGTAAATCGACCTCTTGTTCCACGAACCATTAATAGAACAACCTGTGCAATGAGAGATGGAGAAATTGTAATAGCGGGATAACACAGTTATCTGGCGATTACGATTTGGCATTTTTCAAACTTGCCCAAGTATTCTGCCTTTCCGATCTGCAAAAGGAGAACAACACTGATTAACAGAGCACAGCATTAGATGTTATTTTTTTCGTTTTGTGAGTTTCGTAATGCGCCCTCGAATACCTGAAGTTGCGTCTATATGGATAAAGACGCTCTGGCCATAATGCTTTTGCTCTTCGATGTACTTCTTCAGACAATGAATGCGGTTTGGACACCAGTAATCGTTTCAACCTTGGAATTTAATTCAACTAAATTTCGAATTTAACTTCCTCTCCTTTGGTCTTTTCAGTCATCACAGTTGCCGATAGCTGACGCTCCTTATGCTGTTCCGTTGTAGGAGCAAACTGTTCCACCAAAGAAAGAAATTCTCCTTGAAGTTGCAAAGTTTTGCTAAATTTTCATGCTCCTCTGTTCTTTCAATTTTGCCGCAATTAAGTGAATACGGGAGCTAAATAAAATTATATATATATCGTTATACGTATTTGATGAATAAAGTTGTATAATGACTGCTACTCAATATTTGGCTTTGTTATTTGCAGTAATAAATCCAATTTTGGAATGTCAAAATCCCTATTTACGCATGTATTTTACCTTGTACTTGTATCAAGTGAAAGTTAATTTAAAGGGTATTTTGCATAGTTATATATGATATAACATAACATATAACCCTTGTATATAGGACGTATAAATGTAATAAGGTCAAACACTACAATTTATTACTATATGGTACACTTTAATTTATGCCATAAACCTGGCCTTTCTATTAACGCTATTGTTGCGTACTTGTATCAGGGTGCACCTGTCATTGTGCTCATGGATCTTCTTAGTAGTAAAACGCTATCTTCCAGTTTATTATTGGCAAAATAAATATTTTAATTTCCTAATTTTCTTAAATTTCGTGCCACCTTTAGCTATGTATACTTTTCGAAAGCGATATTCGCTCGCTGGGCCCTAAATACAAGTTGAGCAAAATAATCTTCCATAAATGCTTATCTGCTTAAATTTGAATATGTACTGCACCTTAAAATACGTATTTATCACTTTCACGAAGTTCTATTCAAGATTACAATTTTTTTATTGCACACATTTAAAACTTACAGTCATATATAAATGCAATACACAAGGAGGAATCTGAACATATTATTGGTTGTAAGGCGATTCCCTCTATCAGATGTAAAAAAAGGAATAAAATATGTAAAGGCGAGTAAGATGGTTATAACAGAAACGCCACTGATTGCAGCATAGCTTGGAACTACTATTTAATGATAGGACTGAGATTCATTAATGAGATCAGGATGATTTACAATGTAATTTCTCAGGTACAAGGATGCCGTTTTATTATTTTCTAGAGATTTAATGTTCTCTTGGAGATTATTTAATAGGATAATGGCTTTATACAATACTAGCGTCTGGAGACCGATACACAAGAAACTCAGAAATATCCACTCCGTTATCTCATTGGCAAGGAGCCAATACGCAATCCACCAACTGGCGTGCATGACGTGTGGTAATGGAAACGATGATGGAAACACAACAGATAGAGGCTGCAGAGCAATAGCTCATTTTTTGCGAGTACAACTGCGAATTAGTGGTGAGCAGATTTGATAATTTACGCGATCCGGATCTTTCAGATTGGGTCATTAAAATGGTCCGTTCCAATGACCTGTTCATTTCGTTCCATTTAAGATAAATCGGCTGAGAAATGGCAGCACGTCAGTTGTTTGGATTTCTTGTTTAGCATCAGTTAGCTTCTGTCAGAGACATAGCCAAAGGAATAGTCTACGGCTCCGCTACCCCCACCCACCGTTGAGGGTGGGTTGAGTACGATATATTTATATCTTATTCCAATTAAGTACAAAATCCTCTTAAATTTTATTTGCGCAAAGTGGGTTGCCTTAATTATTACACAACGCCCGCTTTACTCACCAACGAACTGAAGTGGAGTGACGAACATGAGCTTAATATACATCCCGCAGTAGAAGACCGACGAACGAAATGAAAATATGTTTCAGCATGACGTGTGACTGTTTTTATATTTGTTTCCCTCTGAAGCAGTACAAGTACTGCTTTTCGTATTTATTTATATATATCTGTTCTCTCAGAGTTCTAAGCTGGTGTCCGCATCTTGTGAGTGAAACCGTAATGAACAAAAATCAAAATACAAAAAAAACACAAAATCTAAAATATGCGATATATCTTCATTTTACGGCAAGCTATTTGATAAAACCTAAGATGAAATTGTTATTAGGTGGTTTTAGTAACACCAGAAAAAATTTCGATCCAGTAATAAATCAATGGGCCATGAAATACCCCTTCCGACCGGCGACGGAAGCGAAGCGCGAACGAAACGACCAAAAGGAACGAGGAAAGATTTCAATCCTCAGATTTTTTGGTTCTTTCAGATCCTGGTCTCCAGGACCGATGCGAATGGTGCACGAGATCTGCTTGAACTGCGGAACGATTCTTTTCGTTCAATCTGTCGACCGGGTCAGTCGCGAACTTGGACCCATCTATATTTGCTAGGACTAACAACACTCAATTCCATCGAACGTGCCAAAGCTAAACAAAGACCTGCTCAGCTCAGACTGCTGTTTCCATCATTAAACATATCGCATGCCAATTGGTGGATTGCATTTTGGCTCCTGGCCAAGGAGATAACGGAGTGGATATTCCTGAGTTTATTGTGTGTCGGTCTCAGGACACAGGAGCGTAGTCATTTCCATCGCCATTATGCGTCATAACTTACGTAAACATGCTTCGATTTGGATGAAATGTTAATATGTTGTAGGGTATTGCCTGGGGACCAATTCTATTGAAATTGGGTGAAATGGGGTCAAAGGTTAGGACACAGGAGCGGGATCTAATCCCTAGCCCTTATGCATCATAACTTACGTAAAAATGCTTTGATTGCGACAAAATTTTATCATGTTATTTCGGAGTTATAATAAACCGGTTCTGTTGAATATCATCGAAATGGGATCAAACGTCAGAGCACAGGACCGAGATTTATTCCACAGCCAATATTCTTATAACTTGAGTGATAACTGGAGTAATGGTTTCCGGTATGTTGGAAAGCGTATTATAATCAATGCATTGCATGATTTTACTAACTTTTCTTATTCTTAAGTGGGTAGAAAGGCTGTTTGTTTGTTCTTTCCATTGCCCAAAAGTATTTGAATGCATGAAAAATATTGTTTCGATTTTAGCATTTTCAAATATAAAGAGAATAATTTACTAAATACGTCTGGAGATTTTCGCCGTACTTTTATAAGCACATTCTGAACTGTTGTGCGCTAAAAAGTTTACCATTTGAGAAAAGTTATGAGTACCATCTCAAATGAATAATAAACAGACTATAACGCTTCCTTTTGTTCTAATTACTTGTGTAACTTCATGAATAAAAACAAACTGTGTTATATTTTTAATTTTTCATGTCAGAATTACATTAAATTTTCGCATTGAAAAAAATCATTCTTTGTTTAGTTGTGAAGCGTATTTAAAACTTATGCTACCTGTGTTATAAATTTCTTTGTAGTACCTTCTTTGAAAACTTGTCTCATTCAACTAATGAAATAATGATTTTGCCCTAAAATAAATCGAACAGTTGGAATTTTTTATTTCTTGGTCTGCAGTGTTCAAAATATATGACTTGTAAACATCACACTTTCTCCAAAAATAAAAACGATTGTGCGTTTCGTTTTGTAGCAATATTCCAATGCAGATATATCTATGTTAAAGTAAGGAACATACATTTTATAACACGAATTTTAAAACACACATATTTGCATTTCCCATTTTTGCAATGAAAAATAAATGTTAACGAAAATAAAGAACTTCTATTTTTTATGCACTATATAATTGTTAAAGAAAACAAGGGAAACATTCCTGATTGAAGTGATAATCTTACAGCAGGGACAAACTGAATAATGAAAATAATTCTAAAAATCGTTAAAGCTACTTTGGAATCATGGACTCGTTTGGTAAACTATATAAATATTCAGAACAGAATGAAATTGTGAACTTTGCATTTCTGTGATTTTTTTCTTAGACATTTGCTAAAGAAAATTATCAAATTCAAAAGTCTAATGTCTGCTAATAAAGATTGCTTTTCAAATAAGACATCAGACGTAATCCTGTAGATTTTAACAGTGGGTAAGGTACATATTGCCAATATGAATAAAGTAATGTTAGTCAAGGTTCAAAACGATAGCAATTTTAAAATATTCTGAAATCATGGAATAAATATACATTCTTCTGAATTATCTAGGCATACATTTGTAATATGAAATCTCATTATATTCATCTGCTTTGCTTTTTTAATTTGCAAAACAAATCACTTTTGGTCTGCATGGAATGGGACAGAAATATCAGGTCACGTATTAAGTACGGATAAAAAGACCGAAAGTGCTAAACATCTTGTCACACATCGTATTTGTAACTGTTGAGGAGTAATCCCGAAGCGGTGTGCTTTCATTGCTTAGGACATTTTCATTTTAAAAACACGACGTTCGTAGAGCAAAGAAAGTATTTTTTTAAAACTTAATTTCACACCTTTTTACTTTCTGTGTTTCTAAGCTTCTAGAGCTTGCCGTATGAACACACATCCCAAAATCAGAATATAAATCACAGGAAAAGCAATTATGTTTTCCTTATGATTTATATAAAATTACTTCTCTTCATTCACGGATCTGTTACTCTCTCTGCCCACGCCTGGAAGGTTATTGCTTAATTACTAGATAAAAAAATCTAAACTAAAATGAGCTTTAGTAATTCCGAGGTATGATTTGTGCAGTGCCTGATCGACAGGCTTCAAAAAATAAAAATCTATATTCATGTAGATCCTAAATGGTAATGCCGTTTAATTGTCTAATGCTGATGGGTTTTTTCGCGACTGTTTTACATAATGAAACTCTAACTAAGGTGGAGACTCCGATTGTGATAAATTTACTGCCGCGAGATATACGATCATACAGCAGAGCCTCCTGCAAGCTATTTTGTGTAGAGCTAAGCTGAATCTGAGGACTCCACTTAAGTATCATATTTTCTTAGTTTAGGTATACTATGTGGACACAATTTTCTGTACACTAAGTAAATACAGAAACACAATTATGTTTACGTCAGTTGCTGGTAGGTCCTCCATTTGAAGAGATTTCAGTTGTCACGAGTTGAGGTAAACCGCCCAGATGTTCCTCCATTCCATCTTCACTACATCGACTAACTCAGTCATTGAAGATTGTCGAGTTAGTCTAGACATCACCCACCGTTCACTTTCATCCCATAGGTGTTCTGTGGAATTGAAGCTTGGGCTCTGTGCAGGCCAGATCATAATCGAGAACTGATTATCCTCAAACCACCCCATTGTAGCACTGGAATCATGTCAAGTGGCTTTTTCGTTGTGGAAGACACAATCATCGTGTCCGTAGAACTGACACCACGTTGGAAGCATTGAGTAATTCATGATATCTCTCTCTATACACAACAGAGTTGCATTTTCCATGAATAACGATCAATGGACCCACGTATACCAGCTGAAATAGCCACATAACGTAACTCCACTGTCTTCATGCTTTACAGTCGGCGTTGCATACTCAGGTATCAGACGTACTCCGGGAAATCGCAAAACCCAGACGGCCTCATCCTATCAAAGTAAGGTGTGTAGCTTTAGTAATCTTTGCGATGAGAGGTTTAAGGGCTGCTGCTGTTCCGTGATACCTGAGTGTATGGGCCATTCTTAGAAGTGTGTTGACTGAGACCATAACATATGTGGCCATTCGCAACACATGTGCTGTGTCCTGCATTGGTTGCGACCGGGTTTTTCGGAACTTTCTGAGCAAGACACTCTGGTCCCTCATTTGCAGTTTCGTGGGTCGTCCAGGGCGAGGTGAATTACTGCAATATCCCGTCTTTATCTAATTGCTTATGACAAAGACCAAAGTCGATTTAGCGGCGTGTCTGACATCTGCAATGCTTCTTGTGCTTATACCTCCAATTCATTAGCCTATAATAACGCCCTTTTCGAACTTGTAAGTTGCACTTCTGCAAGCCATTTCATCAGCATTTGATCTGATAATACTCCCATTCCGGTTTATATTCCTATCGACCACATGTCTGTTCCGGGAGCACACCATTGCGCTTGCGTGTGGGTGTCCAATCACTTTTGTCCATATAGTATACCACATCATACTGAAACACAAAACCGTCAGTCCTTCCTTTGCTTAACACACGTTTAATATTGAAATATTCTCCGCAAGATGACTCAGTCAAGAGCGAGAATATGAAATATCTGTAGCAATATTGGTATCTTTAGATATAATTATGGAATATTGTTTTAGTGAACACCATTTAAAATGCCTCCAACGTTCTAAACGTTATGTTTACAGGATTTTCAAAGCTGCATGCTTTCAAAAATTTCAAAGATACTGCACTTCCTCTCGCAAATAAAACATTATTGTTAAAATTATCTTCCGTATCGCGATTTAGATAAGACAGCAATCATAACATTAATACTAATGTTATTAGTTATCATTATATTATTTAAATAACAATAATTGCGGGTGTCTTTCTGTTACCAGAAATACATATTTCAAAGTGATAAAGGGATGGAATATTTTCCTATGACTGAAGAGAGGAAATTTATTTTAGTTATGAGTTTGGCGTAATAATTAGATTTGTACATGCATAAAACTTTGTTAAAAAGCTCCATACTTATTATTTTGTTTTTCTTAAACAACTGAATTTTTTTTTCAGTTTCGTAAATTTCATCTTTGTTTTAATCTTTTCTTTTCTGTTATCAGTAGAAACTCCCTAGGACAGTTAACGACTATGTTGAAGATTGATGTTATACAGTTATATTCAAGTGCTTTTCGAAACCCCTCACAGAGATACGTGCCATCTTTCTGTCTTTGAGACTATGATAATTATAAGAACATTAACAATTTCAATTTTCGTTGTAATATCCACGCAGAATAGTTTGCTCATTTTATCACAGTTTTTGTCCTTCAGATATTGGATACTAAGCAAATACTGGAGGCAGTTTCTTGGGAATACATAGGTAGCTTGTTTAGTTTTTTCTGCAATGTTTCCGGCACCTAGTTTTTTTGTTACAATGTTATGATTTGTATTCTGATCGGTAATAAAAAAATTGTATTTGAAGCATAACTGCTTTTGCAACACTTCCTTTCTGTTGTAGTTAAAGTTTGCTTTTTTCACAATGAAAAGCAATTATCGGAGGTAAATGCTTTTCAGTGGTTTAATCTTAGTCTTCAAAAAATTGCTTTTTATAAAACAAAAAGACACACAATACTACATGTAAAAATCCCCTTTCATTGAAAGAAATGCTCTTTGTTATATATTTTTTATTCTTGATTTCTTAGTACGTTTTCTCTTCAAAAAGCTTTAGCTTCAGTGCTCTTTTCTTTAAAATATTTTTCCGATATTTGTAAGTTTGATTCGCTTTGTACTTTCGTTACTGCTTTTGAAACTGACTTTGTAAAATTTTTAATGTCCTAACGTCGATTGGAACGTACCACTTACAGTGATCCCTATAGTTGCAAAACAACGTCAGTAACATTCGTTAAGACAAAAAATAGTTTTAACAACGCAGTATTTAGTTTTGGGACGAAACGCTTATCACTTTTTTAAAAAAGCTGTAGAAATTAAAATCATGTAAAACTAAACTGTATATTGCAACAAACCAAATACATCCCAACACATATTTTAAATGTTCTATTACTGATATCAATTTGACAAAAAAGAGGTAATACAAGTAATTGTAAGATCACACACTGACCTAATACAAATATCGTTACTTAATATGAAAAAGGTTTGAAAGCAGCTATTATGTATTTCTGACAAAAAAGAATTGTCGAGCAAATCGTGAAACAATATAGAAATTTTCAAAGCGGCGTTTTATATCATTCCGACCCTGCAAAGAACAGTAAAATAAGACAATAAGAATACCTAAAAAAGTTAGGTAGCGAAAAAGAAAAGCAAGAACGTGTTTATTTTATGCTATTTATGTAGAAATTTTATGACGATAAAGCTGTAAATGATACGAACTGCAATAATCGCGCTTTCTCAGTGACCAAGTGTCAACTGTGTAAAGTTCATTAGGTAAAATATAACAAGATCTAACGCTTTTTGATGTGCATCAGAGTGTAGCGTGAAATTTACATTGAGACCAGATTCAAAGTTGTTTCCTTTGAAAGGCGTTAGCTTAGTGTTTTTGTTCTCATGATAAACGATTTTAATTTACGAAGATGGTATGCCAGAAATCAGAATGGCAGCAAATTTGGTATGACACATTTCGTACTCCAACTAAATGTGAGTTGTAAGTTCTTCACATATGCAAAAGTAACTGTAATCACCAGTCACAAATAATTTTGTTATGTGTTTTAAAAGATCACATGACAGTGTATAAATATCTTATGTCCGCCATTATCTTAAAGAAGCTTCCCAATGAGGAGCGAAAACTTGGACAATATTTACACGTATTGCACCAGTAAATTATTCGATGCCGCCCCGGTGGCGCAGTGGTCTAAGGCGCTGGCCTCTGATCATTCGTCCGTGAGGGGTCCGGGTTCGAATCCCGGTCAGGCATGGATGTTGTGTTTGTCTTACGGCACTGGCTCTCTCCCTTCCCTGGAACCAGTGACCCTAAATTAGGGACGGGCGACTGCTTAGCCCATTGAGTTGCTCACGGTGGTCGTTAAACCTCCAATCAAAAAAAAAAAAAAAATTATTCGATTTAGGACTTACCACCTTCATAGCGCTTCATAGTTTTCCATTTTAATTGGGTGGTTCTCTGTATCCCACCCAATTAACTATGTTAGAATTACAAAATTTAGCATTGACGTTACCATAAAACTGCATTACTTTAGTGAATACTAGATTGCCACTTGCTCTCCTATATTAAGTAAATGGGTAAATATTAAAGTGGAAATGTGTCATGAATACATTTCTTATTTTTTCCGTTCTTTTTTGGGGGGTAGAAAATATAGGATAACAGCAGAGCTTTTTCTGTGCTTAACATGAATGGAGTTTTAGTGTGAATGAGCCTTAAAATAGTTATTATCACTTGTTAAATCTGTCAGTTAATCTTTCGGGAAAAATTATATTAATATATTTAACTTCGGCTTGGTTTGTATGTCACACAAATATTATTACATCTTTGAGGAAACGGATTTCGCTAATTAAAGTGAAAAAGGGAAAAAGTTTTGTTCAGGAAGTAGCTTAGTTGTGTGCAAGTAAAACAACTCAGTATGACTCATGTGACACTTTCAAGTACAGGAAAGGCTCAGTTCACGCCAGCTTAACTTTTACTGTTTTCATGTATCTGTCAGACTTCCTAGACGCAGATAATCCCAATAATTTAATCAAATTGACATTGAAATAAAACTGTTGGTCTAAATGGTTAAACTGCAGCATAAAATTTGACTAACTAAACAACAATGGAACAGTAAATGTGACGAGAGAAAACAAGTTACATTTACCACGTACTTCGAATGCGCTGCTGTCTAAAAAACAGGATCTTGGCGGTAACTCCTACTGTTAGAAATGTTAAGCCAAATTGGTCCTACTGTCAAATTGGTCGTACTCGCACCCTTAAAAGCCATTTCTAATCTCAAATTAATTTAACAAGGGCCTCTCTTTTTCCACTTAGTTGCTCTGAGATTCTGATTTTATCACTCTTAATGTTCGGACGGATCTTCGGTACTCCTAAGATTCGTGAAAAAGCGCTGAATGCTGTTCATTGGTTTTCGCCTATGTAACTAATCTTAAGCTGTTGTGCATGTTATGTGGATTACTTTGCATGTGTTAATAATACTTAAGATAAGCCAGTCGCTCCTAATAAACGACGCATGATTTAGATCTTGCATAGCGTCTGACCACTGCGAAAACTTACTGCACTTTGATAGAGCATACGCCTGGCTCTGCGGTCTTACACGCCTTTTCTTACAGTACTAGAATTTGGTCTCTAACGTAAGCTCGGTAGTTTTGTGCCTAACAATTTATTCTTGGTACTGCAGCTTATCAGAGTCCTTCTAAGGTTTTGCCTATGAATTTTCTCAAAATTCTCAAAAAGGTTTTAATTCCCATATCATACTCTGTTGACCTTACCGCTGTGAAGTTTGACAGAAAAAAACAAAGGTATACACAGTAATAGTGTTCAATCTATTATTGTATGCACAGAGATCTTCATCATGTCGCAAGAGATTAGACCCATTGAAGGACTGTTCAAAAGGAGGTTCAAAAGTATATCCGGTCTCGATCAGCTATATTGTAACTGGCCTTGCGTTATTGTGTCCACTATGTGAATTACTTAGTTTGGTAAGAAAACGTAATTCCGATACTCTAGTTGCTCTTACAAAATTAACAGAATTTAAATCTTATATGGTCGTTGTGGTTTCGAAGAAATTGTTTGGCAGGGATGCGCGATCTGGTATTGCTTTGTCAGGCACTTCTCAGTCATTTTTGCGAACCCTAATTTCGGGAGCAAACGTATCGTGTATATAATGGTATTTGTCGAAGTTACATCAGATGTTTTATAAAAAAACAGTCATGGTGACAGAACTCAGGATACTATTAATGCTGTGTTACGGAAAGTTAAGAGAGCGATCAGAAATCGTATTTATTGGTATTCAATTTTCTTTAGTTCTACGCAATTTGAAAGAGATGGTTAAATTTAAACAATAACTGTACGAGGTTCGAAATAATATTTTGTCTTTCATTGGTTCTAAAATGTGCGACGAAAGATACTCCGTGCTGTAAAAATGTGTACCAATATTTTTATTTTATCATATTAAACGCTATCTTGATGCCAAGCATAAGTAAATAGTGATATAAAAGTAACTTAATCCTATTTTTAAAAAAAATATTTTTGTTGTACACAGTGTCCTTGAACAATATGTTTTTAAGTATATTTTCCAGAGATATTAATGTATAAGTAAATATTTTCCATGTAATGCAAATATTTAAGTAGCCATGAACTTTTTGAAATATTCCTAACATCGTCGCTGAATTCATAAAAAATTGGGACAAGAAGTTGAAGGATTTCTTCAATAGTGATTTTTTGAGAATACGCTGAGGACCATTCGGCCAAGCCTAAAGTTAACAGCATGAGAAAAAACGATAAGGAGAGAAAGTTGTTGTTTTTTGTTTTTTGTATATTTTAAGACGCATTTATGGACAACGTACCATTTCATGGTCTTGCTCCCAATTTGACATTTCCAGCACGTGAGTTGTGATTTACATGTCGCTTGTTCCTAGAGGCAACATGGGGGCTCTTCACTTTTTTTGGCTGAAGTCATTTACTTTATTCTATTCCATTCTTGGTCATGTAGGGATTTTTCCCTTTCCTCCGAAAGCGTCATGTAGTACTCTTCAAGTATTTCATTTTTTTACCAAAAACGTAGTCACGTCAAATATGCTCACTGAACACATTTACGGTCTTATTTACATATCAACACTTAAAAAATCGTTTTTTTTTTCGTCGTACATATATCCACACATTCATACACTTCATTATACAGCCAACAAATGCTCTATGCACATATGTACAAAAGGCTCTTCCACCTCTGTTAACTATATCTATGTTTTATAGCACAGCCTTCAACTTGCATACATCTCATGACCTCTGTGAAATGGCTTCGCAAAAGGAGCTCGACCATGCCATAATCTATCCTCAGCAACATCTCAACCCTAGCACTTTCTGTAGCTAACCGCTACCATCATTGGGGTGAGGGAGAAGGGGACGCAAACAAACTCTGACTTATACTCACGGTATCCTCAGAGCAATTGAGTGACTCTTTCGGGGCAATATCAACTCTCGAAGCTTCGTCCTCTTGGCAGTTGTGGCGACCTCTCTTGTTTGTTTTAGATTTCAATTTTTTCTAACACTTCTGTTTTTCTGTTCTACTATTATTAAATCCGTCCACTTGGTTTACATTAAATTTGGATCATCATGGTTCCATACTGAAGCTCTGTTTGTTTCAATTAACACAGATTCTGCAATCCTGAGGTGTCTTTCATATTTACGCCTTTTTAATATTTCACTCTTCTCAAACTATGGAAATTCCGGATCAGCTAAGCAGTAATGAAAGAGTGCTGTTTTTTCTTCCTTTTTCTGCTAATTTTTTTATATGCTGTTCAGCCTATATTTTAATTTATTTTTGTTGCTGCCTCTTTATAACATTGGAGGATTTGCTGTAATACGAATTGAGTAAACACCTGCTCGCAGTAAATTGCTGATATTGTCATTATTTTTTAACATCTAGTTCTTCATTTTAAGAGACCATTATGGTTACATACTGAAGCTCTGTTTGTTAGTACCATCATGTTATTGATGGTACTAACAAATAGAGCTTCTGTATGTAACCATAATGATCCAAATGTAATGTGTAACAATTGGAAGGATTTAATAAGAGAAGAACAGAAAAACAGAAATGTCAGAAAATTGAAATCTAAAACCCCACAAGAGAGGGTGCCACTGCTGCCAGGAGAACAAAGTTTCGAGAGTTTATATTGCCCCGGAAGAGTCACGTACTTGCTCACAGGATACCCAGAGTATAAGTCAGAATTTCCTTCACCCCTCTTCCCGATGATGGCAGCGGGTAGCTATAGAAAGTGCTAGGGTTGTCATGTTGGTGAGGATAGATTATGGCATTTACGAGCTCCTTTTGCGAAGCCATTTCACAGAGGTCATGAGATGTATGCAAGTTGAAGGCTGGATTATAAAGCATCAATGTAGTTAACCGAGGTGGAAGCGTCTTTTGTAGTGAGTGCATAGAGCATTTGTTGGGGTTGTATATAGTGTATAGTGAAGTGTATGAATATGTGGATGTATGTATTACGAAAAAAACAATGTATTTTTTTAAGTGTTGATATGTAAATAAGACCGTGAATATGTACAGTGAGCATATTTGACGTGACTGCCTTTTTGGTAAAAAAATGAAGATGTGCTTGAAGATTACTACATGACGCCTTCGGAGGGAAGAGAAAAAACCCCTATATGACCAAGAATGGAATAGAATAAAGTGAATGACTTCAGCCGACAAAAGTGAAGAGCCCTCATGCTACCTCTAGGAACAAGCGACATGTTAATTACAACTCACGTACTGGAAATGCCAAATTGGGAGCATGACCATGAGATGGTGTGTTGCTCATAAATATTTTATTACATTGCTGCACGTTAATTTGAAACTTACAATATGAAAACAAAAGAATGGAGAGACTGAGATAATCCGGTCAGAAAACAGACCGGATTATCTCAGTCTCTCCATTCTTTGGCTTCAACAGCGTGTGAGTCAACCGCAGGCGATCGAATGTTAATCGCACGCTTCTCCCATAGACTTTACATGGAAACGTTGCAGCTCTACAACGCCCGAACCGTTGCTCCAATCTCATTTTTCCTTTCGACTGGCACATTTTCATGGTAATACTTTATTTAGATAGGTCAACCATATGTTTACGTTCAGCTGTTCTCTCACAACAAATCTTACAGTAAAAAAATATTGAATTAATATAAATATAACGCAATATTGAGTGCAGTATATCAGTAATGATATAATAAAAATAATCATACATTAATAATTTATTTTTTTGAAATCGTGGCAACGATAGATTAATATGTTTCTGTTAGCAGCTAAAGCTGCCCTAAAATAAAGATCGTGTTATCATAGTAAATACAAAATATGTTTTATGTTAGTTCCCTGTAATAACAAGTAAATGAGATAGCATTACGTGTATAAGGTAAATATAATCGTCATCATCATTGTCAACAATAATTATCAAACCACTGCTGGATGAAAGTCACCTCAAGTTTCTTTCACAACTGTATAGCTTATTCCATTATCCCCCATGTTACTCCCGCATGCTTTTGAATTTCATCCACCTATCTCCCATGCGGTCTTCTGGTTCTTTTCCTATCCCTTGAAATTCACTCTAAAGTTTCGATTTAAAATTGGTGTTCGTCTTTCTGGCAATTTGTCGAACCGATTCCCATTTTAGGATTTTCACCCTTATAACGAAGGCTTCCACACTTGTCATTTTTCTGATCCACGAGTTTCTCTTGTTGTTCCTCCTGGTTCCACTGATATTCACCTCATCATGATTATTTCAGTTCTCTACAGTATATGTATGACTTTTTTAGTTAAGGTCCACGTCTCTGCACCTATTGTAAGCACTGGAAGAATGCATTTTTCGTACACTTTTCTTGTAAGACATAATTACAGATTGCTCTTAAATATTGTATTGTTTCTTCCAAAAGCTCCTCATCCAATTTTTATACGCAGATCAATTTCGTCATCAATGTGACCCTCGCTTGATATCTGCTGTCTAGGGTAAATGTAAGTATCTAACCCCCATCAATCTTAAATTTTCATTTCTGGAAAAAGGTACGTCACTTTTCTCTTATGACAGTTCATTTTTTAATCCCACTTCATTACTCTTGTTAGCAAGTTCTTGTATCATACTCTGTAGCACTGATGGCGTAGTTGCAAAAATGACTTTGTCGTCAGCAAACTACAGTGAGTTAAATAATCTCCATTAAGGTTTAACCCTTTGTATTCCCAGTTCAGTGATTGAAAGACATTTTGCAATGTGGCATTAAAGAGTTTGAGATATATGGTGTGACCTTCTTTCACCCCCTTTCCAATTTTTATTGGTGATGTATCCTCAAATACTTGAACTTCGGCACCGGCATTTTCATGCATGTTATTATTAATAGTAATGCATTCATCTTCAATACCGCAGGATTTCAAACCCATTGTAACTGGTGATGGTTTCCCTGAATCAAAGTCCTTTTCATAATCAATAAAAGCCATGCAAAAAGAGAGATCATTTCCATCTCTATCATTAAGTTAGTTTTCTCAGTACATGGGTATGACCTATAGTGTCTATAATGCTGTAGCCACTTCTGATTCTAGCTTGTTCTTTTGGTTGGGCCATCTCTAGTATTACCTTCAAGCAAAGACATGGCATATTAAATTACAGAGCATTTTCTACTGAAGTATTTTTTTATGTATGGAAAATGTCTGATTTGCTATTGGGAAAAAACAGTAGAACACCATAGGCAACACCTAATGGCAAACAGAGCTGTGCCATCCTTAATTATGAATGCAACTATTATCTTTATAGGCATATCACGGAGAAGAATTGAGAAGAGAAGTAAGCCTGAAGAAATTCAGTACGCGAAAGAATCGTGACTTAAGTGACCTTGAGAGGTGCTTGATAATTGGCTCTAGTCGGGCATCTGCAAGCACCATCAAAATAGAATACATTCTAGGATTTAAAGAGTAAGTGCATGCAGCGCACAGGGGGTGCTGCATAACAACACAAACATATATCGGCATTTCTGTGTGACAAATTTGTCTTCAGTATAAACAGGAGGAAAAACCTCCACACTTGTGGACTGAATAAAGGCCCCCTGATTCAATGGCAAACGTTTGCACTTAATACATTCCTACGGCATGCCGGAATGTGGGATACACTCTTCTGATGTATGGATAAGGATCACCTACGGTGAACTGTACATGCTTCTGAAGGCAGTGAAATTATAATGGTTGTCTTTTTAAGCGGATAATGTTCTCTCTGTGTACGTCTGAAACATCATACGGATACCATCAGCTATCTAAGCCTCACTGCATACCAATTAGAACCGTATATATTCATGATGTTACGTGGCTGAAACGGTTCATCCAAAAATATATTGAGCTGCGGCACAAGGTTCGGTTCTTCACGATGTGGCAGCAGAAGCAGTATAACTGTAGTAAAACCCGAAACTTGACACCCCGGTAAACTCGATTCCGCCTTCCACACACACACACACACACAGAAAAACGAAAAAACTCCACGAAAATCTAAGGTAGTTTTATCATTTCTTATTGGTACCGCTTGAGCTATCTAGTTGGAGGACGATTCCATACTTAATCATTATCTGAGTGACCTTGAAGAACTGGTTCTTCTCCCCGACTCACCCCTGAGTAGCGTGAGATTTTCGACGGCCGCTCTGATGTTCACATTCCTTTCTAATTAAAGAATGGAATAAATGTTCACATTCATTCCATTCAGATGTTCACATTCCTTTCAGATTGACTTGGCATAAAGCTCTTTGCATAAGCAATAGAAAATTTTGGGGTGACCCCAGAATAAAGGATGCCATGTTCGGAAGATGGCGTTAAGCAGAAAGCTGTGGTTTAAGCCACTAGAGGCGAGGCCCTATGCCTCTATCCATTTATCCACTCTGGCTGCTGTCACTCTTGGGGATAAAAAACTATAGCACACAAATAGATGAATTAACGCTAGTGCTGCCGAACATATTACAACGATATTTGGTTCAATGTGCACGCATTTAACGAAGGAAAGATGTATAAAACAATACATATATCAGTGTGACTTGCACTGACCACGCTTTTGAATGATCGGTTGGATTAGTGGAGAAAGCAAAAGGAAAAAATTAGCAACCGTTTATACCGCCCAACGGCAAGTCCTCTCAGTTAGAGCAATTGACAGGCTTCACGAAATATTTTCTCATCGGAACCAGCAGCAGTATTAGACACTCCTAAAATGACAGCATTAAATCACAAAATTGAAAAACATTATAATTATATCATCATCATCATCATTGTCAACCATTATCAATCCACTGCTGGACGAAGGTCTCCCCAAGTTTCCTCCACAACGGTGTGTCTTGTGCCAGTCTCCTCCATGTCACCCCTGCATACTTTCGAATTTCATCCACCCATCTCCTATGTGGTCTTCTTCTGGGTCTTTTCCTGTCCCTTGGAATCCAATCTAAAATTTCGGCTGTCCATCGATGATCTGTCCTTCTGGCAGTATGTCCAGCCCATTGCCATTTCAGGGATTTAACTCAGATCATGATGTCTTCCACTCTTGTCATTTTTCGGATCCACGAGTTCCTCTTCTTATCTCTCCTGGTTACACCAAGCATGCACCTCTCCATGCTGCTTTGAGTTGTCTGCAGCCTTTGTATGTCTCTTTTAGTTAAGGTCCACGTCTCTGCACCATACGTAAGTACTGGAAGGATGCATTGATCAAACACTTTTCTTTTAAGACATAATGGCCTATTGCTCTTGAAAATTATGCTGTTTCTTCCAAAAGCTCTCCAGGCAAGTTTTGTACGCCGATTAATTTCTTCATCAATGTGACCCTCACTTGATATCTGCTGTCCAAGATAAACGTACGTGTCTGTTATCTCCAGCTTTTCTCCATCAGCCGATAAATCTTCATTTCTTGTAAAAGCATTGAACATCACTTTTGTCTTCTGAAAGTTAATTTTTAATCCAACTTCTTTACTCTTGTCAGCAAGTTCCTGGATCATACTCTGCAGCTCTGATGGGGTAGTTGCAAAAATGACTACGTCATCAGCAAAACGAAGGTGGGTTAGATAATCTCCATTAATCTTTATCCCCTTGTTTTCCCAGCTCAGCGACTGAAAAACACCCTCCAATGTGGCATTAAAGAGCTTCGGAGATATGGTGTCACCTTGTCTCACTCCCTTTCCAATTTTTACGTGTGTTGTATTTTCAAACAGCCTAATCTTTGCACTTGCATTTTCATAGATGTTATTAATAATATTAATGTATGCATCTTCAATACCGCAGGTTTTCAGAGCCATTGTAACTGCTGATGGTTTCACCGAATCAAAGGCTTTTTCATAATCGATAAAAGCCATGCACAATGGAAGTTCATATTCCCTCGCTCTTTCAATTAGTTCTCTCAGCACGTGGATATGATCTATTGTGCTGTAGCCACTCCTGAATCCAGCTTGTTCTCTCGGTTGAGCCATGTCTAGTGCTACCTTCAAGCGGTGTGAAAGAACTTTAGTGAAGATTTGATAAACTACTGATAGGAGGCTGATAGGTCTGTAGTTTCCGAGATCCTCAATGTCACCTTTCTTATGTAGCAGGATCATTGTAGCGGTGTTCCAATCCTCAGGAATCTTTCCTTCATTAAGGCATCGAGTGAAAATTTGGGCGAGTACTGTTTCGATTTCTCCACTTGCTTCTTGTATGATGTCTACAGTAATTCCATCTTCTCCTGGAGCTTTTCCTCGCTTCATGTTCTTGATTGCATGTGCAACTTCTGCTGGAAGGACTAGAGGAACTCTGGTACTGGTATCTTTCATGATGTCTGGAGTGCATATATCATCCCTTTCATATAATTTGGAGTAGAAATCTTTCACTCTTGTCAAAATTTCGCCTCTATTTCTTGTTACAGAACCATCTTCTTTTCTCAGTGCCATAATCTGTTTTCTTCCCTTACTGAGATGTCCCTTTGCTATCTTTAGGCTTTGGTTGTTTTCAATTGCTTTCCTCACTAGTTCACAGTTGAATTTCCTTACGTCTTCAGTGATACTTTTTCTTACTGTCTTGCATAGCTCTATATATTCCACTTTGGAAGTCACATCTTCTTTAGTTGTCCTCATCTCTCTTCTTTTTTTGCATCAACATTTTGGTTTTTCCTGATAATTTGTTCACATGCAACTTGTTCTTAGACCCAGCTAATTTTGTTGCTGTTTCCATAAGAGCTTTGGTTACTTTTCTGTTAACTTCAGAGATGTCCACTTCTTCCGATGTTAGGCCTTCTAAAGCAGAGAACCTGTTCTTCAGTTCTAACTTGAAGGTATTATGGTGTTTTTTAAGGTTGGTTATGTCAATAGATTTTGTTTGTCTTATGAGCTTGCCACGTTCAAGTTTAGTGTTGAGGTGCATCTTACATCTCACCAATCTATGGTCACTACCTGTGTTGAACTTGTTTAGCACACTGCAGTCTTCTATGACGAATTTTTTGTTACACATAATAAAATCAATTTCACTTGTCGTCCCATTTGGATGTCTCCATGTCCATTTCCTGTGTGGCTTTTTCTTGAAGAAGGAGTTCAAGATGAAAAACCCTTCTGCCTCTGCAAACTCAACGAGAGTATTTCCACGCTGGTTTCTGTTGCCATGACCGAATTTACCTACTGAAGTTTCATTCTGTTGCCGTTGCCCTATTTTTGCATTGAAATCTCCCATAATTATTTTCAAGTGCTGCTTACCTTTATTATTTAGATGACAAATTTCCTCATAAAATAATTATATATATATATATATATACATTTTTCTCTGACATATTACTGTGCGCTATATGTTGCAAAGGTAAAATGCTAATATTTAAAACAGTCAAAAAATAAGAAAAACCAAACAGCAAATCCATTATTTGTTAAAAAAAAAAAAAACTAAGTTTTTGTCACTTCCGTTCATTGCAGGATACATTGTCACAGTCAGGAATTTTATTTAATAATGTTCATATATTTCTCTTCATGTCATTTAAAACTCTCATTCACACAGTATTTCTAAAACAAATATTAACACTTCTCTTAGAGCGTTTTAAAGGAAACTAAAAAGGAACATCGGGGAAGTCATTTGCTATCTGTGAACAAGCAGTGAGGCGATATGAGGAGGAAAATTTCAATTCAGAAAATAATCCAACACCGTGGATCAGAAAAAACATCTCGAAGATGTTATGGAGAAACATTTGGTACGATAAAGATTTTGTTAACATTTTTTTCTTCTATAGTTCGCAACTGAATGGATCTTACTTCTCTCTAATAACGTCTTTTTTCCTACACTTTAACATTTTAAGATTTCGTATTTTAAGTACTGGGTCTCTATTGGTATTTTATATCACAGAAAACATCCGAAAAATTACTTTCTGGAAACAAATAAGTTCGTATATGTGATTTCTATTCCGTAATTGATTATTATTTAATACCGAAATTCCATCAAAACGAACTAGGAAACTTGCAAATGTTTAAATAGTTCATGATTATTAATCTTTCCGTCAGGATATGCCTTAATCACTAATTTCATTGTTCAATACGGAACATCATTACATCAGAAGAATTGAAAATTACACCGGACAGGAACGGGAATCGAATTTGTATATCCCGATTTCATTTCTAATGCACTGCGTTACACCACAAAAAACAAAGACGTTCCAAGTATTTGCGCCAGATGAATCTGAACCTATTCAGATTTCTCCAAGGGAAGCCAATTCTTCTTTATCGTAGTGTAATTATATACATCACCAGTATGTAAGATATGGATTCAAAGGAATTTTTTTCTGAAAATTTTATCCTTTTAGTTTTATTCCGTATTGCAATAATGAGTATGGGTAATGTATAATATTAACCTTTAACTGTTAACTTTAGTAATGGATTTTACTAAAGTACAGGAAGATAAATAATTGAAGGACTTCATCGCCGCAAAACAAATATAATAATAAAATTTCCCTTTGAAAAATACGTTACCTAAAATTTTTTCAAATTAGGAGCTACTGGGAGAGCTCACTGCACCAAAAGAATGAATAATTGCAGATGACTAGCGACTCGGTCCTGCTTCGCACGGTAGCAATTTCGAATTTACGGCGAATCGGAAGAGAGATCATTATTACGTTCAACAGGCGACTTACTTTCGATTTGTAAAGCCATTCTTTGTCTGTCATTTGCCAATAGAGATTCTGTTTCTCGGAAAGTTTCATTATGATGGGATAAACAAATTCTTTTAGCGTCCGATGTACTACGACCTTTATTCGATTTTCGTCTCGGCATAATGTTAATACAATGTTTAAATTCTACTTAGAGAGCTGTTCGAAGGGATACATACGTGTGGACGAAAACAACTACGCATTTAGTCTGTGCCATCGCCGGTAAACCAATTATTTTTCAGCGTCTGATATAACTACGCATTTATTCTGTGCAAGCGCAGATAAACCAATTCTTTCAGCGGCCGATGTAACTACGCATTAATTCTGTGGCCTTATATGCTGTCGGACCGGCTGCCGCGCATGCGCCTCGAGTCTTTTTCCCAAATGAGCAAAAACGTGTCGTAAACCGGTCGCCACGCATCGTTGTGCAGGCAGTGGAAACCACGAAAGAATGTGAACGATGGTTTTTTCTTTGACTTGTAACTAAAATCGTTACTGGTTGGCTTCCTTTTGTTATAGATTAATGTTTCATACACCTACACCTTAGTCGACAAATGCTCTATGGAATGGTGAAAACCGCATCAAAATCCGTCCAGTGATTTTCTAGATTAACCAGAAGAAACAGACAGACGCCTACCGGGGATTTTGTTTTATACTATGCATAGATGAGCTAAGAAGTTACAAAAAACTATGACCTAAAGAAAGCCGCAAACAAAATTGCTGGAATTCTACCTTGTAAGTAAGCTATGTATCTGTTGTACGATGTATACGTTGAGTTATGGTCTGTATTGTGTTTATTTACAGATTAGGTACCGGAAACATGTGTGATACCAGCGAATACACCCTGGAACAGCGGATTGTTGTCAGTGTCTGGGTACATGAACGTCCACACACAGGGAAGACAATGCTTGACGTGCGTGCCGATTTCCAACAACGATTCGACAAAGAGGGCCCCCAAAACAGACTGTTCTGCGGTGGAAACATAAACTCTTCGCAGCAGGCAACATCACGGATAAATCACGAACAAAAACACCATTAACCAGAGTGCAACAGTGTCTAGCGGTCGTGGAATCAGTTATCAGGTCACCGATGAAGTCGCTCCGCAAACGATTAGAGGAGCTTGGAATAACACGATCTACCAGAATTTGCACGCATATCGCTCGATGTTCGTTCAGGAGTTATCAGACATCGATTTAAACCGCAGACGGGATGCTTGTGCAATGATGCTTCAGACATTTTAAACAATTCCAAAACGTGGAAAGGTCATTTTTAGTGATAAATGTGCGATATACCGATGCTGTCGATCACGGAACGTTGTGTTCTGGTCCAAGAAAAACACACATTATGTCGAAGAATTGGAACATCATCCTCCGCATGTCATGATATATGCTGCAATTAATAGTCGACATCTGTTTGGACCGTATTTCTTTGATGGTCCAGTGAATCAGACAACATATCTGGACGTGCTGGAAACCTGGTTTGTGTCACAACATGGAAATCTTGGCATTCTGAATGACGTATGTTTCCAACAGGATGGGGCACCCACCCATTACGCAATCGCTGTTCGGGAATACATTGGTAAGGTCTTTCTGGATTGTTGGAGAGGCCGAGTTCGGCAGTGCAGCCCGCTTCACTTGAATGGCCACCTCGTAGCCCAGGTCTCTCTACGTGTGATAATGCACTTTGGGGTTTCATAAAGGAGGTTGTTGCACAGCAGTGCTACCAAACCAATGATGAACTTAAACAAGCAGTGAGACTTGCTTTCTCTCGTATCACCCCGCAACTGTTTCGGAAAATGTCCCACAGAACATGGCGTAAAATTATTCTCTGTCACGAGAATGAAGGAGCCCAAACGGATCCACTGGATGTTTAAGTATGCCTCAACATATAACTCAACATATACATCATACAACAGATATATAGCTGACTTACATTTCTTATTACAGGGGGTAACAAGACATTGTTGACACCCTGTAGAAAGGCCATGGAAAGGTAGCAAGAGTCTGGAACCTAGAATAGAACTACTGTAGGAGGCTGCAAAAGGACTGAAGTGGGTGGCAAGAGCGCAAAATCTGCTTCTTTTCTGAGGTGATTGTTATAAAGCAACGATGAAAACCTTGCACTCTGATCCGCACCAAGATTCAATTTCAAAAGCTCTCACCCAAGCGGGAAAGATCATTGTAACATAGCAGTGTTTAGGTTACTTATCAACAAACACATTTACATTTTTCTATATTAGCAAAATTCGATTTCAAAAGCTCTCCCCCAAGAAGGAAAGAGCGTTGAAACAGAACATTATTTGGGTTACTGATCAACACACACATTTATATTTTTTTATATTAGCAAAATAAGTTTTCAAAGTTCTGGCCCAAACGGAAAATAATGTTGAAACACAGCAGTGTTTGCGTTACTTATCAACAAACACATTTACGTTTTTCTATATTAAATAAATTGTCCAAATTATTTAATGAACGCAAAGGACATTATATTTCT
This sequence comes from Macrothele yani, assembly GCA_039090855.1. Classification (NCBI taxonomy): domain Eukaryota; kingdom Metazoa; phylum Arthropoda; class Arachnida; order Araneae; family Macrothelidae; genus Macrothele; species Macrothele yani. The sequence continues at coordinate 32,087,678 of CM077034.1, forward strand.
TCTGCGTATCGAGATATTACTTATCCCAAAGTTCTTACAATTTTATGATATTGCAAGGGAAAGACTTAGATAACGATATCGCTCAATCAGGGTGTAAAATTCAGATGCATTTGCTGAACAGAAGGTTTAAGATTGATGAATATCTAATTTCTTTGGGTTGCATTCTCTAAATAGAGGGATCATGAAGGACATTTTGAAAAACCCATCCCTCAAAACGGACACCATCTGCATTCTACAGAAAAAATAACTAAGACAAAAAAATCAGCAGTGTTAATTTTCAGAAAACCTACCACAGTTTTCAGATAGATTTTGAATCGAATGAACATGGAAGCCTCGTACAAATTTGGGTTATTGAAAAACTCAGTAATTTGCTGATTTTATATGTAATACCACGTATATTAATATCAACAGATTACAAAATGTTGCTCTCCTAATTTTAGTAATGCGTGAGACTTTGACAGAAAGGGAATTTTAAATATAGTTCAAAAGCTTCACGTAAATAACTATGCTTAATAACAAAAGGCACATCATGAACTTGTTTTCGTTAAATTTTTATCACCTGCGTACTTCCGGTTTTTTATCACAATAATTGGTTACAAATAATAAATGTTATAATTCAAAATACAAGAAATAAAGAAAATAACTGAGTTGTTCGGAAAATGCTATACAGTATTGTGAAATGACAGCAGAGTTCGACTGTTTAAAATATTAGTGTTAGTGAATATTAAAACATTAGTATTCATTCATAAGTTTGTTTCCCATTGTAAAGGAAAGTGTAAGGACCACATTGTTCATTAAGATTTTATGGAAGCTTAATTTGTATTTAGATTATTTTCATTACATTTTTTGTAACATTGAATAATATCGCCTAATTTTTATGAAATGTGAAACTACGAACCTGTAATTTCTGGAATATAATCAGTAAATGAGATAAAGCATTTCAAATTTCTGGAGAACTAAGTTGCATGACACACGGGAATTTATTATTTTATTTAAAACAAATGTTAAGGTGTTAAGAAAATGTTAAAATTGCTATTAATGGAACAATACTCTTCGTAAAAAGATGCAAAACCGTGATAGACACAACACGGGAAAATGGAATTTATATGGCAGAGTACTCACGATATCAGACATGTAGCATCAGATATAATGCCGTTGGTGTATAGAAAGATACAGTACCCTACATTCAATGTGGACGCCACGATCGGAGATAACGACTTGTTCGACGTGGCATTGAATTCAAGAGTTCCTGAACATCAGTTTAGGGAATGTCGTGCTACGCTGATGTGTCCGAATTCAGTCATTCTCGGTAGATGCCGTCGTAGCCTGAAAGATCACTTGCAAATACTGTACCAGAAATGTTCGATGTAAGACAAACCTGTCTAATGTTCAGGCAAAGGAATAAGTAGCACGTGTTGACCAACCAACGGTCTAACTCATTCCACAACACATGTGATCGGGAATCGTGTTCATCCACCATTTCGACACCAGTGGTGATATTTGTAGGCACCCTTTTTTCAGAAACTGTACAGCTTAAGCATCTATCTAAAATGTATTATATGTACATCTTGCGGCTTTGGCTCCTGGAAATGCACTTGAAACGGTAGCGTGCGCACAAATCCCAATAGCTGGTCACACATTAATTTTCGTTGGAGTTGCCGTATGGAGCCCCGAAATGCACAATTACAATAACCGTTTACCAGAGGGAACGAATAGAAAGATCGTTCATAGTGCATCCGGTTAAACAACTGTTCCTCTCTAGACACTATGTGATGCCATTTCTGCTACCAGTCTCAGTTTATGGCCCCATTGAAGTTTCTATCTTTGTTTGTAAAGGGTTAACGGAATTCGCAGCAACACACAGGAAACCATGTGTGCTCTCTGCAGCAAAGGGCAGCTATCATGGTATTCGGGCGTTTCCTGATGTATAACTGACCACATTTATCACGTCATTTTTCCTCTCTGTCGTTCACTAAAGTCATATGGCCATGAGGATTGAAGTTCCGTTCATTCTTGCGACGTGGCGGGTCATCCGAATCTTAGAGAATCAACATCGACTCTGTTTTACAGTGAGCTATGCCCACATCAGAGTGCTTTCATTTTTTTCTACGCATTTTGTTCACTGTCTCGAAATGCTACATTTCCCGTATTCGACCGAGGCATTTAGAGAAATACTATGTCTGAGGGTTGTTTCTATACGTGCAAAGGATTTGCTAACAGGGAGTGGTTGTTGACCGAAATTTGCATATGGAAATGAGGGTGAGCTCATTTGCATTCGAAAACATGCCCACCTACCAGGGATTAGTTTCCATTCGAAACAAGTTGTTGTTGTTTTACCTTTTTTTTTGCGACAAATTCTGTAGACAACAGTGAAGTTACAAACACTTGTGAACGATATCATGTTCAGAGTTTAATAGTGCACAGAAATTGCAATGAAAAGATGAATTGTTTAAAAATGTGAGCCCAATTCGGACAGTGCGATTGATGATGGTTACACGGTTTCACCTGTTAAGAAAAATGAAAAGCATTGTAATGCCAATATGATTACAATTTCTTAGCTGTGGATTGAAATTACGTATTTACTGAAGAATATAGTATAGTTTCAGAGCAAAAATGCTCGGGTGAAAACATATACTTTGATTTACACGTCATAGTTGTTATTTACTATTAAATTGTTTCTAGATTTCTTTGCTTCTCGAAAGTTTTCAGGTGAAGGTATAATTTTCTACTAAATTTCTCTTCCAGCAAAAGTTGTATCACATTTGAAACTCTCATTAATCTTGGATGTTTTTCAAAGAAAGATCATTGTAAAACTGTGAACTAAGTTTGGTTGCACAGCAGCTATCCGATTTGCATAACGGATGGTATCGATGTTTCTTATGTAGCTTAAATTAAAATATCGATTTCAGTCTTTTGAACTAAAAAGATTAATTATGTGGAATTCAGTTTTTCATAAAAAATGTCATCAATTCCGAAAGACATTCAGTTTTTTCGTTAGACTTTCATTTTTCTATGTTTTTCATTGTGTAAGTGACTGAACTTGATAGCCACAACCAGTATGTCTGCAGCTAAATTATTTTATGGGAAAATTAAGTTTTTGAGATTTTATTCTTAATGATGTTCCTGTTTCCAGTGGTTCGTATACGCAGTTCCAGGGAAGGGGACAGTAAAACGAGTAGGTTGAAAAAACCACTAAGGATATTAAGGAATGAGAGCACAAAAACGACTACCGATGCGATGAAATGAACACAGTAGACAATTCCTTTTGACTTAGCACATACGCAAGTAGTTCGGAATACAATCATATTTATTGCGATTGTTTTTAATGAAACTAGAACTTCAGAGGCGTTTCCGCAGTAATGTGCGTAATTCCAATGGAAATAAGGGTTCTCAAAAAACATTTTCCGGGGGTTCTGTTTCGCTCTTTCGCTTGCGCTCGGAGTAATGTGTAGCAAACCTTAAACATGTGAAAAGCGTGCAGGAAGAATGCAACTGTAAAATGTATCTGTATGGTTCATTATGTTTATGCTCAAACAGAACCACAAGTGAGGAACTAACTTTTCCAAAATCGTTATAAGGTTGTACATATTATCTACTGTAGGTTCGTTCCTTACGTCCCTGGAGACTGGTATATGAATAAGAGGTAATTAAGATTTAGGAGTAATTTACAGCCCTTTAAGAGTAAATTTCTTTTCACCTCGTAGCAAAGATTTCAGTCCAACTACTGATTCAGACAAAACTATAACATAGATCAATTGAACTCAGTAAAGAATTTGGACTCCGGAAAGAAAGTGTCGGAGTTTGAATACACACTACCTGAACTCAACAAAGCCGTGATTCTGATACCGTTATACCTAATCTGCTTCTACAGTATTACGACATTTGCTTGTGCTACATATAGCAGAAGATATTTGTCTGAAATATAAACTACTGCATTGCAAAGAAAACACATTTCAGATTTCAATGAAAACTTCGAAAGTAAATCAAACGTTCTTTCCCCGTACTTCGCCTTTGATTTCTGGATATACTTCCAACTGCTGCCCTCTTGCCGCGAATTAGTATCATTTATGGTGATTATAGATTGACCGACAGATGCCAGCACGTTAACTCTTCCACTGAAATGCGCTTAACACGTTGTCAGGCTTGTGAGTTCTAGTTCTTCTTGAACGCGTGTTTTGTAGCTAACTAGTAAGTTCTTTTTTGTTTCGACTTTTTTTTACTGAGCTCTAATAAGTGGAATTGGAAGTTATTTCTTGAGAAGTTGATATGGATGAGGCTACGTTTATTCCGTGGTGTGAAAGATAAGGATTCCTATCAAACCCATTGTATTCAGAGGGTCATTCCATTAGATTCAGAGTTGAGATATCTCATCGTTTTGGACAATTCATTTGTCGGCAGAAGCACGCTTCATGGAAGGACGCGTTGATTTCACTTACACTTGGAAAGCGCTTTCATGATGTTCTGTCTTATACTGATATGGTGATGATTCTAGAGTATCATTTCACCAAAGGATTGTTTTACAGCGAGACACACGAAAAATCGTCATAAGGTGAAGTCACGACGTCCACTGACACAGCGACTGGCTTGTGTGCTATAGACAACTTATTTGCGTCCCTTCAACCTCAACCTAATAGAGGGTTATCATAAATTTATTTGATAGACCATATACTGCAATATTTATTCCGACATAAATATATTTAAGCGGAATACTCCTTTTAGGTGATGATTAGCATCATGAGACAGTTCTTCCCTGGCATGTAATCAATTTATTTAAAATATATATAAGCAGTTAACCTTTTGTCGAAATAGACGCCTTCCCTTCCATGAGGTAACAAAAGTTTTCCGACATAATAAATGTTTTGGAGAAGCGACCCAATTATTATTATTGCAAAAAATTTTTTTAAGAACACCCCAAAATATAAGGGAAACGTGGTATTTAAAGTTTTACCTCAGGTATCGTTCCGAATGGCCGATAGATGAGAGCACCCAAACGTAGACACACATCGCGGAGTGCGCCACACTTGGAAGTGCAACTGCAGTTATTTCTAACAACGGTATGTACAGAACAGGAATCGTTAAAAGTGGGACTCTCCGGAGTTTTTCTCGACGGCTTTGGGAATATATTTGCCTTGTAAATAGTTTTAGAGTTCATTTTCTTAACCTAAAAATGAAACAATTAGCATGTGCGAAGGTTGTGGGAAGACTTCTGCGTCATTATGTAGTGGATTCTGACAACCGATTTCTGGAAAATTGAGAACTTTTCAGGAAATTTTACATCGGCCAGTAAAAGACCAACAATGACAGATTTACAAAATTTAATAATACCTGACTGGTAAATAACTAGCAACGTATAACATTGCTTGTTAAAAAATTCTTTCGCGAGAAGGGTACTTCGCCATTGACTTCAATACTTTGTTCTGGAAATGTTGATTTAAAAATATTAAACGATCAAATGATCATATGTAGAAGATTTGAGGAAGGGAGTGTCTGACCCCAGGTCTTAAACAACCCTTAGAAATAGGAAGCTAGGAATTTTGGGCTAGAGTGCCTGATAGGAATGTTACACTTAAGCGAAGTAGAAAAGGGGAGAAAGACGCCCTTATTTATTACTGGGCGGCCCGCTAAAAATATCAAAACTTTGAAGCATGCACTATTATTAATTTCAAATAGAGTTGATCACCTTTCAATTATTGGAAATAAATATAATAAAATGGTAACAAAACTTTGAATATATATATTATTAATTTTTCTAATAATTGAAAGGTAATCAACTCTATTAGAAATTAAAAATATTTCATGCATATTTCTCCAAGCACTATCGTGCAGAAAAAAAACCAGCATCATTCAGGAAATAATTTCTATTTGATTCATAAAACCTTTGATCTCATATTAACAAATATCCCCTTCAATTCTCTTAGAAATTGATTTGGTCAGTTTTAAGTGTCAATGTGTTATCTCGATTCATTACAATAGAATTATATCCGAAGGAACCTAGGACATAGCCTTCTACAACATAAAGCCATGGCACATGTTTACATAGTGCGCCATGGAGGCACGAATCTGAAAGTTTTGGAAGGTAAAATTCAAAGCAAGACGGGAAGAGGACAACCAAGAAATGGTTTTACGGCACAATTACTCCAAGACACTGATATTATTACTTGAAGCGAACGTCGAAGAATAGAGAGGAATGGAGAGACAGAGTACAACTACTGAACAACCAGTCCTTGGACTGAGTAACCAAGTGGAAGAAGAAGAACGCTACATACCATTTAAAGTTTTGCCACACATTACTTCAGATCACAAAACGAAATGTCATAACGAAATCGTCGGTAAAATATTTGTAATATTTATTCCGATGGAACGCCGCCTACTATAGCCGAAATGCTTTAGAAACCTTACTTCAGAAACAAACAGTCTGTGCCGGATATTTTGTTTGTAGCTCGCTGAGTATATTTCTTCCGATGCGATTTCAATCCGAAGCTTTCGCGCATGCATTAGTTAAGTCAAGAACATCTGCCTCAGCTGTTCCTTTTAGCGCATTGGTAAAGTGCAAGATCTGACTGCGACCTGATTTGTCTGTATTTATTACAACTTCCTTTTTGGAGGTATTCTTTTTTTTTGTTTAATTATTCTTTCGGAAATATCTTTTAGCAATTAATTACTCAACACTTTTCAATTACCTAGTTTTTGTACTACACTTGTCAGAAATATTATCACAACAGTGTGAGGAAACAAAATGTATGTGATCAAACATATTCTCACTGAATCTTCAAATGAAAAATTATTCTTTTCTCATATGTTATAAGATATATTTAATGAAACAAAATACTGTACGTACACTGAAAACACTGTTCGTAAGTTAATGGGCATATCACTGCTATATGATCATTTAATATTATAATATATTTTTATTGCTTTTTTAATGTAATTTTTTATTGACAATGTCATTTTAATTTGCCTTCATTCGAGTACAATACTATTTTTTTAAATTCACAGTTTTTTATTGCAAACAACGAAAACAGATGTTTCTTCATTATATGTCCAGATATTTTCAATCATCTCTGTTTTGCGCACGTCCTGTATTCATCATCTCATCTTGCAAGAGTCCCGCCTCGTTGTAGAAATGATATGATGTCCTGTTGCTTTCATTCATTCAAGATAATTCCGGGCTCGAATCCCTTGTCAGGCATGAATGGTAGGTTCGTTGTACACACTGGTTCATTTCCTTGCTTGTAATTACTGGCCCAAAATAAAGGACAGGCATCCACATTTGGAGATCTTTTAAATGCTAACGGTAATCTTGAAGTCCGTAAGAAAATCTTGCACTTCTATCCTGCCTTCTGGTGAACTGAAGAACGAAATATTATTTTATGTTGAAATCGTGAATAGCCGCATTACCACCTATATTGGGCAGGCATCTCAAGTAAGGTCTTGTCATGCTTTTTCGCCTAGCAGGCAAATGTCTCCATGTACTCCCCGTAGAAAATATTTCAAGCAGGGTTAGCTGAGATCAGATTTTATGCTAAATAAAACCCCTAAAATTATATCAATTAAGCTGAAATGGTAGTGTAACACCTGTAATTAGAGTACATAAAATATTACATTATTTACATTGCGTTTGAGGACTTTCAAATGTATGTTTTAAATTTAGTTTTTTTCCGTCTCAATGTGTGGACACACTTTGTTTCCGTTTTGACATTTTCGGATGCGAAAAGTTAGTTTCCTTTCCAAAGTACTCTGTGACGACTTCTAAAGTGACCGTGATTTTGGCCATAGGTCATAATCGAATGTAGAGGAAATTGCATTATTGGCTGCAAAGGGCGAAGTACGGGAACCACCGAAGGTAACGTGAAGCTTCATTTTATTCCAAATAATCCTAACTTCTGCAATGTACTGGCGCTTAATCGGTCACAACAGGTTTCATTAATTAGAGATATTCGGTGTTTAGTAAATTTTTCAGGGTTTGTCCTTTCTATCGGTCAATAGCATTTCGTGCTTCACATGTGATTTTCTTGTAGCTGTTTATATACGAAATGGAACGCAAAACTAAGTGCCGACTGAGTTTTTAACCTGCCGCGTTTCCTACAGTTCAAAAATATATTCCCTAAAGGTTTATAGAAATACTTAAAACATTTTCACGTCAGTTTTGTTAGATTCAATATATCAATTCTCTGAAGGTATCATATGACACAGATGCAAGTGACCTCGACTGAAAGAATTACATTACATTTCTTCTGGCATGTAAAGATACCAAACAAGAAATGTTTTGGTATATCGTACTTTGGTTGCATGTTTAATGCGTTTTGGACTATTATACCTCTTCTCCTGTTGCGAATCAGCTAAATCGTAATTTTGCAAGGTCAAGATTTAAAGTATTGTTTGGATGCATGTTTCTACCGATACAATGAAAAATGTATGTTACGAACTTTTTAATATGTGAACTGGCAAATATTTTTTAATTTATGAAACAAATTGTGTACAGTAACATTCCTGAAAGATAATTTATATATATTATTAAAACCTTTTCAAAATATTGTGCTTCATTGACATTGCTGTTGTACGAGAACACCGATTGGTGCGTTATCATGATTTAGAAAATGTAGTATCGTTTCAGTGATGGCGCTACATAACGCAAAGTAATCGTCCTACCGGCGAAACATGAAGATTGCAGCAAATTTAAGGTGCAACTGAGTATAAATCATGGAGGTACGAATAAGAGGAGGCGCTGTCACCAACTCTTCCCATGCTAGCCAAGTGAAGCCGGGTTTGTACCCTTCCGCGGTGAAAGTATTACCTCCAGCTTTGACGTGGTTACCCTCAAGATGCAAAAGCAGACGATTTTCCGTAGGAAAGCATTAGCGAGACCCTGTTCGTTTTCTTAAGATTTTACATTGTCTTAAATTATAAGCGAAATGGAGAAGCAGTGGAATAGGTTTAAGAGACTCTTAGCTTTACATGAAAGGAATTCTAGTACAAAACTTAGATTTTCATGGAGAAAATCAGATCTAAAAAAGGGTCTTCGTAACAACTCAGACGTATATGAACTGACGATTTAAAATGTGTTTATATTAAGCATAATTTTATAAAACGTTTATAATCTTTCTCTGTCTTAGTGGATTATCGTAAAATATTGTTTATCATAGAAATTGTACAGGTCGAGCTGTAGAAAATATATCAGTACCATCATTTCCTAATGGGGATTCAATATACCTCTAGTTACACAAGACAAAGAGAATGAGCTAGTTAGAACATGAAGAAATGTTATGAAATGATGCCCACCTACATATTAAACTTCTTGAAGTCATTTTTATATATGTGAGAAAAGAAAAGCTTACCAAACAGTATTTGTAGCTGGAACTTAGCTTACTGCTGCAATTCTTTCCATTAAAGACAAATATTTGTATTGAAATTTATATGTACATCCAATACAAAACACTTATCTCAAATAGTTAAATCTCATCTTCAGTAACCTTCACTAGCAGCAGCAAAATGCTTTCCTTCACATACAATGGCTGCCACACCAGGTATGAGTGTCTTTTCTCTTAAAAGGCTTAGGCCTTCAGTCCTAATGGGAAAACAAAAAATGGATGGTGGGGGATGCATGGATACACAACAAGAATACCAAAGAATATAAAATATATATATACAATACAGGAAATCTGTAACAACTATCAAAATATTGGGTACAACAGATTTACGTTGATGTGCGAAACAGTACAGGCTAATTACACTGAGCTAATCAGAGCATGAACTGTGAGCAAATAAACCACAATAAATATTTGATCGTTTCAGCTAACACAAATACCTCGGCTTTGAAGAAATTACAATATGCTGATAAAACAAAGACAGATCATAAGCTCGATAGACAAAACACACATGCCACACCCACTGTGCAAGGAATGACCTTTTAGCTGCATCTCACTGAATTAACCAAAAAAGTAAGATATGATGTAAAGGAAGAAAAGGTAACAAGATGGACTTCAAATATCAACAGAGAACCAAAAGGGGAAAGTTTAATTAGAGCATACATGCTGTAGAGCAGGAATGCTATAATTAATATTAGATTGAAAAAGCAGATTATTCATGAGAAAGTTAAAAATGCATGAAAACAATGTTTAATCTCAGAACATATACATGCATTACAGAATAGCAACTAAATCAATTAAAGAAAACATTTGGCCTCAAAGTGAATGAAATATATGATTGATAGCTTATTTATGGAATATCAACGTAACTGATGATCCTAAAATATTTACTGCTCTGTAAAATGAATAAGAGAACATGAAGTTTTAGAATACCAAAAATGTGCAGTGACTAGAAATGGGATGGCCAAAGAGACTCAAAACTATTTTTGGAATTAACAGGAAATACAGGCAATTTAGAGATGTATGATTTCGGTTTTAATAATGATAATGTACTTCAATGCATTATGAGAATATTTCTTCAAAAATCAAAATGTGCATACATGTTTATTGGGTCATAGCTTGAGAGGAGCCAGAAGTGCAAATCTTCAGTGTAAGGTACTAGTGTTCAGTCACTTTCAAATGTCTGTTTGTTCATTTGTCTCTTACTTCTATTCTTTTCTTTTTTTTTCATTCTTTTAAATATCTGTGCACCCTTTGTGTTTCCACTTTCACTTTTCTCATCTACAGTGTTTAGTATAACCATCATTTTATATTTCACATACAAAATGGTTTTGTTGTGAATCAGGAGAAATTAACAGTCAACAGTGATGTTTTTCCTTGTCATATAATTCCAAGAAATGGTTAGTGTAGTGTCTCACAAGCAAAAGTTACTGTTTTAATGTCCTCTGCTAATCCAGAGAATCAGCATTTGTACAGTGAAGTTCAGTTTTAAATAAAGGAGCTCCAGTTCTATTAACTGATCTTGTAGCACACTATTAAAAACACCTTGTCTATTAGTCTATTAGTTTAAAATGAGTATTTACTAGCAATGGTCAAATCTGCAATTTGGTATACTGGTCAAGCCCTAAAACAGGAAAAAAATAGATGAACTTTGGTAAATGTAGCTAATTCCTAACCACTATCGTTGTTGTTTATATAGTGCAAAGTTTTTGGATATGAACACTGTCATAATTATAGGTGGGTTATTAATAATTCAAAGACGATTATCTTAATAATGTAGTTATATTGAACATCCTTTTAAACGTGGTTCAGTTATGAATACCCGTCGATTACATAACCTGCACTATTCCAGAAAACTGTGCTACAACTTTCGTAAACAAATCTGTATAACCAACGTAAACCTAGCGACTTCTTTAATTTTGCTACAAATTTAGAACATTACATAATATGCTAAAAGCAAGCAAATCACAGCAAAATATACAGTTATCATTCACAGTAAATTGCAATCTACGATTGAATCCCAAAGAACTTACTAAAACATAGTAAACGGAAAATAAAGTGATACTAACCGGTGGAATGACATACCTGGTATTTTCTTTTTTAATTTATTTGAACAGCTGAATGCCACGCAGGATCCCACCGAAACTAAATATGAACAAGCTAAAGTATCTTGTCAAACACAGAAAAAAATCTACGCTGACAAACCAGTTTAACGAAAAATATGAGCTTCTAAAAATCACAAATTTTCAATGCTTTCCTATGGAAGACACGACCAAGAGAGTAATCAAGCACGCGGAGGGATATCATAGCAGTTAACAGCTGGCTTCAGAAATCTGCGGTTACAGCGTCTCCTGTATTTCCTACCTCCGTGGTATAAATACTTTGTCAGGTGTGAATAGTTGTACTTTTAATATTCCCCCAAGTCCTTCGCTGCGTCTTAAACTTATTTATACAGATTAATACTCACTTCTTGTCATTTATTATGCCTTGTTTGTAAAAAAAGCCCTGGAGCGACAGAGTGCTGAAAATTGTACTGATTCTGCACCATCACTTTTTTAAGTCTCCACGTTTTCATTACTTTGAGAGGATTGTGCAATTAAGAGGGCCATGCCCAAAAGAAACTTTTTACCCTGTCTGCCCTGACTCGATAAAACATATTTTGCACATGCTCTGCAGTTTTTGACTTTTTATTAATATGCATTCGAAGCCTTTTCCGTGGATATCGTTTGCGATATACTTATTGAAAGATTTCTTATTTTGCAAATCCAGTTAAAAGCTTCTGCAGTGCTCGCGGTTAGATTCCATACAATGGCGCTTGTTATGTTAAAGCCGAATAAATTAGCTTTATTATTAAAGGATTTCATGGAGTGAAAATAACTAAAAAGGAAGGAATATTGTGTACGTGAGTATTAGAACCAGCCAAGTCCCTGAGCGATTTTCGAAGATTTATGTGAGAAAAAAACGGCGTATTTCCGCCTACTAGGTCAGTTTGTTGAACTGTGAGTTGAACGCAGGAGAGAGTGTTTTTTCCGATTGAAATGTTTTGTAGCAATTTCCTCTAGAGAAAATTTTAGTAACCATACCCATAAAATTGTCTTAAAGTGTTTTTTCTTGTATTGGGTATTGCGAAGCATTCCTTTCCTCACCGTATTGAGAAATCAGCAAGTTGCGCCACAATACCCCTTCTATTGGTTCGTACCCTATGGGATAACCTCCCTTCACTTCTAGTATCGAGAAGTCATAGTTTGCCTATACCTTGCCACCAATTCGTAGTTTTCCGCATCTTGGACGCCTTTTTAAAGGTAATAATCACGGCTAACCGCGAGCACTGCAGAAGCTTTGCGGTCTCAGATATGCCCAGACTCGGTCGCCTGAGCTTAGGAATTTGACCTCTGCCAAACCCGCGGGCCAGCCCAGTGGCGAAGTGGTCTAAGCGATGGCTTTTGATCATTCTTCCGAAAGGGGTCCGAGTTCGAATCCCGGTGAAACATGGATGTTGTGTTTGTCTTACGTCACTGGCTCTCTCTCTTCCCTTAAACCAGTGGCTCTAAATTAGGGACTGGTGACTGCATATAGCCCATTAAGTTGATCATGGTGGTCGTTCATCCTCCACTGAAAAAAAAAACAAAAAAAAAAAAACCCCACGGAAGTTCGCTGCCATACCTATTTGTAGAACAAGAATAACGCTGATTAACAGGGCTCAGCGTAAACTGTAATTTATACCATTTCACGATTTCCACACGCATCGTTGTTTATCAGCAGCTGATTCGGTTTACATAAATATGCTCTATTCATAGCATTCCGGCTCTTCGCCTTATTTAATTTCTGCGCTAGGATCCATTAACAATAAGGCAAATCCAACCCAATTTTTATCATGGTATAAGCAAAATATCTATAATTTCGCTTAATATGGTTGAATGTTTTTTTCTTATACACAAAACTTAAGAATCTCACCCAACTACAATAATCGAAAATTTGGCTGCTGTCTTAAAATAGGAAAAATGAGTTTCACTTATTCCAGAACACCAATTTCATAAATTTATGGCAGCAGTTTTGAAATTGCTGCCATGCCGACATGTAAACCAAATAAGAAAATAATCTTGGATTTTAATTCATAGTTGTTTCTAACCTTTATACATGGCAAATAACTGGAATCCTATTATTTTGAAAAAACACCCTATTCTGTTTTTGTGTCATAATTTTATATTCCGCACACTGTCGATGTAGGAAAGCATGAAGCGTTTAAATGACTGGATTGTGTCCAGGATAACTGCGCCCGCCGGGGAAGTACAAAAGTAAGGTAACAAAACAATATATAATTTGTTTGCCATATAATCCGTGAATTATCTGTTAAATAGCGTATAAATTTAGTTTCAGTGGATAATAACATCGATGTGGATTTTGCAGCACTTTAAAGGAATAATATTTTTGTGGCACGTTGAGTTTAAAAAACTACGTCTTGTGGTTGTCAGGAAAGGTCGTGTCTGAAAATTACCAACAACCAACGCGTTGATAACTGGTAAACGTAATTCTATACCAAGATGTAGGTTCTCTAGCAGTTAAAAAATGTGGGTTATTTTTTTTTCTCACTTACGAGCACTTTGCCAGAAAATACAATACAACGAAACTGATTAAATTTGCTTTTCCCGACAATTGCGTGCTTTTGGGAAACTTAGGGACACGCTCTTTTGTCAGTGCTGCAGCTCAATCTACAGAACGGTCAAATTTAACTACGCAAGTGCGATAATTCTGTAAAAATGTTTTTGCAATACATTTGGCTGTTTATGAAATTTAGTATAACAGAAAGCATTCAAAAATGATAGATTTGTTTTAAAAACATCGTGTTTTACATTGTTACTTTGGTCTGTTGAGTAATCTTGTGTCCTGTAGATTTTCAGCTGTTGAGGAAAACGTTTTAACTACCCCCGAACTTCAAAATATACAGATTACATGGAGAAAAAATACGGTAAGTTCAGAGTTTAAGCAACAAAGTATTGTCACGTTCTACCGATATTGAAGTGCAGATATTAGAGATTACCACCCATGGAAAAATGCCAAATGGCACTAAGAGGAAAACAAATTTAAATTTGTTTCATATTATATAAAAATTTTATTTCTCATACTACTGTCAATATTTTCTGTTATTGATTGTACTATAGACGAGGAAGCATGTAGATAAATACCTCCGCAATAACTTCCCCATTATTGCAATCACATTATTGCAATCACCTTATCACTTATATGATGTCGCCAGCTGCTTCGGGTAAAACTAATGCTGGTAATTTGATTTGGACTCAAAAATAAAAAAATAAACACTTTTATAACGTCAATGTTGGTAATTTGATTTTGAGTAAAAAATCCTTGATCTTCGATATGAAAAACGTTAATATAAATGTTTAAATACAAAACTAATTTTTGCGACCGTTTGGTCTTCAGATATCAGAATGCCAAATTAATTCCGGACTGTGATACGATCGCTGGATCCGCAAATATACCTCGTTAGCCAATTAGCCGACACAGTACACCAATAAACCAATATACTCACAGTATAACAATTAAAACAGGGATTTAATAGATATATGCATAAATTACACCGGATTCTTCATCATTAGTAAAAGCTATAACTTACGGCCAGCTTTGGCCGTCTTCGGTGTTTGAGAAAATATGTCCTAACGAAAACTTTGTTAGTTCACAATGGACCGCAAAGAAATTACTAATAAAACGTACTTACATATATCCTCGAGTATCCAAAGTATTGATGACACCAACAAACACAAACACTCACACTGGTAGTTTGTTCTTAACTTCCATTACTACCCTTTCTTTGCTCTGGCCAAAACGACGTCGTCCCTAGTATCTGAACGCACGTACTCAGACACACGCACAAAAGTTCTCTCCCCTCTTTGAACACGAACAGGCTAGCGGTTTCTTCAGAGGCTCTCTCTCTGCAGGGGGCAGGGGCTGCGTCGTTCCTGGGGCCAGGCGCTTCTCCTCTCCTCTCTGCATGAGCGAGGCAATTTCGTGATTATTTTATTTTTCTTGCATTTCAATTGAAATGGCTCCTTACGGAAGGTAACGGTGGTCCGGCAAGGTACATGAACGTTTTCAGGTAATATTCGTGCTGGTTATTCGTCAGCTTATGCTTTTAGCTGGTTTCCCTTTTTATGCTCAAAACGCAAGAGCACGGCAGCAGACGGCAAGCATTTGTTCTAGCGAGAGGAAAATCAAGACCTAGCTCTCTCGGCTATCAAACGGATTCTGCTCCTATCAACAACAATCTCCCGTCTCCAAAACGATGGTGAGCGGTGAATTCTACCACTTGAAACCACGACATATTTCTTATATACCGCTCTTCAAATCCACGAGCTTTCCCATTGTTTCGCGCACGGCACAGACAAAAGCTTCAAACGCTTTTGCCGTCCAAACATTTTTGAGTCATGGGAAATAGCTTTTAAACTCCGACCCGTCCCATTTCCGTTTATGGGCTCTTTGTTCCCGTGGCAAACACCTGCAACTCGCCACTTAAAATCCAAGTACCAGCAGATCTTTTCTTAATATACCGCCCCTCGCAAGTGTTTAAATTATAACTCTCCGTTAATTAAAACCCCCAATCAAGTTTCAATTAGTGTTAATTAGCCACGCCGCTTGCCAATTAATTATGCGAGAGGTGGGGGGATCGTCACAATATTATGATATAGTGCTTTTGACATGATTTTTAAGGTTTTTGTTAAATAAATTCAGAACAAATAAATTCAGAACGAATAAATTCAGAACATATAAATTTAGAATAAAATATACACTGAGCAGGTCAACGCAAATCATTCAAAACTTAGGACGGGGCATCAACTCCTGGGCAACAATGGCTTATCATTGCAAAATGTCCTAGAGTTCTCAAAGCTGGGTTATTTAAAAAACCCATTTCGACCCAGTTAACGTGTTTGTAGGAATAAATTATTTCTTAGTGCGCCTCTATGTTGTAAAAGGAACATCCCTGCCAAATAAGAAAGTTCCAAGTTCAGAAGTTTCTGAGATTCGGTGATAGGTCAGTGAGTGAGTCAGTGAGTGAGTGAGTCAGTGAGGGGTTTCAGTTCTATATGTACAGATAGTACCA
This sequence comes from Macrothele yani, assembly GCA_039090855.1. Lineage (NCBI taxonomy): Eukaryota > Metazoa > Arthropoda > Arachnida > Araneae > Macrothelidae > Macrothele > Macrothele yani. The sequence goes on from CM077034.1 coordinate 32,104,154, forward strand.
GAGAATATGATTTTACGGCGCACAACCGAGATGTAACGTAAATGTGACTTTCCACGGACGGGAGAGAGCCATTGCGGTAAGAAAAATACATCATCCATGCCTGGCCAGTACCGGAAATCGGAGAAAAAACAAGGGTTAGTCCATTACGCCACCATGGCGGCAAAACAAAGTAACACGATGTGTTTCTTGAATTTTACTTTGAGATTGTATGCGAATTTTTTTTCAGCTGGAAAGCATTTCAAACTACATTGTAGAACATTTTGTACTTAAAACGTCAGCCAAGGAACTTTAAATTTATTTAAAAAATTCTTTTACATTTCAAAACGAGAAAACCCAACCGTTTCTCTTGCATGCAAATGATTTCCCCCTGGGGAAAAAACTGTATGAAGCATTTTCTCTAACCACTTGACAGTAGGTTTTTTGGTTAGAGGTTTTGGAATTAAAAAGGTAAATTAATGCAAGAAAAGCATTTATTTACACTTTGTTTCTAGAAGGAAAATAAGAACACTGAATTTTATTTCTTGAAGGAAAATAAGAACACTGAATTTTATTTCTTGAACGTGATTTTTAAAATCAGTTAAACCAAAATATTACTCGCTTCAGTAAAAATGGTTCAGTTAGTTTGCGTCTCAACATTTGCCAAGAAAATTAAGTCGCGTAATGAAAAACCTTATTTAGCGATTTAGCGATCTCCAGATACATCTTGACATGGTGGGAATAAAAATTAATCTACTGTAAATTCCTGAAGAGGACAAATGTAGTTATCTTGAGACCTCGGTATACTGCAATTTAAAATTAACTCTTTTTTTCAATTTCTTTTTCTTTCAGTTTGCGCTTTTGTTTACCCTGAGGTTTAAATAACTTGCTTCGCTTGAAAGCTTCGCAATTATCATAACTGAAATGCGTTGACTGAATTCAGTTTCTCAGTTTATATCTCTTTCTACTTACCTGGACAAATACTATGACAGGATGTGTTTTTCCAGTTAGATTGTAGTCTTCTTTTTCAACTTTTTGCCTTGTTCTCAAAGAATATAAGTAAATCGATTACCGTGAGGTTTTCTGGAATTTTGTTTATGTACATTTATCTGGCCTTAAACTACGTAATAATATTCCAGAGTATTATATGATGAAATATATATGGAAAGGGATGTAAGGTCAGGTGATGCGTAACATCCCAGCCTCTCCTTGACAAATGTCAAACCCGCCTTCTCGTGGTGCATCCTGTTCCCACTAAAGGGGCTCTGACGACCGCCAATAGCGGTATAACTATACCATCGGGATTAGAGGAAATTCTATCCCACACTCACCAACCCGCTTGGCCAGCGTGGTGAGTTATGGCCAAACCCCTCCAAAATGATTCCACAACTTAAATCTCGGCCCTCAGTCTCCGGCAGCTGGAATGTACCTGTCCAAGGCAGCGGCCAGTGCGACATGAAGGCAGAGGGTGCTAAGAATCCCCGGAGGACCGGACTAGGCTGCCATCTGATGCTGACCTTGGCTACGTACAATGGACGCTCCCTATCTTCTGATTCAAGGCTTCTTGAATTGGAAGAGGAACTACAAAGGATCAAGTGGGACATCGTCGGGCTAAGTGAGGTAAGGAGAAAAGGAGAAGATCTCATCGAACTGAAAAGTGGACATCTCTTCTACTATCGTGGGACAGATACTGGCAGAACTAGTGGTGTTGGATTTATAATAAACAAGAAACTGAAGGATAAAGTTGTAGAAGTTGAAAGTTCCTCTGACAGAGCTGCATGACTTGTTATCCAACTCTCGAAAAGATACCAGGCTCAGATTATTCAAACTTATGCACCCACCACAAGTCATCCTGAAGAAGAAATTGAAGAATTTTATGAGGAAATTTGTCATCTAAATAATAAAGGTAAGCAGCACTTGAAAATAATTATGGGAGATTTCAATGCAAAAATAGGGCAACGGCAACAGAATGAAACTTCAGTAGGTAAATTCGGTCACGGCAACAGAAACCAGCGTGGAAATACTCTCGTAGAGTTTGCAGAGGCAGAAGGGTTTTTCATCTTGAACTCCTTTTTCAAGAAAAAGCCACACAGGAAATGGACATGGAGACATCCAAATGGGACGACAAGTGAAATTGATTTTATTATGTGCAACAAAAAATTCGTCATAGAAGACTGCAGTGTGCTAAACAAGTTCAACACAGGTAGTGACCATAGATTGGTGAGATGTAAGATGCACCTCCACACTAAACTTGAACGTGGCAAGCTCATAAGACAAACAAAATCTATTGACATAACCAACCTTAAAAAACACCATAATACCTTCAAGTTGGAACTGAAGAACAGGTTCTCTGCTTTAGAAGGCCTAACATCGGAAGAAGTGGACATCTCTGAAGTTAACAGAAAAGTAACCAAAGCTCTTATGGAAACAGCAACAAAATTAGCTGGGTCTAAGAACAAGGTGCATGTAAATAAATTATCAGGAAAAACGAAAATGTTGATGCAAAAAAGAAGAGAGATGAGGACAACTAAAGAAGATTTGACTTCCAAAGTGGAATATATAGAGCTATGCAAGACAGTAAGAAAAAGTATCACTGAAGACGTAAGAAAATTCAACTGTGAACTAGTGAGGAAAGCAATTGAAAACAAACAAAGCCTAAAGATAGCAAAGGGACATCTCAGTAAGGGAAGAAAACAGATTATGGCACTGAGAAAAGAAGATGGTTCTGTAACAAGAAATAGAGGCGAAATTTTGACAAGAGTGAAAGATTTCTACTCCAAATTATATGAAAGGGATGATACATGCACTCCAGACATCATGAAAGATACCAGTACCAGAGTTCCCCCAGTCCTTCCAACAGAAGTTGCACATGCAATCAAGAACATGAAGCAGGGGAAAGCTCCAGGAGAAGATGGAATTACTGTAGACATCATACAAGAAGCAAGTGGAGTAATCGAAACAGTACTCGCCCAATTTTTCACTCGATGACTTAATGAAGGAAAGATTCCTGAGGATTGGAACACCGCTACAATGATCCTGCTACATAAGAAAGGTGACATTGAGGATCTTGGAAACTACAGACCTATCAGCCTCCTATCAGTAGTTTATAAAATCTTCACTAAAGTTCTTTCACACCTCTTGAAGGTAACACTGGACATGGCTCAACCGAGAGAACAAGCTGGATTCAGGAGTGGCTACAGCACAATAGATCATATCCACGTGCTGAGAGAACTAATTGAAAGAGCGAGGGAATATGAACTTCCATTGTGCATGGCTTTTATCGATTATGAAAAAGCCTTTGATTCGGTGAAACCATCAGCAGTTACAATGGCTCTGAAAACCTGCGGTATTGAAGATGCATACATTAATATTATTAATAACATCTATGAAAATGAAAATGCAAAGATTAGGCTGTTTGAAAATACAACACACATAAAAATTGGAAAGAGAGTGAGACAAGGTGACTCCATATCTCCGAAGCTCTTTAATGCCACATTGGAGGGTGTTTTTCAGTCGCTAAGCTGGGAAAACAAGGGGATAAAGATTAATGGAGATTATCTAACCCACCTTCGTTTTGCTGATGACGTAGACCTTTTTGCAACTACCCCATCAGAGCTGCAGAGTATGATCCAGGATCTTGCTGACAAGAGTAAAGAAGTGGTATTAAAAATGAACTTTCAGATGACAAAAGTGATGTTCAATGCTTTTACAAGAAATGAAGATTTATCGATTGATGGAGAAAAGCTGGAGATAACAGACACGTACGTTTATCTTGGACAGCAGATATCAAGTGAGGGTCACATTGATGAAGAAATTAATCGGCGTACAAAACTTGCCTGGAGAGCTTTTGGAAGAAACAGCATAATTTTCAAGAGCAATATGCCATTATGTCTTAAAAGAAAAGTGTTTGATCAATGCATCCTTCCAGTGCTTACGTATGGTGCAGAGACGTGGACCTTAACTAAAAGAGACATACAAAGGCTGCAGACAACTCAAAGAGGCATGGAAAGGTGCATACTTGGTGTAACCAGGAGAGATAAGAAGAGGAACTCGTGGATCCAAAAAATGACAAGAATGGAAGACATCATGATCAGAGTTAAATCACTGAAATGGCAATGGGCTGGACATACTGCCAGAAGGACAAATCATCGATGGACAGCCAAAATATTAGATTGGATTCTAAGGGACAGGAAAAGACCCAGAAGAAGACCACATGGGAGATGGGAGAATGAAATTCGAAAGTATGCAGGGGTGACATGGAGGAGACTGGCACAAGACAGACCGTTGTGGAGGAAACTTGGGGAGACCTTCGTCCAGCAGTGGATTGATAATGGTTGACAATGATGATGATGATATGGAAAGACTTATTAAAAATATAAGTATTATTTATTATAATTCATACATCTTCGCTTAGTCTCGAGATTTTTACAAGAGCTATGAATTAAACGATTTTTTGTTTTGTACTGTTAAGCAGGATAATAATTCTCGTGAGTTACTGATATGCATTTCGTCAGGAGCTTTTTCAGATTTTGTGAATTGAAATTTCTGTTGTGGTACTGGGGAAAAGTTTTCCTCCACACCTCTATTTATTTATTACCAATGGGATTAGTAGCTGAAAAATTACATAATACCAAAATTTGAAGTCAATTTTGATTTTAATTACAAATATGAAACAATGAGAGTGTAAGCTATCTTTGACCATTATTTCATTTTCGAGATCATAGGCTCGTTATAGAACATTCACTTAAATTACAGTAATTATAGTTTTCTGATATTTCAGTACATAGAAGTTATGATGTGTTCAGGAGTCTGCACCGTATACAAAACATAGACCAGGTAAAAAAATATTCAGCTAAACTTTCTGCTCCTGAAGTTACTTATTGTCCTACAGAGCTTCGATTGTATTTACAAAACATGAGCTTAAAACTTATAAAACCTGTTTACCAGAAGAATATGCAAGTGGTGTTTTTTTACTTCCTAACTTAAATAATTTTTATGAAGATGAAAGCTCTAAAATACATAAGTCAGGAGAAGTGGAGTATACATGTTTCTTCTATCTCTTCCTACGCAGAGCAAAAATTCAATTTTACCCACGGACTAGGGGAAATGGCAATTTCGCATACATCTACGTATTCTTGCAATGCCGATGTGAACTGGTACTCCCTAAAAGAAGTTTGTAACACCTGTTTATCAAATATGTTTATTTCTTTCCTTAAGTTACCTATATTTCTTTTTTCTACAAATTACTGTAAATAATACAGACATTTGACGAGGACTAGGAGCATTTAGATTCAGATATGTGAGTCTGGAGAAATTCAAGGCCTATGTGGTGCACTGGAAACATGTCCGGCGCGGAACTGGAAGACCCTGGGTTCGATTCCCGGTGGCCGCCAATGATAATTTTTCTGTGATTCACTTATAAACGTGGAAAAATAGTTTACTTTTGTTTGAAATTAGTGAAAGCTAAGAACCTGCATGTTCAGTGTTGCACAAATTAACAATCCTTCAAACATCGTTCCTTAAAGTCGTTCATTAAAAACAGCGGTTTGTTCAATCACTGGTCAACAATGAAAATGTTTCTGACTTGAAAATACTTATTTCGTTTCGATTTCAATATGTTAAAAACTAATATGACATTTAAAATGCTTAGTTAGCTCTCATTTCTGAGCTATAGCCCATTTATGATGTTTTAGGATATGTACAATGATCTTACTACATAAAAATGGTTACATTGAGGATCTCAAGAACTACAGACCTATCAGCCTCCTATCAGTGGTTTATAAAATTTTCACTAAAGTTCTTTAACACCGCTTGCAGGTAAAACTGGACATGGTTCAACCGAGAGAACAAGCTGAATTCAGGAGTGGCTACAGCACAATAGATCATATCCACGTACTGAGAGAACTAATTAAAAGAGCGAGGGAATATGAACTTCCATTGTGCATGGCTTTTATCGATTATGAAAAAGCCTTTGATTCGGTGAAAACATCAGCAGTTACAATGGCTTTGGAATCCTGCGGTATTGAAGATGCATACATTAATATTATTAATAACATCTATGAAAATGCAAGTGCAAAGATTCGGCTGTTTGAAAATGCAACACACATATAAATTGGAAAAGGAGTGAGACAAGGTGACACCATATCTCCGAATCTCTTTAATGCCTCATTAGAAAATGTCTTTCAATCACTAAACTGTGAAAACAAAGGGATAAAGATTTATTGAGATTATCTAACCCACCTTCGTTTTGCTGATGACGTAGTCATTTCTGCAACTATCCCATCAGAGCTGCAGAGTATGATCCAGGAACTTGCTGACAAGAGTAAAAAAGTGGGATTAAAAATGAACTTTCAGAAGACAAAAGTGATGTTCAATGCTTTTACAAGAAATGGAGATTTATCGATTGATGGAGAAAAGCTGGAGATAACAGACATGTATGTTTATCTTGGACAGCAGATATCAAGTGAGGGTCACATTGATGAAGAAATTAATTGGCATACAAAACTTGCCTGGAGAGCTTTTGGAAGAAACAGCACAATTTTCAAGACCAATATGCCATTATGTTTTAAAAGAAAAGTGTTTGAACAATGCATCCTCTCAGTGCTTACGTATGGTGCAGAGACGTGGACCTTAACTAAAAGAGAAATACAAAGTCTGCAGACAACTCAAAGAGGCATGGAGAGGTGCATGCTTGGTGTAACCAGGAGAGATAAGAAGAGGAACTCGTGGATCCGAAAATGAAAAGAGTGGAAGACATCATGATCAGAGTTAAATCCCTAAAATGGCAATGGGCTGGACATACTGCCAGAAGGACAGACCATCGATGGACAGCCAAAATATTAGATTGGATTCTAAGGGACAGGAAAAGACCCAGAAGAAGACCACATGGAAGATGGGTGGATGAAATTCGAAAGTATGCGGGAGTGACATTGAGGAGACTGGCACAAGGCAGACCGTTGTGGAGGAAACTTGGGGAGACCTTCGTCCAGCAGTCGATTGATAATTGTTGACAATGATGATGACGATGATATGAAATGAAGCGTGTGGCGCTCCGAGCGGCTAATTAAGGTAGTAGGTAAAGCAAATATAGGAGTTGACAAACCTGAGAGCGGGAATGAAGAGTCACTGTAGATCTTCTTTTGTTCATTAATAACTTGTTTTAGTTCATTTTCTGTTTGCAGCTTGCTTGGAGTGAAAGCTGTGGTGTCGTTCCTTTCTTTGTTGCAAGTTGATCTTAACTTTAAAACCAGGATGCCACGTCAATGCTTAAACAAATCTGACAGATTTTGTTATGTTTCTGGTGATGTTACATTTGCTGCAAAGAAACGCCCAATTACTTCACTCGTGAAGACAGCCTACCACCATTAATTTGGTATGAAAATAGAGGATCAAGACAAAACGTAAGCACCTAATTTTTGCTGCAGTTCTTGTTCTGTGAATCTACGTGGATATATCCGTAAAAACGGACGTTCAATGCTCTTTGGCATCCATATGATTTGGATAGAGCTGACAAATCATGTAGTTTACTGCTATTTCCGCATGGTACATGCTGTCCATATGAAGGAAAGGTATGTCAAGAAAGAGGAAGTTGAGCATAAAATACCCCAACATCTGGTCAGCTATCCGACCAGTGCCATATGAGGTCGATCTGCCTGTACGGAACTCACCAGAGGAATACAGTCTGGACTCAGACGGAAAAAAGACAGTACGAATGCGACATCATATCCATGCCCCAAAGCATCGACATCACAGGATCCTGATTTCGCACCTGCGTTACTAGGTGTGCCACACAGATTTACCCAAAGTGAACTAAGTGATTTAATTCCAGACCTGGACCTACCAAAAGACAAAGCCGAGCTTCTAGGTTCTAGGCTCAAACAGTGGAATCTTCTAGAACGAAATGTCAAAGTGTCAGTGTACATTAGTCAGCAGAAAAGTTTGCTTCCATATTTTAAAAAGATAATAACCTAGTTGCCTGCTGTGATGTGAATGGTTTGATGACAGCTTTGAATGTGGAGCACAAGCCACAAGACTGGAGGCTATTCATAGACTCATCAAAGCTTAGTTTAAAAGCTGTGTTGCTACACAATGGCAATTCTCTTCATTCAGTTCCTGTACGACATGCTGTCCATATGAAGGAAACATATGCCAATATGAAATTACTTCTGGAAACAATTAAGTACACATACCACCAATGGCAGATATGTGGAAACCTGACGGTGATTGCAGTATTGCTGGTCATGCAGTTGGGATACACCATGAACTTCTGTTTCCTGTGTGAGTGAGACAGTACGGCTATATCCTCACACTACAACAGAAAAGACTGGTCTCCAAGGAAAACTCTGCGACCCGGGCAAAAGAATGTCCATCACAGTCCTCTGGCTGTTCGAAGCAATATTATTCTGCCCCCTTTACACATCAAAATTGGCCTTATGCAGAACTTCGTAAAGGAGATGAACAAGGATGAATAGGCTTTGCAAAAGTTCCTGAGAGACAGAATTCTACGGCTGAGTGAGGCTAAAATGAAGGACGAATTCTTCATTGGTCCTCAAATCCCTTACTTCGTGTGGATGAAAACTTTGAGCTTGTCCTCCAGGGCAATGAGCAACCAGCTTGGGAAGCCTATAAAAGTGTTGTGCATGGCTTCTTGTGTAACCGAAGAGCTGTAAATTATGTTGAGCTTGTAAACAACCTTCTAGGCAAGTATCATCGCATAGGCTGCGACATGTCCCTCAAAATGCACTTTCTGCACTGTCATCTAGATTTCTCCCAGAAAACTGCGGTGCAGTGAGTGGTGAGCATGGTGAGCGGTTCCACCTAAACATTTCAACAATGAAACGAAGATATCACTGTCGGTGGAACTGTTTCACGCTTGCAGACTACTGTTGGACATTGACAAGAGGTGCCCCAGAACAGGATTACAGGCGATCAGCAAAGAGAAGGCGCACTCGTTTATGGGCCCCTATTTCTGTAGTTCATGTAGTAATTTCAATTCCTCTATGTTTTTGTCGTTTGGTTTATAGTATTTTGTGTAATTTACGATTGATTGAATGAAAATAACTTGCAATTACATTGTAGTAGTATAATATAATACTGATGAAATTTGATTTTCGCTATAATTACTGTGTATATAGATGAATAAGCTGTGCATCTCCGAAACTAGAGCTAATGAAAAAACAATATTATCAGATTCGTTTTATTCGACCCCAAATTAGTAAAGTTTAACTACTTTCATTAAGGAAACATAAAAACAGTTTTTTAGCAGTGTAATCTATCGTGTTGTCTAACACAGACGTGGCTATGTGAAATAATTAAATATTCAGTAGATGTTCTGCGAAATTCATTAGAATGATAATTAATTCATTAAGCAAGGTTTCTTTATAGGGAAAAAATGATGATATGAATTAGATTTAGAGAAAAAAAAAGTACTGTAATCATTAAATTTCACCTGCTTTTTCTCGTGTTGAAACCCAAAAGTTTTCCTAGATTTGCCAGTTACATTCATATGTCCATATACAGATAATTTCTTCTAGCACATGCTAAAAACATTTTCGGCACGGAAAAAATAAAAGAATTAAAAACAAACAATTATAGAGCTTGTCGTGGTCTCCTGTAGAAACAACAAAACCAGACATGCAGTACTCATGGGGCGAAGTTAGCAAGTGGTTTGTTGGAGGAAAGAAGGATGACGAATTCCTTTGGTGATCTGTAACGTATACTCTATATTCACTTTCCTTTTGATTTTACTATCTCTGGTTATTTTATTTTACTATGTAAATTATCTTCTTACTGAACGAAATATTATTTCACCCGCTGAATGAGATCTGGCAATGAGTGTAAGTCATGACGTGGTGGTAGCTAGTATATAGGCGCGTTCATCGAGACTTAGGGAGAGCTTTTGTGTTGTTATGAGGGAAGCTTCTGTGATTGTTAAGAGAGAGCGTTTATAATACGAGCAGAGATTATTCATTATTGTACATCAAGTTGTATGTGTGCCTTAGTTGACCACGAGTCGTATAAATAAAGAAGTAACCGTAAGTGAGTCTTTCTCAATTCATAGTTTTTGTCAGACCTCTGTCTGGCTGTTAGGTTTATAACATTTATTGATTACTATAAATAACCAGCGTTGAGACTTTGTTTACGTTCGTAATTAACTAGTAAAAACACCCTTTTGAATTCATTATTTTGAAGCTTAGTACAAGTATATCATTAGCTAGCTGGTAGGAAGAGAATCATTCATAATAATTAGCTTAGCGGAAAGAAAATAAAGCTAATTCATTATAATTGGCGCCCGAACTTTTCTCGAACACGAGATCTTGACGATTATTATCCATGTCTTCACTACCTGAGACAACTTCAATTTTCCACCCTCAGACAAGTTTCGAGGGTAATGGTGTTTTTTTGGACAATGTGCAAGAAGCCTGTGGCTCTGACTTTGATATGAATGATCTACACGCACCCAGGCATTCTTCACAATTTCATAATGCACCGGCTTCCTATTACTCTGAGTCGCGGGTCGTACCTGAGGGAGTTCAATCCTCTCAGCGAAGCAGAATGCTTGCCCATTTCGTGCCGCATGCAGGAACAATTCATTTCAATGGTTTGGAGGGGTCCTTAAATTTCCTCGAAGATCTGGAAGATCATTTTGATCTATATAATATTCCTGAAGACTGCAAAGTCCAAATCGCCGGCACTTGCTTGAGGGATACCGCTAAGACCTGGTATCGGCAGTGGAGAGTGTCGAACCCGGATTCTCATTATGAGAATTTCCGTGCAGAATTCTTGGAGGTCTTTCCTTTCGGCCTCAGTCGAGCTAGCCTTGCTCAACAGCTTTTTTCGCGTCAGCAAGGTCCCACTGATAGCCCTGTTGCATTTGCGTTGGAAACTACACGCCTATATAACCTATGGGATCCACATGCCAGTCATGTTGACATGTTGGATACCCTCGTGCAGCAGCTCGACCCATTCTTACAAGATTTTCTTGAGGTTCGACACCCTGCCACAATTCATGAATGCCTTCGCCTCATACGCACGTATAAAGAGCGACATGGCAAACATGGTTCAACTCACCATGCTCGGGCACCCCGCGAGGCTTATTACGAAAACCCTCAGCGGCATAATAGACATAACATTCAGCGCGAGCATACACAAGTGCACACCCAAGCTTCATACGTTCCACCACACAGAAGAGTGGCAAACCAACAGCGAGTTTCTGAACAAGCTTCGGGATATCGTACACCTGCACAGTATGCTCGACCCCGTTTCACTCAGCAGCATTCGGAACGTTATCATGCTCAGGGCAATGATAATTTTTCTGCCCGTGCTGAGGGCAGACGTAACGGATATGAAAATGTCAACAGACACGCGGAGTTCCCGACGCAAGTTTCACGCAGTTTTCCTCATCGTGAAAATTTTCCCGATACCCGGCAGTGTCGAGGTTTCCGACCACATGATAACCCAACCAGGATTCCTTTAAACTTCCACAGGAAGTAGACGAAGGGTCGGTCCTGCTTCCTGATACCAAACATTCTGACCCTAAAACAGTATTAGTGACTGTTCAAACTCCTCAGTTGCCTGATGTATTCTTGACACTTGAAGACATTATTGTCGAGACAAAGTTCGACACTGGGTCTGAAATATCAGCCCTAAATACAAAGTTTTGCACTGACACTTTTCCTGCCATACACGTTCAGCCTGCAACGCAGTATTTGCGAGGTGCAAATAATGAAATCTTCAGTATCTCAGGAACTGTCACATTATCTTAAGGGCTGGGAAAAGCTCGTTTTACACATTCTTTCCTGCTTATAGACGAGCTACCTGTGAAATGTCTAATGGGAATGGACTTTATAAACAAGTTTCAAATAACTTTGAATTTCGTACAACATGTGATTTCCTTTCCGGAACCTGTCGAAATGATTCCTACGGTTCCTGTAGATATCACGAGTTTATTATTGAGTAACCGATTGAATGAGGGGCAACGAGACCAGCTTTCTCTCCTTTTACAGGAAAGCCCTTGTTTATTTTCGGATCAACCTGGTTTCACACAGGTGGTTTATCATGTTATTGACACTGATGGTTCGAAACGAATTGCGACGAAACCTTACCCTTGTGCTCCACATAAGAAACAGGAAATGCAACGTCAAATTGCTGAAATGATTAAGCAGGGCATAATCAGGGAATCAACAAGCGCCTGTGCAGCTCCTGCCTTTTTGGTTCCAAAGAAACAACCCAATGAATTTCGTTTCGTGACAGATTTCCGCAAGCTCAACCAAGTCACAAAAACGATCAATTATCCACTACCTGTCATGTCACATATTTTAAATGACTTGTCGTCAACCAAATGGATGTCAACCTTGGATTTGGCGAGTGGATATTGGCAGGTAGCAGTACATCCGGACTCTGTCTATAAAACAGGCTTTGTGACTCCTTTTCGGGCCTATGAATATTTACGTATGCCTTTTGGACTAGCTTCTGCACCTGCTACTTTCCAAAAGCTTATGGATACGGTTCTCAGACCTGTCCTGGGTCCCCATGTGCATGTATATTTGGATGATATTATTATTACGTCCGAGACTTTTGACGAGCACCTTTATCTGCTCAAACAGGTGTTCCAACTCATATACAATGCTGGCTTGACGTTAAAACCTAGTAAATGCCAGATAGCGAGGGACGAGATTGTATATCTGGGGTTGAAAATTACTCCCCACGGCTTATTTACTGATAATGAAAAAATTAGGCCTATTGTTGACTTTCCTCGGCCTAAAACAGCAAAAGAACTATCCCGCTTTCTGGGAATGACCGGATGGTATCAGCAGTTCGTCCCCGCTTATGCTACAATATGTGAGCCATTGTATGCTTTAAAACGTAAATACAAGAAGTTTATTTGGACACCTGAGGCTAACGCTGCATTCGAAACACTGAAGTCTGCATTGACTCAGGTTCCGGTGTTGGCTTTCCCGGATCATACTAAGGAATTTGATATTTATACTGATGCATCCGGAGTTGGTCTTGGTTGCGTTTTGTCACAAGCTGGGCATCCAATAGCTTTTGCGTCTCGTACTTTAGCCAAAGCTGAACGCAATTATTCAGCTACGGAACGTGAATGTCTTGCTGTTGTGTATGCACTGAATAAATTTCAATGTTATCTTAACGAATTGACGGTTAACATAATTACGGATCATTCTGCCCTTCAGTATTTGAATTCTGCTAAGCACCTATCTCAAAGACTTATGAAGTGGGCTCTGAAGTTACAAGAGAGCAATATCAAAATTTCGTATCAGCCAGGTCATAAGAATAAATTACCGGACGCATTATCTCGCGTTCCGATTAGTGGGGTCCCCACTGAAGCTACTCCTGGATGTCAGCCTTTACTTCTAATAGCTGATATAATACCCAGAGAGCAGATAATGGCAGAATTAATAAATGATCCAGATTTTGGGGATATCTATAATTTTTTGCTTGCGGGTTCGCCCCTACCAAGTGATCCTTCTCTGGCTGGAAGGTCACAACATTTTGAAGTAATAGAGGGTCTTCTTTATTATACAAAATCTAGGACTACTAGGGCAGAGTTTCGCCCATGTATTCCGCGAACCCTTAGAATGGCTCTTTTAAATGAATTTCATGACAAACCTCTTGCAGGCCATTTAGGTATTCGCAAGACCCGTTGCAAATTGCGGGATGTTGCCTATTGGCCTGGCATGTACCAAAGTGTGCTCGTATACGTTCAATCATGTCACTTGTGTCAGATTAATAATTACCGTAATGTAAGACCGGCCGGTCACTTGAAATCTAGTTCAAGTTCTCATGTGTTTGATATTATTTCAATAGATTTATTGGGACCTTATCCATTATCTGTTAAAAATAAGCTAACTGATAATTTTTCTAAATGGGTTGAAGTTTTTCGCATTAAAGCCGCTACGGCAGAAGTTATTTGTAATGTCTTAGTTAATGAAGTATTTTCTAGATATGGTGCACCTAATAAAGTAGTTTCGGATAATGGTCCTCAATTTATTTCTGACATTTTTGAAAGAATGTGTGCGAGACTACACATTAAACATAAATTCATTTCCCCATATCATCCCCAGAGTAATCCGGCGGAACGTGTTAACCGCACGCTAGTGAAAATGATTGCGGCTTTTGTAATGGATCATCATGAAAGATGGGATGACCATTTGGAGCTTTTTGTGTTCGCCCTCCGCTCGTCTGTCCACGAGTCTACTAAAATTACTCCTGCAGAACTTTTTCTGGGTCGCAAAATAAAAACCCCTTTTGAAAATTTAACGGGGATTATCGACGAACTAAACCAGCGACCAACTCCGCAATCAGTACGAATTATGGCACAAAAAGCTGGTGTTGCAATGCTAGGAGCACAAGCGGCTCAAGCACGATATTATAATTCTAGGCGTAGGGAACCAGATCTTGTCGTTGGAGATCTCACTCTAGTGGAAACGCACTTCCAGTCTTCTGTTTCGCATACTTTAGTGAAGAAATTTGCACCCAGCTACGAAGGTCCATATCGGGTGGCAAATATCTTTGAAAATAATATTGTTCTATAGAAACCTGACAACCATTTTCAATATGTACATGTTGATCAGTGTCGCAAGTATCATGAACGGAATATCGATTTCATAATCAATCCTACTCAACCTTCTGTTCCACAGACTCAAGAATCTATATCTCATGTTCAACCGCCAGAAATTTTGGACGAACCAACAAACATTTTTGAAGAATCTCCAGTGATTTTTCCTTCACCCTCCCCTCCTCCAGACGGGTTTCTACACACGCAACCTGATTCTCCCATGAGACCAAGGCTCGAATCGAGTTCTTCGAATACTAGTATTGTTCCTTTCCCTCCAACCATTGCCAAGACTACTGCTGCGCCGTTTCCGGATAACTCTGCACCAACGCGGGCTACTTCTTCTTTGAATACCTCGTCAGAAAGTATTCCTATAGGCAAATCTAAACATCGCCCTGCACGACCACTGAATTACAGCAGCGACTCAGAGGCTTCGGTCATTTCTGACTTATCAGTTATGAACACTAAATTTCATGTTCCAAACCGTCCAGCACCACCAAAGGCTGGGCGCAAACGTGACTTGTCTCCCCAATCTGCTTCGCCGCAACAGCGACGAAGGCAGAAATCTTTGCATCCGCCCGGGTTTCGCCCCTGGAACCTACGTTCAGGGCAAACAGGGCCGATGCCTGCTGCTACTCTCATGCCACGTGGGCGTAAGCGAAAGCAAACAATGTGGCCGGAGCCGCGTCCATCCAAGAGAATACTGGAAGGACACAACGGGCCCCAGCACAAAGGGACTTCATATCACAAGCCTGGGGGAGCCCGTTCCTATCAGCCGCCAGGATTTCCGGACCGCCAGACTTCAGACGTTCCTGACCGTTCTTCTCAGCCGCAGGGATTTCCGGACCGCCAGACTTCTGACGTTCCTGACCGTTCCTATCAGCCGCAGGGATTTCCGGACCGCCAGACTTCAGCCGTTCTTGACCGTTCTTCTCAGCCGCAGGGATTTCCGGACCCACAGACTTCAGCCGTTCCGGACCGACTGATTTCCGCCATTCCTGACCGTTCCGGTCAGTCGCCGGGATTTCCTGACCGACAGCAGACCGATGTTCCAGTTCCATTACAGTCCCTGAAGAGATCCAAGCCACCTGATTTTACCAGTCCGATTAGACCTGGAAAACGTTATCGCACTAGAGTTTTTTATGCGTCCTCGAGATAAGTAAGTTCTCGTGGACAGGTTCTTTTCTCAGTTTGTTGTTTTTCCTGCACGACCAGTTGGCGTGTCAGAATTTATTTTTTTCGTGCGGGCCTATGCATTCTTTTTTGTGTATATATGTGTTTTTTTTTTATATTTCTTCTATGTCCATCTACTAATCCCAATTTTTTTATATATCTATGTGCTTAGGGGTAAAATAATAAAATTGTTACTGTTAGGCAGCTCCAGGTAAATTTCGCTGCTGATACAGTTGGTATGTATTTCAACGAATAATGCGAACGTGATTTGAAATTAAAATAATAAAATTGTTACTGTTAGGCAGCTCCAGGTAAATTTCGCTGCTGATACAGTTGGTATGTATTTCAACGAATAATGCGAACGTGATTTGAAATTAAAATAATAAAATTGTTACTGTTAGGCAGCTCCAGGCAATCTTCGCTGCTGATACAGTTGGTATGTATTCACCGAATAATGAGAACGTCATTTGAAATTAAAAAAGTGATTCCTGCTAGGTAGAATAAAAGGAAGGTATGCCGATGCAGGTTTGTTTTGTTCAACAATACAAGTTTCACAGTCGAATACAGATTTCTTAATTTGTCATGCCAAGCTTGATAATGTAAATACTGCTACCACCAAACAACAAAACAAAAAAGAGGTCGAGAAACGTCAATCACCTAAATGTAAGACTTACACTCCAAAATTGATAGGTTTTTCGGAAACAAAACAAAAAAGAGAAAAAAGAAAAAAAAAAAAAAAAAAAAGAAAAAATTAAGGGGAGATGATGTAACGTATACTCTATATTCACTTTCCTTTTGATTTTACTATCTCTGGTTATTTTATTTTACTATGTAAATTATATTCTTACTGAACGAAATATTATTTCACCCGCTGAATGAGATCTGGCAATGAGTGTAAGTCATGACGTGGTGGTAGCTAGAATATAGGCGCGTTCATCGAGATTTAGCTAGAGCTTTTGTGTTGTTATGAGGGAAGCTTTTGTGATTGTTAAGAGAGAGCGTTTATAATACGAAGAGAGATTATTCATTATTGTACATCAAGTTGTATGTGTGCCTTAGTTGACCAAGAGTCGTATAAATAAAGAAGTAACCGTAAGTGAGTCTTTCTCATATCATAGTTTTTGTCAGACCTCTGTCTGTCTGTTAGGTTTATAAAATTTATTGATTACTATAAATAACCAGCGTTGAGACTTTGTTTACGTTCGTAATTAACTAGTAACAACACCCTTTTGAATTCATTATTTTGAAGCTTAGTACAAGTATATCATTAGCTAGCTGGTAGGAAGAGAATCATTCATAATAATTAGCTTAGCGGAAAGAAAATAAAGCTAATTCATTATAGATCGGTTATGAACACCTTTGCTCGGTTACATATCGTTACACTCCGAAGTATCTTCCAACACTTTCTGATAAATTCGTCGTTGCTAATAGAAGCATCGGCGTTCGCACAATGAACATTCTTCCGGTGACAGTTCAGTTTGCTGTGCGAGTTTGAACATTGCTTCGTATTGTAAAAACTACTACATTTTGTTATTTATTTATTTTTTGTCCTTACCATCAGAAGAAGCAGAAAGATTTCGGTTTAAGACGAGAAACGTGATTTTCAGGATTGCTGAACAACAGATTAGCTAACGATTCTTGTGAATATCCGTTTAATTTGGCGTAATATACAGTAATTAAAACGAGCGAGATTTCACTACCAACGGGTAGCTTCTTCAGGCTGGAATAACGTCTAAAGAATATATACAAGAATTTACAAGAATTTAAATGCAAGATAACAATAATATAAACGTAAAAACTTCGTGCAGGCGGTTGAAAGGCATGTTCTAGGCGTGTGCTGTTCGCAGAAACATGCGCCATGCAAAAGATAAATCAAAAGAAAGTTCATCGTTGCACGCGATCGGGTTGGCTATAATTTCAATTGATTCCCTTATAGCAGTGGCGTTGGCGTTCG
Organism: Macrothele yani; assembly: GCA_039090855.1. NCBI lineage: Eukaryota > Metazoa > Arthropoda > Arachnida > Araneae > Macrothelidae > Macrothele > Macrothele yani. The sequence goes on from CM077034.1 coordinate 32,121,832, forward strand.
TATAACGAAGTAAATTTCTCCGTCATTTTTGGTCTACCGCGGGATTCGAACCCTGATCACCTCATTCCGGAGTAAGTTGCTCTACCAATTGAGCTACGCGGACGTTTATTCTGATTGCTATGTGCCTTTATGTCGTGTGCGTCCTGCTGGCAGGTACGTCACATCTCCCCCCCCGAAAAAGGGCCGGTGGCATGGCCCACGGGTCGGCGGTGACCATGAATCGTTGCGGGCACCATCCACTGTAAAACGTGCACTTGAAAACTCCTAGTCAATTTTTTCGAAGCGCTGGAGAAGGGATTCTCTGATGTTTCCTATCTGGCGGTGTGGAAATAACATCACACCAATGCGAGATTTTGAACGGTCGGGTTATCCGGATAGTTTGGGCGCCAATATAACGAAGTGAATTTATCCGTCATTTTTGGTCTACGCAGGGATTCGAACCCGGATCCCCTCATTCCGGAGTAAGTTGCTCTACCAATTGAGCTACGCGGACGTTTATTCTGATTGCTATGTGCCTTTGTGTCGTGTGCGTCCTGCTGGCAGGTACGTCACACTGCGAACAGTGTACGCCTAGAACATGTCTTTCACCCGCCTGCACGAAGTTTTTACGTTTATATTATTGTTATTTTGCATTTAAGTTCTTGTAAATTCTTGTATATATTCTTTAGACGTTATTCCTGCCTGTAGAAGCTACCCGTTGGTAGTGAAAGCTCGCTCGTTTTCTTTACTCTATATTACGCCAAAACCAACGGATTTCACAAGAATCGTTATCATCTGGTGTAACTACCCACCTGTTTATTTCTGTAACGTATTAGCTGTTCGTACAATATGGGGACAAGGCATATCGTCTTGAGTGTATGCAATTAATCGTGTGCTGGTAGAGTAACATATCAATCGTAATTAAATTACGAATCATACCTCGAAGTATGATAAAGTCAAATATTAAGCGAGATAAACCCTTGTTAAGGATCTTAGAAGAAATCCGCCCATCAAACGTAACACTTTCACACATTTACATGTGAGCACAAAGCTGCTTGCAATGCGTCATTTGTTGTCTGACAAATAATTGGGGAAACATCTGAAACCGTTTCGCGTTTGCGAATATGTGAAAACATGTGCTGTAAAAATGGCAGAAGCACTTCAGAACGGAAAAACGTTAAAGCGTTTAGAATCAATTCCCTTGTCACATCAAAACGTATGGCACTGGTCTTTATCTCAAAATGTGTCAGACAATCTGCACGAGAAATTGTTAAACGCAGGTATTTTTCATTTGACCTTGATGAAATGACTGATGTGACGTACACTGTTCATCTCTTAATTATTTGCTCAAATCATGTGCAAATATTTCATTGTTTTTGAGGACCTATTAGCTATGGCTTTTCTTCATCACGCGACAAAAGGAGATAATTATTTACAAGGCAGTAGTGACCGTACTCCGGAAAGTCAGAGGTTTGGAAATTCTAAGATCTGTAGCACTAGATGGTGCAGAGCAAATGCAGGGGTAAACACACTTACTGGGAAAATGACAAAAAGGGACTTGGAAAGATAACAGTTGACGCCGCGCTTCAGAAGCATGACGTCAACTGTCGTTCCATTCGTTGTATCATCCATCAGGAATCTCTTTATTTCAACCAACTAAAAGTGTAGGACAGTATGAAGACGGTCGTTAAGATCAGAAATGCATTTCGAGGGGGAAATCGCTCAGTTTTCGATCAATGGAAACAAAGTTTCCTAGAAAAGCTTGATGTGATTTACGGAGACCATCTCTTTCAATCTTAAGTCCACTGGCTTAGTTTAAAGAAATGTCTTAAATATTCTTGCAGTGTTACATCTGTTCCTGATTGAACTAATGTTTCTAACCGATATCACGGGTCATTTTAGCATTTTAAAATCACCTTAGCTCTTCAGGATACTAAACAAGATGTTTTTAAGATGTGTGCTGCGACTGCTGGCTTTCAGCTCAAGCTTTCTTTGCTGGTGGATCAGTTTTAATGCGGCGATTTTTTTCTTCATTTTCCTGCTTGCTGTGAATTACATGACGAACTTGGTGTAGGAAACATAATCCATGGTCCCGTGGTGCCAGGTCGGTTTTGTTCAAGGCGGTGGTGGATTTGTGATGGTAGTGAGTTTCCTAACAGAGAATATTAGGTCCCTAAGTGTGTATGAAGAGGTTCTTGGCCGCTGCTCTGTTCCATCATATGGTGGTTAATCACCTGTACGCTTTCATTGCCTTCAAGCATCCTAAAGCCGTTGGTATATTTCAGAAGAGAAATGTGATGCCACATCAGGCTTCAACACCCAGAAATTTCTCAAGGAACACTAATTTTAGTTCGGAACCATACACTTGCCCACAAGATTCCGGATTTAAACCCTGTAGAAGCTCTCTGGGATACCGTGGAACGAAACATCAGATGCGTGGATCCTGGACTGACGTCCCGTGCTGAGTGGTGGATAATTCTGCAACAGGATGGTTGCCATTACTTCCGGAAAATCTACAACATCTTGTGGAGTCGATGCCTCAGCGCATGTAGGCTGTAATTCGCGATGAAAGACGACCAACATACTCTTTGGTAAGTAGCTGTATAATTTTGGCCAATGAGCATGTATTTTATGAAACAAATGTTGATTCAGACAGGCTGATCATATGTTATAGACAATATGTATAAATTTAAAAGCAATCTAGCACCAAAATTTTCTAAACTATATTCTAAAGCAGGAGAGTGTTTCAAATATAAAGAACTTTAGGGATATTTTTAGGAAACGGGGAAAACGAAAATAACAGCTTTCGAAAATGGTTTTCCAGATTTCGTGATTCCAGCATGCGGCTGTTAGCATGATTGCCTTCTAGTGTTATAGAACACTGCCGGACAATTGCTAAGGACGGATGACAATAGCAACGATAGCAACTATAAAATGGAAGGCAGGAAAATGTGGAAATTAGCATAAGTGCGAGATACAGTAAGACGTGTTGTGCGTATGCAAATTTTGGATTGCCGAACTTGTTCGTGACGTCATAGCGCTGATAAGAGATATAAAGGATTTGACGCGTATTGACCGTTGTTGTTCAAACGCAAAGTTAAAAGGGAAAAAATCGATTGGCGAACTTACAATTTTCAGTAGGTCTTCCCGTTATCACCTAGATTATTTTACGCGTGGCCGTATTATTGGCAAGATTGAAGAACGGCGAAAAATAACAGATGTCGCCAGGGGTTCGACGTCAGACACAGTGTTGTTTCAAGGCTTTGGAAACCATTTCAAGCAAATGGAGAGCGTAGCAAACGTCACGGGGGCGGTCGTGTACGCAGTACGACACCTGCAGAAGATCGGTACATAGTGCTATAAACAAAAATACACCGGCGCAGCACAGCTAGTGATGTAGCAAATCAGTTTATGGCTGCTACTGGCAAGCGGATCTCCGGAAAAAACTGTCGCCAGATGTTTGCATGAAAGAGGACTATACGCCCGCCGTCCTGTTGTGTGCATCCCATTGTCCAGACGTCACCGGACCGCCCGTTTGCAATGGTGCCATCAACATCGCAATTGGACTGATAACAACTGATCTGCTGTCCTCTTCTCAGATGAGAGTAGATAAGTCTATCGTCTGATTGTCGACGACAACTGATCTGGCGTGATAGTGGTACTGCATATTGTCCAGCAACCATACAGGAAAGGGACCGATATCCGACATGTAGTGTCATGGTATGGGCTGGCATCATGATCAATGGCCGTACGTCCATCTATGTGCTTCCAACTGGGACTATGACTGGCCAACGATACATTAATGATGTTCTGCTACCTCATGTTCGCATGTGCCGTGGTGCTGTCGGTGATAGATTAATTTTCATGGACGACACCGCTCCATGTCATCGAACAGTCGCTGTTTAGGAGTGTTTTGAGAGCAAGAATATTCAACGCCTCGTATGGCCAGCACGTTCTCCAGATCTGAATCCCATTGAAAATGTGTGGGATGCTTTAGGGAGGAGTCTTACTGGTCGCCAATGCCCTCCAATAAACAAGGACAACCTCATCCGTTCACTGACAGAGGAATGGGATAAATTACCCCAACAGCTGCTTGATAACGTTGTGCAAAGCATGACACGACGTGTGGAATCTTGCATCGCCCTCCATGGTGGCCATATCCCGTATTGACATCTTACGCCGGAACGCCTGCGGACGGTGTTTGCATTTTTTCACGTTTACGTATTCTGCACAAAATGGCCTGTTTGTCCCTTGAACACGTTTCAAAGCCTTCTGGATTTCAGAGCACAATAAAATGTCTTTCTTGTAATGTCCTGGCATTCTGACATTATTTTATTTCACTTGGCATCCAACCACACTTACTTTTTTATGCCCTATATAGCCGTTTATGATCCGTCCTTAGCAATTGTCCAGCAGTGTATATTGTTCGATGCGAAAATCAGAGGAAAACCTACTCAAGTTTCTTTTTAAGAGACGAAATCGATATGTATGTTACTGCTAAAAATATATAATATTAAATTTCTGTAGATACTTGTATTTTATCTCCGTATTGCTCTTCATACCATTCATAAGAAGAACTGAATGAAATAAATTACGTAAAAAAACATTAAGTTTACCTATCTGTACAACATACCATGTTTTCCTGCTACTAATAGTTTACTAACATAGCATGAATGGAATTTTGCAATTATTTCTTGCTATTTAGAAATCGCACTGATTTAGATCTTTTTGCACAGACGCTGACCACACTTGTTTTGAACATGTTTATAAATATATAAAATATTTTGCTCAAAATTCAAGAAAAACGTTTTTAAGGTGTCATAATCAACACACGAAAATTGTATCATGATAATTATCTGAAATTTAAACCTTCATCGTTCGCCATCGCACTGCAGTAGGAAAGTAGCTAAAATGTGTAATTTATGGATATCCTAACTCGCACCTTTGATCAAAATATAAAGTTCAAGATTAATCCAAGTACCTAACTGATAATTAAGACTATTCCTCTGGAAATGTTAGATTAGAGGTTGATGGGGTCGACCATATGACATAATAGCTATTTGGTCCTATATCTGCGATTGCACATATTCCCAACACACGGATGTGCATAAATAATATTATCCAAATACATTTTGAGACAAGAAATAAATTCGTCCGTTGTTTTACAACATACGTATAACTGATCCAAAATATTGTCCACAACACTGCTATAAGCGCCTAATTTCAGCACTCACAAAGAAAGCGTATGTTTGTAAAGATTGTAAAAAAACGAATGCAAAAGTCGTGCATCATCATTTGCGTCATAAAATTTAATTGCCTATGTCATAACTACAAAACTCCGTCAAATTTAATTCACTTTAAATCTGACTGAGTTTCGTGGCTATGTTTTCTAAACCTAGTATTTAAAAGTATCCTTAATAAATTTTATTGCTAAATAATGCCTTTCTTTCTAAAATGAAATTACGTTTAATTCCAGTGAATTTCTAAGATCTCATGACACCGATAAACAAGTTAGGCATGCGGTGTGCGATATACTTAATCATTACTGAACGGTTATCAAAGATACGTGAACATAGCCGTTTCTTCTAGTGATAAGTTCCCCTCTCCAATGTCCAGTTTCATACAAAACGAAAATCCTGAGATGCTGAAATTCAAACACAAGTTTGCTTTTCATTCCAACTGATCATTAAATCTAAAACAATTTGCTGCAGAGTTAACCGCATTTGGTAAAACGTACATAGTACAGAAGAAATTTAATTTTTATTTGGCACTCTTTTATTTATAAATTTTTATTTTTATATAATAGTGCGTATATTAAAACTGTCAAACTAGTATGAGAAGGACAATCCCTTTAAAACATCTGAAAAGTATTGAAGAAAACCGTATTACTGAAAAAACCGAAAAAAACTTCAAATGTAACGTCCTGTTTTCATATTTAAGCTCTCTAATTCAGTTTGAAAATTTGAGAAAATGTATCGTTGTTCTTATTCTTCCGAACTCTTAATGAAAAACATAAAAGCCGTTATAAATACTTATATATGACAATACGAAATATATAAGCAAACTCACCTCATGTTCTCGCTTTCAACGAATTGGTATTCCCAAACATGATTTTTAGATTTCTGTTAGGGTGTGTCTAAAGTTAATTCAGTTTGCGCTATATACAATTTTCGACATCCATCAGTATGCTCGCCAGCGTGGACTGGTTACCTCATTGACGCGGTACAAACGTGGCTGATGACGTGAATTTCACACATACATACATTGCGTTATTAGGTGCGCAGAAGGTGAAGGTGGTCCGTAAACGTGATTTCTTGGAACACTTCGGCAAATATTGGAAAAGGCCGAGAGAAAAATTTCAGCAGTTGAAGGCGACTACCCAATGGGTAACGACTAGCTGATGACCATTATCCTGTACCGTCCAAATGCGGACTCCACAGGGTTAGGAGAACTCTCTCAAAAGATTTTTGGTGACGGCGTTGCGAGTAATCCTGCCTGGATCCGACATTCCTCAATCCGGACAGGATCGGTCCGTGGACCTGCAGTGCGCTGCTACCCCCGGTTGCCGGCACTTCCCACCTCTCCTTCATGACCCGGGTGTGCGTGCCATTTGGGCAGGGGCTAGAAATTTTTCTCTCTACCCCTGACTGGGAGAATAATTGCTGGCGCGAACTGTTTGGGGCATCTGCCCTTTATTCAAACAAACAGGTTACATACATGGTTGTTTACACTGAGGAACCCATCTTCGCTTAGGAAACAAGTCCTTTGCTCAATGGGCCCTCTCACATTCAAATATTTACAGTATTTACATTACCACAGGACCAGGGTAGGTTCTGTGGTGACGACTCTGGGCTCGAGTCATCTGTTTCCCTTCTTCGGTTCTTCATTCCTCTTCTTTTCTTCTTTCTTCTTCCTTCTTCGTTCTTCTTCGGTCACCCCTCTATTAGGTAGACCGCCTGTTCCTCTTTGAGGTACTTGACCATCTCGATGAGCCCCTGTCTCGCTCTTGGGTACGCGAGCAGGATCGAGAGGTCCCTCGTCTTTGCCAATTCTGGCACTAACGTTGCTCTCTTCCCTGCCAGAGAAGCACATTCTAGAATCATGTGTGCGACATCTGCAGTCTGGGCACCACACATGCACACTCGCTCCCTAACCGCAAATCTGCGGAAGTACTCCGGCGACACTCCGTGCCCGGTTAGTACTTGGTTGAGGAAGCCAATAACTCTGCTTCTCTGATCGCCAATAACTCTGCTTGAAACACAGATTAATTGGGCGAGAGTTTCATTCGTTCCGCGTGCATCTCGTTGCCATCCGAGATCACGCAGAAACCTGCGCCGACACTACTTCCTATTTTAGAACCGTCCGTGTACAGTTCCTTCCCCTGACCTGTGGGGAGGGCTTTATCCCAACTCAGACAAAGCTCGTTGGCTGGGTGGCAAGTCCAGTCCATTCTCAGAAGTTCCACCTCGGACGACCGATACTGGTGTCCCAGGAAGGAAACATCTTCCCCGTATCGGAGGGTCTGCATTGCTGCTTCCCTCGCTACGACCAGGTCCGCCGGTTCACACCCAGCCAGCACTTGGAGCGCTGCTGTGGAGGTCGTTCGGAAGCACCTGGTCATGCCCAATAGCGCCCTGCGCAGAATTTGGTTAATACCATTTCTCATCCTGACCGTATCTGACCACCAGGCGGGACACGCATATGTTAATATGCGCTCCACCCCTCGCTTATAGAGCACCTTTTTGGCTGTCCCAGGCCACGCATTCCGTTGATCTTATTTAGAATGCTGGTGCATCTGTCCTTCAAGAAGCGAAGATGCGGTAGCCCTGACAATCTGGTGTCAAGGATGACCCCTAAGTACCGCATCTCTCTCACCGCTTTAATAGTATGCCCATTGAAGCGACACTTTGGTGGAGTGACCAGTTCCCCCTTCTTTGCTATTAGCATTAATGTAGTCTTTTCGGGAGCGAAGCAGAGCTTACACTCCTTGCTCCAACTATTTAGCTGTGAGAGAGCGGTGTGTACCTTTCGCTCAATCACGTGCCTACCAGATGCTGACACTATTAGCATGAGGTCATCTGCGTAGGCTTGCAGCTGCACCCCGTCTTCCAGAGGAAGCGCAAGTGCGGTATCTGCAACCACATTCCACCACAGGGGGCCCGAGCAAGAGCCCTGCGGACACCCCTTGGTGTATTCCCTGCTAAAGGTCTTGTCTCCGACCTCGAACTCTACTCTTCTATGCGAGAGAAAATCGCTTATTAACAGGAACAGATTCCTGGGGATGCCAAGTCTTTTCAGACGGTCCAGGACCAATGGCCACCAGACGTTGTTGAAAGCGCCCCGCACATCCAAAGAAACGAGACAGGTGTGCTTTCCCTGTGCACGATTTTGCTTTACCTGCTGAGTAAGGCTGACCAGCGCTTGGCTGGTACACTTCTCCGGTGTGAAACCGAATTGGCGGCTGGAGAGCTTACCTAGGCCGACCAGGTAGTGGGTTGCTCGGGTCACGAGGACCTTTTCCAGCACCTTACTCCATGCTGTCAACAGGCAAATCGGCCTATAAGCTGCGGGATCTGCTCGGCTCTTGTTTTCTTTGCTGAAGAGGACAAGCAGCGCAGTTTTCCACATTGATGGGAAACAACCTCTTTCCAGGCATTTATTAAACAGGGCAACGAAGTACCCAGGGTTGGATAGAAACACCTCTCTGATGATCGAGAGGTCCAACCCATCTATGCCTGGTGCCTTGCCTTTGTTCAGGCTATTGATTGCAGCACCTATCTCCGCCTCCGTGAAGGGCGGGTCGTCAACCGTGTCTGGTGGTTCTCTGCAGTGCTCTCTGATCGATGTTTTATCCGGGTAGTCTCCCGTCTCCTCATCGGAAGTGAAGTGGTGGTTTAAGAGTACCTCCACTGTGTCTTCTAGGGTGGCGGTGTTGGTGCCACTCTCTGTTCTGACGGAAGCCAGTAACAGTGGGCCGGTGATCGAGCCCTTCGCCACCTTGTACGGTACCCCAAAGGGGTTGCCGACAGGGGTGGTCTCACACAAGTGACACTACACCGAACCAAGCAGGAATTTCATTAGTAAGCAGTCCAGTCTAGAAGAGAAAGTGAGGTCACTATATTCAACGCCTGCAAAACTTACACGGGAGAGGCAGAACATTATGAGCACAGCGTCTTTATGCAAATCGAAACTAATGCAGATATATGACGGTGCCTGTGTAAGTCATGAGCCGGTATGAATCACACCTGATGCTGAGCTCTTTTAATCACCGCTACTCTTGTTTTTCACATGAAAAAAGGCAAAGGCCTTAAGATATATTGACAAAGGCACCATTATAACCGACAGAAGATAAAGTGATAGCATTTCCGAGAAGGCTAGGCTCCTGGTGTGCTCACGGTGGGTGCTGGTTCGTGCCTTCAAAGAGGTCGGTGGAGAAAAAATCTCGAACCGCTGAAATGGTGTTCGTCGACCATGAATCATTGGTCCATTTGGTGAGAGAAGGCTAACCCGTATGGTACAAACCAACAGACAGGATAGTATACGCAACTCACAGGTAATTAGGATGCTGGTGACTAAGGTGATATCTTACAACCCACAGTACATCGAACCCTACTGAAAATGCGATGCGACGACTCAGGCCGCTACGAGAAACCATGGCAACCTAGGTTCGAAGTCGAAAACGCCTAGAATTAGCACGCAAAAATCAAACCTGGACCTTGAATGATTGGAAATGTGTCGTGTGAGCCAATCGATATCGTTTCCTGTTGCACCATCGGGTTGGCCTGTTACATATGCTTTGTTTACCTGGGAAGTGTTGGAATTAGGATGCACTGTGGGACGACAAGGAGCCAACGGTGTAAGTGTGAGTTTTAAGGCAACGTCCTGCTATTAAACCATGGGTCCAGTCGTTCATATGTAGGGAAGTATGATGTCTATCACCGACTATTTCGTTTCAAACCAGGTACATCTTTTGTTCCAACGATATTCCCCTCTCGGAGTGCCTTCTTTCAGCAGGAAAACGCGCTATGCCAAACTGCTTGGATTGTTCGAGAATGTTTTGAAGTACATGAGAAAGATTTCTACATATTGATTGCCTTCGACTCCAAAGTCTACAGACACCAGCTCTGTCGAGCATCTGTAGTTTTTGTTACAACTGTAAAAGTGACTGAGGTATCCAACCATGTAACTTACGAGATTTAGAGGATCTGATGGCAATGTGTTGGTACCAGTAGATACTTGACAGATTTAAAAATCTTGAAGGTTCCATGGCTTGCCAGGTAGAAACTGTTTTACCTGAACGTGGAGGACCTATCTCATGTTGAGCATGTGATCCTAATTATTTGGGCCTTCGGCGTATAATGATTTTCTTATCTAATGAAACCACATAACTGAAGACCGATACGTTCAGGCAAATCCACGGAACTTGCTTCCAGCCAGGACTTGACAAGCTATCGGAAGTGGCAAGGTGCACATTGTTCCCGTACAAACCACTGCTGATAGGAGTTGTTTTTAATTATATTTCGCACAACAATTAATAGTTATTTTAACAGAATAACAGGAATGGAAGACTCGTTAAGAAGCTGTTCGACGTCGAAAAATTCTTAGAGCTCTTGCTAACTGACATAGACCTGAAGGGAAATTTAAGTAAAATTACAAAAAGTAATATTTGTGAAAATATGTTTTTGCTAAATCATTCAACCAACTATACACAACAATTACAAGAGTGCGTCGGAGTTTACTCAATAAATGCTACTCAAGCAGGTTACGGAACATTAATTCCGAACCACTCCAATCGGTACACTAGCAAGGAACACAACAGGAGGGATTTCAGAATTACAAGAACAGAACAATTACGTAATACTATACATAGAGAACTGCGATCCACTGAATGATTTCCTTTATTAGACTTTTTAAACTCAAGCAACATTAATTCGAAAGTGCTCCTTACGAACACTTTCAATTTTCCATGTGTCTATTAAATTACGGAAGTCACTTTATAAAAATAAATGAGTATTTAATTTAATTGTATCATGAAATTACTGAAAGCTGTAGCAGAATTCATATCTCAATATGTAATGCACCAAAAGATGACAATAAGTTTGTAACAGAGTCAAACTAGGTTTTTGAACATTGAAATAATGGTTATACTATTTGAATTTATTCATATTTCGGAACATGATTCCTTATTATTCATTACGTAACAGTAAAAAAGTGTCGACGTCGAACTACTAAAGGCTCTACACCATTTATAAACTAGAACACTTTCCTTAATGGGGTTAAACTAACGCATATTTTAAGCCGAACTTTCGGGCTCCACCGGGAGGCTTAGTCTGGGCTATCAAAGCATTATTAAAAATAAAAATAGAATTGTAGCAATGTAAGTTGCTATTTTTAAGAAATCTTTGATACTACTTCCGGACGAAGCCTCCCGATGCACATCAAAAGCTCGGTTAAATTGTGTATTAGTTTTTGGCCATTAACCCTTTAACGGCCATAACGTCCAAAACGTCCGTACATACAAACGACTACAGCCGGTCGAAATGCTTTTCTAGAATGAGTCAGATTTCCTACCTTTACCTTTCTTTACGTTTGCAGGACTTATGAAAGATCATCAAGGGCCACATTCAGTCATCAGTTTTGTTACTAAACAAAAAAAAATAATAACCAACAGACAGTTTTGGGCGTTACTGCATTTACATGATTACATAATGGTAGAGCCATGATCGTTGTACTTCAGAACCGTTCTCTTAAGTGTACTTCAGAATCATTCGCTTAAGTGTACTTCAGAATCATTCTCTTAAGTGTACTTCAGAATCATTCGCGTAAGTCTACTTCAGAATATTTAATATATTTTTCCGTAGCTTCAGGAGTTTACGTCGGTCCACCTCGAACTTCTATTACACGAACCTTTTAAAAATCTCGTGCCAAAGAACTGAAATTCGCAACGTTGTATCTAAGTAACTTTATCATCAACAATTCGTTTTCTCTACAAGAAATATGTACTTTATGTCCTCTTAGATAACGGAAACCGCCAAGTATCAAGAGAAACGTCACATTGATTCACATTATTTGAAGTTTAGACATTAGACGTTTGTTGTACAAAGTCATTTTATCTTCTAAAGAGAAGCAACTGGAAAATTTTCATTGCCTTTCCATAAACTGCTGTTTCTGTTTTTCTAATGCCTGTTACATATGTATGTTCTTTTGCTTGGTGACTCTTTTTCCTGACGAAGGATTTCCTTTTGAATCCGCTGACTTACCGATGCTATGCATTCTTGCTTTGCTTGTGATATTTCGTTAGTTTTTTCCTGTAAAGAGGACCTTTCGATGTCGTGTTACTATACACCTGGTTTATGGTTTCCAATGAAATCAAAGGCATCAGTTTTTCCGGGAGGACTCTAAGTTATTTTTTTTTAATAATACTGGCTTCCAGTGAGGAGAGAGAAAGACCCTAATTTCTTATGTGAAAATCATATTAAGGGCTACGAATTGCAGCACTTTTTCCTCGCTGCTATAATTTTGAACAATTTGCAAAGTCAATAATTACATAGACGAACGGTGACTTGAAAAATTAATAAGTACATATGCACCCATAGGAAATATTCATAGTGTGCACGGTGTGCGGCGAACACCCACAGTGAGTCGAAATTTATTTAACCTTTACTAACGATATTAGATTTTCGGATAAATTTCAAATAAAACTCACCAGTGTTTGCCCAAAAGCTACGAGCAGTGGTTAAAATTAAATTCTCTACACAATATTTTCATTAAAAGGAGAAGGTTCGTTCTTCAATCATATCACATTTCTGCTAATATCTTCGGGTGTGCGGTTTCTGGACAAGACATCCGACACGCTGAAACAACTGTGGTAAAAGCACTTTCTGAATGGCGCTTCAGGCCATGTTTTTTTTTCTGTAGTTTTAAACGTTAGAGCTGTTTCCTCAAAGTCTGCTAGTTAAGTAGAGTACTACTGCAATCTGACGATGCACAGGCAACTGTGGTACAAATGCTCCCTAGGTGGCGCTGCTGGTAGCGTTTTGAGTTTCCTGTGGCTTCAGAAATTAGAGATGATCGCTCAGAGCGTACAATCCAAACAGTGCATCATTTCAATCCCATGGTGCAACACAATTCTAAGGTAAGATAAGAATTTCTCTTATATTTGATAAACCTCAGGTCGTGCAACGATTACTTTTGGATATTTAAACTATATTCTTGTCAATGGTGAAGAAGTGCTTTTCAGTAGAACATCCAGCGGATTGTTGGAGATGAATTTACTTAGGAAATGAAACTGCGAACCCCGTATTCCTTTTCCCCCAATCCTAGTGAAACGTGATTGTGATATGTCTTATTTTCAGTTTTTATGCATATCGGCATATTTCCGTATTGTTGCAAAAGAAGGATCTTGCTGTTTAATTTTTACACAAACTTTACACATAGTGTAGAAAAAGAAATCAAGTTAAAATTGGTTTTGTGGAGGTTTGATAGGAGTGCAATAAAATTCCGTTTCGTCTCTAGAAGTAAAACAAAGAACTAAGATTTCAGATCTTAGATTTACTATTATCCTGTGAATCCTGTCCTAAAAAATTGAATATTACTATATTTGGCATACATCTTTGTTCTTTGATGTGATAAAAAACAAAATGTATAAACGTTCCTTTTGTTCAAACTCAAACGGTGATGCGTATTACCTCAATATAAACTTGTTTCTTTAGTTTCTTAAATCGGTAACGTTATACTCCCGAACATACATTTTGAGAATGTTGATTTTCAAATTTCAGAAAAAATTCCTTCCTTTTAGTAATTCTGAACTTAAACAACTGTATACACATTTTGATGCTGATTTATATAGTCTGGAAAATATATGCTCCAAGATGAGCTTTTCTCTAAATTATAATATTAAATAAAGAGTTGAATCTAATTTGTATTTGACACTAATTTCATAGTAACATTAAGTATATATTATTATATATGTACAAAATATACTATCTATACATGTGATAAAAGCAAACCACGTCTTCAATAAGCAAATTAAAATCATTTTATTTACAAATTAAAAGCGGTTAAAAGCAGACTAGCGCTTTCGGGGATCTTCCGTCCCTATCTACTGGTCAATGCGCCACGGGATCCAACAGAGTCAACCCTTATATACTTGATAACACGACCCATCATGCACCACGTCACCAACAGACCATGATGTCACAGTATAAGCACAAATTGTAAAATTTCAATTCCAAAATCAATATAACATAAATATAAGAATACAAAATATTTACAAAAATGTACTATTCCGATGTTTTAAAATTCCTCATGTGTCAAAGTCTCTTGTGGAGCAACCATCTTTCGCCAAGGTCTTGGTACAAATGTGGGGAGATCTAAATTACAACAGTTGTCTCCGTATGCAATAATAGATAAACTTTCTGAAAAGAAAACAGTCTTTTTGTTGACATTGGAGTTCAAGATTTTAACATTCTCACAAACAGGGCTGTAACCACCCTGTTTAACAGCTATAGTAAAGGCAGTATTAATATTTTCTGTCCGGAGTGTGTACTTGTGTTCACCCAACCGGGTATTCAGAGTCCTAATTGTAGAATCTATATAAAATTTGTCAATAACACCCGAATCCTCATGGGGGAGCGGAATGCAGTATACACCATATTTCATGAGTTTGGGTACTTTATCTCTGTCATTTCTCAGTAAAGTAAATACATTTTTAGTGCAAACTCCAAATGTCAAATTATGTCTATGGCATAACTTCTTGAGGGTGCTAACTATTGGAGGGAGATAATCCACCTTTCCAACGTATCTAGTGATTTTATTGTCCGTGGACAAGGTCGTGAATCTCAACCTGGTGAACCTTCTCAATAGACCGGGAAAGTAGTGCTCTGGGTAGACGAAGATCCGTGCCAAAGTTGAGGCCTTGCATTCCGAACTACACTGCCGGACAATTGCTAAGGACGGATGACAATAGCAACGATAGCAACCATAAAATGAAAGGCAGGGAAATATGGAATTTAGCATAAATGCGGGCTACAGTAAGACGTGTTGTGCGTATGCAAATTTTGGATTCCGGAACTTGTTCGTACCGTCATAGCGCTGATAAGAGATATAAAGGATTTGACGCGTATTAAGTATTGACTGTTGTTGTTCAAACGCAAAGATGAAAGGGAAAGAATCAATTGCCGAACTTGCAATCTTCAGTATGTCTTCCCGACATCACCTAGATGATTTTACGCGTGGCCGTATTATTGGCAAGATTGAAGAAGGGCGAAATATAACAGATGTTGCCAAGGAGTTCAATGTCAGCCACAGTGTTGTTTCAAGGCTTTGGAAATCATTTCAAACAAATGGAGAGTGTAGCAATCGTCACGGGAGAGGTCGTGTTTGAAGTACGACACCTGCAGAAGATCGGTACATAGTGCTATCAACAAAAAGACACCGGCGCAGCACAGCTAGTGAGGTAGCAAATCAGTTTTTGGCTGCTACTGGCAAGCGGATCTCCCGAAAAATTGTCGCCAGACGTTTGCATGAAGGAGGACTATACGCCCGCCGTCCTGTTGTGTGCATCCTTTGTCCAGACGTCACCGTACGGCCCGTTTGCAATGGTGCCATCAACATAGCAATTGGACTGATAACAACTGGTCTGCTGTCCTCTTCTCAGATGAGAGTAGATGCAGTCAATCGTCTGATTGTCGACGACAACTGATCTGGCGTGATAGTGGTACTGCGTATTGTCCATCAAACATAGAGGAAAGGGACCGATATCCGACATGTAGTGTCATGGTATGGGCTGGCATCATGATCAATGGCCGTACGTCCCTCTATGTGCTTCCAACTAGGACTATGACTGGCCAACGATACATTAATGATGTTCTGCTACCTCATGTTTGCATGTTCCGTGGTGCTGTCGGTGATAGATTCATTTTCGTTTACGACAACGCAACATGTCATCAAACAGTCGCTGTCCAGGAGTGTCTCGAGAGCGAGGATATTCAACGCCTTTTATGGCCAGCACGTTCTCCAGATCTGAATCCCATAGAAAATGTGTAGGATGCTTTGGGGAGGAGTTTTGCTGGTCGCCAATGCCCTCCAATAAACAAGGACACCCTCATTCGTGCACTGACAGAGGAATGGGATAAATTTCCCCAACAGCTGCTTGATAATGTTGTGCAAAGCATGACACGACGTGTGGAATCTTGCATCGCCCTCCATGGTGGCCATATCCCGTATTGACATCTTACGCCGGAACGCCTGCGGACGCTAATTGCATTTTTATCACGTTTATGTATTCTGCACAAAATGGCCTGTTTGTCTCTTGAACACGTTCCAAAGCCTTCTGGATTTCAGAGCACAATAAATTGTCTTTCTTGTAATGGCCTGGCATTCTGACATTATTTTATTTCACTTGGCATCCAAATACACTTACTTTTTTATGCGCTATATAGCCGTTTATGATCCGTCCTTAGCAAATGTCCAGCAGTGTAGTAGAACCGGCAACAAACTGATACAACCGGCACGGGAAAATATTACACAGTTCGTCACTGCTGCCCCAACGCCGTTTATGATGCAGAATGGTCACTCAAAGACATCCTCGTGTAATAACGGTTATCCCTCAGCGTTGTCTGTGTACGACTCAAAGAACCTTATTTTCGTGTCCTACGTTCTTCTTCGTACCATTCTCTATGCACTATTTCTACGACGGACACACTACGCCACAGATGACTGTCAGTCTCCTGAAAAGAAGCATTCAATCTCTCATGCCGGTTATCGGACCTTGTCGAACAGGCTGATGTTACTATTCGACTATTTCACACGACATCAGGGCACCCTTACCAACTGCTGTCCAAGCATTGATATACCAACCGATTGAAGCAGTGCTTTTAATAGGAAACCGCTAGTTTACGATCTGTGACGTTGAGCAATCTGATCAGTATGCATGCGGAACTCATGCACCTATAACACTGAGATGCTATACATTTATGTGATATTGTGTGATCACGACATCCTTGAAAAATAAAAATTGCGTAGCCTCTTCTTCTACGTCTTCTGTTTTTTTACTCTTAACAAAAGTGTTTGAAATTTATTCAAATCTACAGCTCCCGTACTGATGCAATTGGCTTTTCTTTCGTTTTCCGTTTTTTTTTAAATCAAAGAAGATCCTACAGTTGTTTTTCCAGCTTTGGGGGTTTCCTTCTTTTATTCGGAATATACGAGAGTTATTAAATAAATCTCTTCAGCTTAAAATGTAATAAGTAAAAGCCAGTTTCTATAAAACCTTTGTTCTCCAATTTTAGTCTAAATAAGACAAATTCGAAAACATTTGTTAAAATGGTATCGATTCATATAAAGGATGGATACCGTTTTAACAAATGTTATGGGTGAAATGTAAGAAATGATCATTAAAGTTTACAGGTGCAAGACAGAATAACAGGCTCCTTAGTTTACAGCCGACGATTTGTAAAGTGATTGTTTGTCTCCTTGCTATTACTACCAAATTATACAATCATTTTCATTTAGCACATTCTTGTAGCATAGCGGATATTTCCAAAAATATGTAATTTGCCAGAATTCGTTAATATTCTACGTATCAAATATGTGTAAAAATAATTATGTAAGACTCCGAATGTTATATTCCCCTATTAAATTATGCGAATGTTTTCTTATTCTTGCCATGCAAGTTGCATGGCTATCTGCCACAATGAACTTGCACGGTATATTGTACTTCGGTTTAATAAAAAATGTGGAGAAAGTTTACAAGTGCAGCAAGGAAGATTTTTACACAATGGAGTTTTTGTCCTCCTATTGCTGTGAGCAGCTATACCCCTACGTAAAATTTAACTACTACTATTTTTTAATATATAGTTTATTTTTATTATATATTATTTAAAATTAAAACTTATGATTTTTACCTTATTACATATCTATTGTATCGTACGTAGAAATGCATCCAGAATGAAAATTTCTAACGAAATACTTTTGCTGCTATATCAATTAGTTACAGTAAGCACAAAGACACTTTCTCCTAACAGTCTCATAAAGTGTTGTCTATATGTACGTAGCTCTCATTTGGCGAACTGATGTTAATTCTTCAATATCCTAATATAATTACGCATACCAGGTGATTCCAGCCAGTGTATTTACACTATGCTATAAAACACAAAGCATAAGACCTTATGGGAAAATAATCCGGGTCATTTATACAGAGTGTTTTAATAAAATGTTTACCAAGCTTTTTCTCTCAGAAAGGTGGCTTTAACAACTGTAAAGCGTAAATAGAATAAGAGGTCAAAGAATTAAAGCAAATAAACAATGATCACTCGAAATAAAATCAACATAATGTTTCGTGGCATACATCTGATAAGGCTACTTTTTGTTTAGCTTTGGAAGATAATTGCATACGCGTATTATATCCATTGATACAAAGTCGTTGCTCGGGTAACGGCGAAATAATATTTCTCTAGTCTCCCCAAGTATGGTTCTTAATATTGTAGTGCACCTGAAACTATTCTAAAGTTTTGGGTCTCACTGATAATGAGAAAAGTACGATTTGTTTGTGTACTTACACAAAATTCTTTGTGACAGCAAGTGCGTAATGTAACTAAATGAAATCAGTCACTCTTGCTTTCAATACCATTTCTTCAGTATCAACAAATTACATCACATGCAGTCACTTCATACCGCACCCATTTCAGGAGCACTCACATTTCCTAAGCTTATCAAAAAGGCTGTTCAAGCTAAGGAAACTAAGTAGCAACTTAATATGTGGAACAAACTCTTACAGAAGCATGAAAATAAATATCTCTCCAATTAAGAGGAAAAATTTTGGGAAAATAAATTTTAGATAAATGCCATGAAACTCACATATTACCAAGTTTTCTTTAGTAAGAAAAATTGTTTCATGTTCTTGATATTTTATTTTAATTTTATTAAATCTTCAGTCTTACTTATAAATATATTATAATGTACAGGATTCAAAGACTATAAAACTTACGAGATGCAGTTCAATAAAAGAATAATTAGACACATATATGTTCTTTTACCTAAAATCTTAGCTCCTTAAGAGAAAATTTAGTTCCTTTAAGGGCGGTTTAACGCCTGTTGTTCCAGTAAGAGTTATTACAGTGAATCCGGATGTAATTTCCCTGTACTTATGTAAATACTTTTTGAAACCAAGATTGCTATTAAAATTCATGGTTGCCAAATCGTAATGTAAACATTAACGTCATAAACAATATTACGACATAAAGATGAAAACTTCAGCACACGTTTTACCGGTAAAATGTACTACATATTTTTCATCTGACACATCTCTATGTACTTTTAGATAATTTGTTACACTTGCAGTATATGTAACAAAATTTATAAATTTTAGGAAATATATAGGTGGGATTCAAAGTTCATGTGTTGTGTATTTATAAAGGACATAGTGGAGACGTTACCTAAATCTGTGGTTTCCAAATCTTTCGGTACTGCGAACACTGTTTTCGAATTTAAGCCATGGACCTCTAATTTTGAAACATTTGATATCTGTATGGTAGTTACCAATGAGAAAGAGTTTTCTAGAGGAACTGTAGGGTAGCAATTAACAAATGAGTCATTTTAGGTATAATAAAAACAGACAATACAGTTCGTGATTTCACTATATGGAAAAATGATAATGATTTACTTAAGAAGAAAATACACGAGTATGACAATTTTACTCTCTTCTATTAAAAATGTTCAAAATATGACATGTCCATCAACTACTCAACCTAAAAGGGACGAGAGATATTACGCTTCTTTTTGTCACCAGCCAGCCTTCACACACCGGGTCCAATATTTGCTAATTTTAGTCACAAATCTGCATTAATATCGAGCCCGTTTCTATGCTTTTTCTTCATTTATCTAAATACAGAAAATATTTGTTCACAAAGGTATGTGGAACAAAATGGAAGTAGACGTTTCAAAGCTCTTTCTCTTAACTTCAGCGGCGTCAAGGTCTTATACGTTCTACCTGAAACCGTGTGTATTGAAAACACGGCCCTGTTTTAAATCGTGAAAGAGTTACGGATCTTAAATTACTTTTCTTTCACTTAATTACTTTTCCTTTCTTCAATTGTATGTTGAAAAAATTATAAATTCACCGTTCGTAGAATGGGCCACACTGGTAGTAATAAATAAAAAATGTAGTGCTAATAGGCATTTGCCAATAACAAGCTCCTCCAATTGCTGTAGTAGAACTTCGGCAAGAATGGCAGATAATAGTGGTCCCATAGGGACACTGCCCTGTTGATCATAAATTATATTGTTGATACGAAGAAATGACTTACAATGGACTTGTCTTATAATGATCAAATATATTCAATTCCAAATGGTGAAGCCAGGCCTTTTTTTTTGATTGGAGGTTTAACGACCACCGTGAGCAACTCAATGGGCTATAAGCAGTCGCCCGTCCCTAACTTAGGGTCACTGGTTCCAGGGAAGGGAGAGAGCCAGTGCCGTAAGACAAACAGCACATCCATGCCTGACCGGGATTCGAAACCGGACCCCTTACGGGCGAATGATCAGAGGCCAGCGCCTTAGACCACTGCGCCACCGGGGCGGCACCAGGCCTTGGACAGTTAATTTTGAATAAACTAGATCGTGTACTTGTTGAACAGGTACATTGGGAAATAAAACTATAGCATCTAAAGACGACACGGGAAAAACCATGCCTTTAGGTTGGAATGAATGTACATTCATGGGCCTGTACAGAACCAGAAACTGAGTAGGATGACTATGTAATCAGGGTCTTCAAGTGATTAGAAAGGGCTTTTTTCAAGCTGTCGGTTTAGGTTTTCATAAGCAGAAATACGAAGGCGTAAGTGATGTCCAAGTTTATGTAATTTTAATTTTCCGAAACGTTTGAGCACTCGGGGTCCAAAAACTGGATGTAGACAGGTTGAAATAACTTGCGGAAGAGCAGACTGATTTTTAGCCTGCTAATTACAGTGACGGTTGAGAGTGTAGGGTCTTTGGGGACAGCAGAATGAGGAACATTAAGTAAAGTTTCAAGCATTTTAATAGATAATCCGTCTTGTCAGGTACAATAATTTCAGAGGCCTTATCAGCCACAACAAGAAAGAGCTTAGATTACTACTAAGTAGTCATAATTGCTTCTGTTCCTCCGCTAATATCTTATCATTAGGATAATTTACTCCAGTTCGATTTTAGCGAATGATAGTTTTAGTGATAATATGATGTGCAAAATCCTGTTCAGGAGGAGGAAGAGCAGTTATTATAGATTTAACCTCAGAGGTAATCATGAAACGATTATGGTTTTACGCTGGACAGGCGTACGTTGAACAACGGTTGAGGGCCTGGCACTACAAATAAGTTAACGCTATATTACTGAGAGGTATGCAAGGTTACAAAGTATTAGATGATTTGTGATCAGAAAAAGTATGCATTTGTTGTCCAAATCCAACGCCATAAGATTACGAAGTTTGCCAATGCAAGTAGAATTAAGTTTTTGAAGTTCAGAGTCAGGAATAGCCATGAAGACCTTGAGTTTCATGTCCAGAAGGATAGGATGTATTCCTGCAGCAAAGTGTTGAAAAATAGAGTAAGATCTACGGTTAAGGTAATCAATGTATCGCCTTTTATTTTGAATATCGGAAAGAAAGCGGCGTTGCTGTTCATTCCTCAGTATATTGTAGTCATATATTGTACAATATGTAGTTCGGATACTAAGAAACTTTGGGATCAGGTTTAAATCCTAATAATTAACTAAGAAAGTCAAGGGTGAGGTTTCAATTGCCAGTGTACGTCGTGTTCTGCAAAACGCTCTAAAGCTGTCGTCCATAGTTAAACAAATATAACAAAAAGTTGACATACCATATAATAGCGGCTCAAATCAGAAGATGAGTGATTTCGGGGAATAGAACATTCAGTAATTAGAACGCCCTCTGTTACGCGATTAAAAGGTTTAAAATTTATTAGGTTAAAAATGTTAAAAAGCACATTAGATCTTTCGTTTCCACATTGGGATCATCCTCAGATGTGAAGAGGACACATTAAACACTGGTAAGGGATATATATACCGAACAAGTATGTAAAATATTATGCCAGCTACGTGAAATACCGTGACATAATGCATGGTAATGATATAATACAGAATAAATTTACATAGTTTTCATTATCTTCTATGAGCAAGTGTGTGAAAAAAATCACTGAAGAAATTCGAAAGTTTTTTTGTGTTTGTTTCCAGGTGTAACCACCATCGTGTTCAGCTGAATAGTTCATGTGCAGCCGTGGTTTCTGATATAATTCTACTTGCACAATAGAAAGGAAAGATCTAGTCTGGTGTGACAAACGCACGATCTATACTACATTAGAGATTAGACCTAGGACCCGACTCCGACGATTGGTCAGTAGCGAACAAATGACAAATGTGACAACGGAGTCACTAATTTGTTCTCAAGAACCTTACTTCTGAAATTCCACAGATTTGTTCATTTATTCCTCCCGGTCGATGTAAGAAACACTTATTATATGCTTTAGCCCTTGAGTGTCATCTTAGGATTAGCTTCGATGCAGTTAATGTACAAGCGACTTTAACTTCCATCGATAATATGATTAGTTTGTTGTTTTAACTTCTTTATCTACTTCTTAAGCTGAAGTTTTTTCAACATGCACATTTAGATATGCCACAGAATCTGTCACAAAAGATCCCAAGAGTGCAAGAATATTTTTTTGTATTTAACGCACGAAAGTGTATTTCTAAAATGTTCAAATTAACATTTGTTCATATTTTCGCCAAAGACATTAATAGTATGAAATATCACGTCTATTTTACATGAAAATAAGTTTGGACGAAGATCACAACTGGATTTATAACATATGTATTTTCGTTAAACGAAATATCCTTGAATATTATTAAAACTGTTGTATTGCATTTCTATTTTCATGTTTTGGAATCAAAAGTGCAGGAGGTGATTAAAACAAAAAATAATTTTCGAATAAAAAACAAAAGGAAAAACGAGAATTTAATTTCGCATTGAGATAATAGTTATATTTGTAATAAAAATAAAGGCAATTATTCCATCCTTTGATTGGAGCCTGTTTAAAATGAAGAACAAGGTCATTATTCAAGTTTCTCTATATTCAATCTAACCATATCATATCGCGTAACTAAATCTTGTAAAACACTGGCATTATTCGCCAAGAAATTCGGTGAAGGACTATAATTGATTCACATGTTTAAAACATTGGTTTTGCAACAAACGTGAAACGTCATATTTGTACATAATGGCTCCAAACCTTTTGCCATCGCGTAACCAAAAAAAAAAAAAAAAAAGCGAAAAATAAAAAAAAATAAAAATTGAGGGCAGAATGTACGTTTTAACAAAACGCACATTCTGCATTGCACATTTTATTACTGATATTAGCGTAAGTCTCCGATATCAGTAATCACAAACAAGTAAAGTTGAAAACCTCAGTTTTCCGCAAATTTTACACATGAGTTTACAGACACGCTGAAACCAAACACCGAAAACCAAAAAGCTGAATCCTGACACGAAAGACGCTTTAATAATACGTATTCGCTTTTAATCTAGTGATGGTTTTTTTGAGCCTTTAGTTTGCAAATTTATGAAAAAATGAAACATAGTTCACTACTTATTTGTGCTCAAATTTTGGTAATGTATTTTAAAAAATAGTTTAACGACTTTTTCAATAAAAAGAAAAAGGGAGCAATTCATAAATCTCACACGTAGCAAGGTTATGACAGTAAAATTTCAACAAAAATTTTGACACTTGAAAAATTCATGTGTGTTTGTTCCGGTAACTTTTGACTAAAATGGAAACCATTACTGAAAGTTTGCTAATATGAAACTACTCATCTACAAACCTTCAGTAAAATATCGCAAACAAGAAATAATTATTGTAACACAAAATGTTTCTTTAATTTTTCCTTTCTTCATCATAATCCAGAGAAGCGATTAGATTAATCGCTAGATATTAGATATCATGTTGCCGTAAAAACACCAACACTGCAATGAGCAGTCGAAATTTAGATTCATAAGAAAGATACATTTTGAGACTAAGGTAATTGAGTAAAATTAAACTGTTCATACATTAAGGTATGTAAGGTCAGGTGATGCGTAACATCACAGCCTCTCCTTGAGAAATGTCAACCCCACCTTCTCGTGGTGCATCCTGTTCCCACTAAACGGGCTCTGACGACCGCCAATAGCGGTATATCTATACCATCGGGATTAGAGGAAAAGCTATCCCACATTCACCAACCCGCTTGATGGGACAGGAAAAGACCCCAGAACAAGACCAAATGGGAGATGTTGGGATGAAATTCGAAAGTATGCGGGAGTGACATGGAGGAGACTGGCACAAGACAGACCGTTGTGGTGGAAACTTGGGGAGACCTTCGTCCAGCAGTGGGTTCCTAATGGTTGACAATGATGATGATGACATTAAGTAAAATGAAAGTGTTCAAACGTAGGTGAGGAGCTTGCTTTTCTTAAGGAGTCAAAAGAGATGAGACAGTCCTTTGAAGTCGCTACTGGTCTCGTGGTTTTGGTAAAAAAAATACGAAAACCTTTTACGCTTTTATTATAACACATAATTATAGCGAGTTTCAACATTTTGTAATAAGAAGGCTTGTGGGTATATTTGTCAAGCCAAATTTTGCCCTTTTATGCTGTTTCATTTCGTCTGCGTATGGAGTCAATTAAATATCGGTATATGGTTTGGGCATATATTAGCCCATATTCGAGGAATGGCACCCCCCAGCTCTTGAAAATGCGATGGTAGGTGACACAGTTTCTTGCTGCCGCTTTCGACTTCATCCCGTAATGGCGACAATAATGGATTAGAACGCACTCTTGAGTTGAGTTTCGATGATTGAGAAAGCCAATGTAGCAGGGAAAAGTCTCAGTAATCCTTCTGAAAACATTCGCATACAATGTAAACACAGTGACATGGAGTATTCTCCTGCTGGAAGAGACATCTCCATTGGGATATACCCAACAAGATAGAAGGTTTTACCATTAATTCACCTGGGTTAACTTGATCGGCAACGGTTTTGACATACCTTTCGGTGGTAAGACATTGCCCCACACGAATCAAAGGGCTCCAGCACTCCAACGATAACATGCCGCATGCCATAACGTTGCTTCATTTAGCTTGAGGAGTAGTGACAATGCAAGTTGGGTCCATGCTTTTATGCTGCTCGTTCTCCATATCTTCACAATTCCATCTGCTTGGTGCAGTTGCAGCCGTTATTTGCAGGACCACATTATTCTTTTCCACTCATTCATTGTCCACTTGTGTTCTGATGGAAATGAAAGTGTTCCTTCTTGTTCGCTGCAGAGAACAATGACTTACCTACAGGCCGTCTGCTTTTTGTAGCACATACGATCAAACGCACGGCAAACTGTACGTAAAATTACCGTCGGACTTGGACCCTAATTCAGATTATATGTAATCATAAGAATTGTTGCCCGTCTGTTTGACTGAACAAGCCTGCCTGTTCTCAGCTCAGCTCGATAATTCCGTACCCATTGACGACCACAAACCTTGTGCTCAGTCCGGTTTTTTTACCGGTGGTCCACTGTCTGTAAACTTTAACAACCGGTGCCTTCTATCATTTCACAAATGTAGATGTTTTACTGCTGCTTGCACAAATGCTTTAAACACTTACGATTATTGAACGTCCAAAATCTAGCAGGTCGAGTCTTTTTTCATGATTTCTTGCTCAATGTACTTCATTAGTCTCTGAAGGCTTTCAGCCTTTCCTTTTTATACCGATTCAACATTCTTGCGTCAGCAGCATTTGCAGTGTAGCTACTTTACATGAAATGGTTTTGTGCTCATATTTATTTGGCTACTCGGTGTATAAAGTGTTTTTTCGATCATAGTTATCAACATATCGCGTAAGACGGAGCGACGATCTCGAACTGGCGGTTAGCGCACGACTGACTGTTCCCTGTTATTGGTCACCTTTTTTCGCATTCTAATTTCCCTTTGGATACATTCTGAGATCTCGCAGAATTTACTTCTATCGTCAGATATGGGATACAATGCAGTGGCCTCGGCATGCGTTTACTCTCACAAACTCGAAATCGTATGATAAATAAGGATACAAATCAGGCTTATATTTTATAAAGGGATATCACTGTACATGCACGTTATGAATGATTATCAGTAGAAACTCCCTGCAATTAAGATATATCAATATAGAAACATCTATGGAATTCACTTAACTGCCATTATTATCATCTAAGTACGAAATTACTCTGATATTCTATGTCGATCTTTCTCTTGTTCTCAGCATTGTCTGGTGTGATTATTTCAGTTTCGAAAATATCCAAACGCATAATCTCGAAACCGATTGCAACTTCTAATTACAGAACAAAATAGAAAACAATTGACATAGGGGAAAACTAATTTCGCTTCAGTATTTACGTAATCATCATCGTTTTCAGCCATTATCAACCCACTGCAGGATGAATGTAAAAAATATCGTAATCAGAGAGAAATATGATCCACAATGCCATAAGCAACGGGTTGTTTAATGAAGAAAAAGTAACTGTTTTAATGTTTCCTTCAGCTTAAATGCTCCGCAAGACGGGATGCCGAAAAGACATTGGATTTTCTTATCAATGATGGAATCAGGAGAAATTGTTTCATTGAGGTATTCTGAACAACGGACACGCCACCTAGCTCACAAAATTTCTGACGTTGATGTTCCATCTTCGTTCAGCTTTCCAAACAAAAATATGATGATTATACCTTAAACTACCTTTAAAAACCCGATGTTACAAATTAAATTAAAATGTTTTTTCCCTGTTTGAATTGGTTTATCAATTTCGAAAAACGGTGGTTATCAGACTTTACCAAATCAGGACGTTAAACATAATTTTTTTTTGTTCCTATAGCAATTGAAAGACAACTATGAGCAACTCAACGATCTTCAGGCATGTCCCAGACATGAATTTAGGGCTACAAGTTCCAGTACGGAGAGTGAGCCGCACGGCAATATAAGCGAACCAATCATGTCACTCCTGGTATTTCAACATGGACCTATCTCTGGAGGGCGGTTGGAACCCTGCGCCTGATACCACTACGCTAGTGAGACGCGGGGGAGGGGGGCGATTGTTCAGAAGATCACTCCTCCCTTCGGTTTGGAATTATAATACAAATATACAAATAGGAATCCAGTGAGAGTGCACACGTTAGAAATCCCACTTCCGTTTTAATCGCAAGCACAAAACAGAGATCTTGCACGAACAACACCCTCATGCACGAAATAAAAATGTACTGATGGTTCTTTTTTTATTTTGTGGGTAAACTGTATTTATATTTCTGAGTATTTTAAAATGATGTATCTTTTTAAAATGGTAAATGCGTGGAATAAAATTTATTACTAGTATTTAGAGAGTACCTGATGTCTTTGTAAACAATGGACTGCAAGAAACCCAAGAAATAGTTTTGAAAAAGAATCGCATCTTACCGTAGGTAAAGAATTTCTGTGTGCAGCGATCTCTGCAATAAGATTTTCTTGTGATTCGCGGACGATGAGTCAGTGTCGCTGCTATTCGTCTTCAATTTGGCACCTTTCCTTAGCAATTTAGTGAAAATATTAATTTCCCACTCGGCTTGCTCCACCCTTCCTGTCAAATGATAAGCGGTTGCCAACACATAGCAAATCGTGAAACACGTGTAGCGATTCTGAATCACACAGGATATTAGATAATTTATTGTTATTGAGCAGTGCGCAGCATCGATAGTAAAACAACTGTAGCGAATTAGTAAGTGGCATACAAATCTTGTAGAGAAAAAACAAGTGTCATGAAATATTCTTGCAGTGAATTAATAAATGGCATTTGGAATTAGAAGTATTCTCGATGAACAGAAATTAATATTTTAAAGACACATTTGTATACTATTTCCAATGACTTATGTGTAATGGAGAATTTACAAAGAACAACAACAAGCCTGAAAGGCCGTTTTAAAACAAACCCTAGTGCGCTGTTTAACAATTCAAGCGAAATAAAAGGCTTTGACGGAAGGAATTTGAATTATTCAGCAGTTACTAGGTTCAGGGAGCCTTTCACCAATATCGATATCTTAAAGTTTTTTTTTTTCAAACTACATTAGACTAGATTTCAGCGATTTCGAAAACAAAATTTGCGTTATTGGCAAGCTTAGAAACATTATACCCTCAATCGAGACTGTGAAAGAAAGAATTATGAATTAAGATGTTCTCAGATGTGATACAGAAAAAACGATTGTACTTTATTACTTGTATTTTTTAAATTCTTATTCTCTATGACATTCCGTTCCAGGAACAGAACATTTTAATGTTTATCTATGTAAATATTTTGATCTTGGAGCGTAAAGTTCACAGCGGAGCCAGACCTTTGCGAAAACCCTGTGACCTTTGCGATAGCAACTCTATTACTTTAATATTATAAGGAAACCACAGGTCAGATTTAGACTGTTTACAGATTAGGAAGTTACGTC
Organism: Macrothele yani; assembly: GCA_039090855.1. NCBI lineage: Eukaryota > Metazoa > Arthropoda > Arachnida > Araneae > Macrothelidae > Macrothele > Macrothele yani. Next base: position 32,150,311 of record CM077034.1, read on the forward strand.
ATTAAAGATATTGGTTCGCTCCTTTAGTGACGTCTCACTAATGAGCTAGAATTCTTGTTGTCTTCTATAGTTGTCGTTCATCACATCAAACACAATTTTGAAACATGTCTTCTTTTTACACTGTCATCTATAATATTTTTTTTAAGTTCTTATTTTCCTTTCATTTTAAAAGTTTAACCTTTGCTAAGAGAATAATTTCTGTTCATGCAACACGAATATATAATAATGAAGTTAATTGCAATGCTGTACAACTGTTCCATGATAAAGACATTAATACTCGTCGAGCATGAGTGCATTGTTCTCTCTATTCTTCTACAAAGAAATTTCAAATATTTGTCTACTTGTAAGACGTGTAGTGCGTAAGACGTTACAGATACGTAATTAAAACTTACGTTTGCTTGTGGTAGTTTCCTTCTGGACACCAGTGCGCTTTTATGTAACTGTTTTAAAAATTTGAAAACTGCATGTCCCTATTCGAAAAATTCTGATTTTAATTCCTTCGACTATATGATACTTCGTGTTTAATGGTAATTCGCGCAGATTTGTCACATTTCATTTCAACGTAGAATCAAATTTTGTTTTTTATTTCTGTTTTTTGATCTTTGTTCTCAGTGATTTCCAATACAGCTGTTCTTTTCCGTTGTTTTCGGAAAATCGTTTCGGTTAACATGCGTTCAGTGTGTTACGTGCGCTCTTTCGTAAGAGTAGCAAAAATTGAAAATTTATGAGTGTCCTTCTCATCATTAGCAGCATAGTATAGATTTACGAAGATCGGTTTTAATACATTGCAGTTGTCCTTAATGATTTCTTCATTATGAAAATTTAAAAAGATGCCTTAAGATGTTCTAAATGCTCAGTAGCATGGACTGTAAATGTCAACTCCAGATTTTTACTTATTACGAATGGAACATTCAGTATTTAGAGGGCAATTTATAAATAAAGGTAGAAAGAAAAATCAAAGGACTGAGAAATAAGATAAGTTATAATTTGAAAGTGTGTTTGGCCTATGCGATATGCTTTAAGATTTACAGCTTAAACCGGATAAAATTATTGCACACAAATGGAAAACCCGTTATTTGAAGATGTGTTGCAGTCCAAATAAGCTTGCAGTATTTCCCTCAAAAAATAATATACATTCAGAAGCAGTTTCGACTGAGTTTACTTTTAGCCACTTGTCATACGACATTTACGTTGAGCTTAACTGCTCCTATCTTTAAAATTACATGATATAGTTTTAATAATAAAAGGCCGAAAACTTAGTTGTACGAACGTATGTTTGTCATAAAGGAGGTAGCAATTTTAAACAATAATGATTACACTGGCATTGCGCATTGTTCTTCCTCGACTATTTCTTCGCTTTACTTATTTATTGACCAACTGATATATGGGAAATAAGTAGACAAAAAATCAGAGGTGACCTACATAGGCTTCTTGGTACTAAAATGGGACATAAAATTATAATAAGTTCTTAAACTTATGTTTTTGTGTTCTTCTTTAGAAAATTACTGTTAAGAATATTTTCATGATACTAGAGCAGCTTCCAAAGATTGCAGACCATATTTACTTCATTTATCCCCAAAATCAACAAACCATTAAGACATCAATGATAATGAACTCTTCTTTTATACCCTCAATAACACAGAACGCAGATGCATTTAGAATAAACACTTTGATAAACGGAGCTATGAAAAACATCAATGATTAGTCCATAATTTCAATGGTTGTGCCATACGAAACAGAAACAGAATTTTGACATTTGCTTTCGCTGGGCTTATTCCTCTAATACTGTCAAATACCCATCCCCTTCATTGCAAATGAGAGGTATATACATTATATTACGGAATAGGGGATTCTTAAGGGCAACCGGATATGAGTTTCTTTGAAATACCAATCAAGTCCTTGAAAATAAAATATCCTTTAATCAGACGGCTCTCTTTCTTTCTCTCTCTCTCTCTCTCTCTCTCTCTCTATATATATATATATATATAGAGAGAGAGAGAGAGAGAGAGAGAGAGAGAGAGAGAATTTCCAAATTATCTCTGAGTAATGATACCGAGAAGTGTTTTCTCCCGATATTTGCTTTGCTCTGGAATCATTCCCGCTGTATGTGGTTCATGATTGTCAAGTTGATTGTTTTTGATGATTTTGCTCGCTATAGGAATCAGCCCGGCGGGAAATCGTCTTATTATATTTTAAATGACTTCTTAAATGAATGTGATTGCTTTAGCTGAATAATATACCGTCAGTTTTGCTTTCACCTTATACAGCATTTCGTTTGTGTTACGTTATAAGTTTAGAATTTTATTACAACATGTCAAAATTCATCCTGCTTCTTGTTAGATTTCATATTCATTGGAATATCATTTATCAAACTTTCTATGTTTTCCTGAGAGTTGGTGTGCTCGAAATCAGATCAGGTACGACTAAAGAGTGACTATCTCCGTTTTTTTCCCCAATGCATGTATCACGCACTTCTCCGGTTTGCTTACAATTAGATGAATGTGATTTACTTAATATGCTTTGTTTTTTCCTGCAATTAAGTTGAGTATTATCAGTTCTAATCTACATGTATTTCCCTATTGCAATTACCACGTACTTCTCACTTTTGCTTACAGTTAGAAGAATATGACTTACTTAACATGCAATTAAGTTGAGTATTATCGGTTCTTATTATTAGTTCTAATCTCCGTTTATTTGCCCATTGCAATTATCATGTACTTCTGCGCCGGTTTGCTTAAAATTAGAACAATACGACTTACTTAATATACTTGGTCTTTTCGTTCAATTAAGTTGAGCATTATCAGTTGGTAATATCAGCTTTATATTAAGAAATAAAGCAATACGGTAATGTTAAAATGTGTAGTTTTCTAATTCATCAGATTTTACACGAAATAATTTGGAAAATGTATATGGCATATCTCAAGACGTGAGTTCGTTTCACGCAAGTAGATTCTAGCGCTCTTTGCCCAGTGTGTTTTAGAACTGGATAAAGTAATTGGCTAAAGAGAGCAAGCACCTTCCACTATATAAGTGCAAATGTGTTTGTGAGTGGCACGATATCTAATGACATAAATTACTTAAATCATTTGTAATTTGTACGCACTATAATATTTTTTCTTCACTAGTGTGATTTATAAGTTATAGGATCTTAAACTTGGCATAAAACGTTTTATCTTTCTGAATAAACATGACATCCGAAGACAGATTTTTGCCTACGTTATGAAAACCCTACAATTGGGAGAAAAACGGAAGTGTTTGGAGTAGTATCCAATATTGTGCGGCATAAATGTACCTAAAGCATTTGTATAATAAGAATAAGAATACATGTTTGATGGACACATTTCTAAAATAATATCTTTACATGTATACGCTGGCTGTCATTCCTAACAAAACATACATACTGTTAGATATTTTATTACCTTTGTAAGCTGCTTCCAAACTCGAAAGCTAAGGAGACACTTTCTTTGTATGTGACTTTCAGCAAAGGGAGCAGAACAGCGTTTTCAGGTCCCAAGCAGAAGTTAATAATATCAATGCCGCTTATCTCTCTCTGACTACAAGACATATACCGTCTCTGATGTATTGTAACAAATGTTCCTTATCAACTATTGATATTGTGGAAGCCCAAAGAATCGCGGACTACCTAATGGAAGATGTTCATGCGAGAGAAGAAATATGTAAGACAGCGGAATTGTTTAAAATAAAAGTAAAAACATAATGTATAATACATTACTTACAATGAATATATGGTACTATCGAAGGTCTAAGAATTTCAAGAAAACGAAATTTCGAAATTTTTGTCTCCACTAAAAGTCCTTATTTTCTCAGTGGCCTGACTTGCTGATCAGAGGCAGTGATATTTCCGAAAGTTTCTTTGTTCTGGAATAATGTAATTGATTTAAATTTCGGCGACAGCATTCCACTCACCCAAAACAAGCATTAAAAGGGAAAATGTTTAACTTGGCCGTACGGAAAAAGAAAATAATTTTGATTGTTAGCAGACATTTTTCTGATCGGAGAGGTGAAGTTCTGATGAGAAACAAATCTTCTGAAACGCTTCTTCGGTGAATTACAAAGTCCTAAAGAGCCATTTGAGAAACATTTAAGCGACCCTTTCTATCATGGAGTGTTAACACTGAAGTGCCAAAAGTCATGAGATACGTACCTAGTATCGCGTACGACTTCCTCTAGTTTGGAGAAACGCAGCACCTAGACGTGGCACCGATTCTACAAGTGGCCGGAAGACTGTTAAAGTGGTGTTGAGCCATTCCGTCTGAATATCTATCCAGAATTTCCTGGTATTTGTTGATGGAAGATCTTGGATGCGGATGAAACTTTCCACTAAGCCCCATAAGTGCTCTGTTAGGTTCATGTCGGGCGAATATGGTAGCCACACCATCCGTCGGAAATGCCCAGAATGCTCTTTGAACCAAATTTGAAGAACCTGGGCCCAATAACATGGTGCATTATCCGCCTGGAGAATCCCATCGTTGTTGGGGTACCTGAAGTAGCTGAAGGGCTGAAAAGGATCATCCAGCAGAGCAATAATATATTACCGGTTAATGACGTGTTTACGAGACCCGGGGGACAAAAGGCGTACCACATAAAGACACTCACACATGTATGGAACTAACCCCAACTTACAAAGTTTCTTGTTGACAGCTTGGAACCGTGGCCTCTTTGGATCTACGACACACCCGTATCTTAACATCAATTCGAAACAACTGGTAGCATGAATCATCGGACCACGCCACATGTTTCCAGTCTTCCAAGTTCCAATTGCCGTATTCACGATCCGAGATGATGCGCTTTCTCTGATGTCGTGGTGCTAACAAAAACCCTTTGGGTGTTCTTCTGCCCCCATACTCTATGGACGGTAAAGTACGTTGAACTAACCAGATGAATACGCCTGTGGTATTTCCTGCATTTAATATGGATGATATTTTAGCCAGGGTCGCTTGTCTGTTAGCATGGACAGCACTGGTCAGACAATACTAGTTACGATCATTCAGCACCTAAGTTCGCCTACTGCGTCGTACACGGTAGGTGGTAGTATCTGCCATGAGGTATTCTAGCACACACGTGACACCGTGGATCGCGGAATGCTGAATGTTTGCACAATTTCGGAAATGGAATATCCCATCAGGTTAGCTCCCACTCCCATGCCTCCTTTAAGCTCTGATAATTCACGTCGGCTTGAAGTAATCCTACTGGCGGTTTTTAATCCCGACTCAGGAGATTACAACTCGCAACTGATAATATCGTGGCGTGCGTCGAAGCATTTATACGACTGCAGCGCCAATTAAAATTTGCATACTGATGTCCCATGACTTTGGCACTTCAGTGTAATAAACAATTATTTTTTTCAGCAAAAGTGCTTGAAACCTAACGTCATTAAACTTTTCTCTGGATTTCAAGAAATACATTGTTCTTATGGGATATGTAGGATTTCGAGCTGCCGTGAAGCTTTGAGTTAACCTATTATTTCGATTACCCTTTTATGTTACATCATGTAAATTAAATTGTTAAACTTACATACTGAATACAGGGAAATTAATAATTAAAGGAAATATTTACGAAAAAAATATTTCTGAATTAAACAAAAATGTTCATTTCAATTCCACGTAAAAATAATTTTGACCTTTTCTCTCCTCAAGATTTAAAGATAGCATAATGCCTTTACAACAAAAAAGTTAAATTTGCGTTAATAACATATTCTTCTTTTGATATTCAGAAAAAGACTTGAGTTTTTAGAAATAAACACAACAGCCAAAAGATTCAGCCATATTACACTGGTGTGCAAAAATTAAGGACGAAGATGAGAAATTAGAGTAACAGCCGAACGAGCAAGCAGAACGGACCGAAAGACAACACAAGAGATAGAGTAGGGTCCGGTACGGTAGGGAATGCGCATAAATGCAGCATGTCACAGGGGGGCAATGTCGGAAAAGGTATATAGCACACGGGCGGTGTGCGCTGAGCAATTCGGGTAAAGCTATTTTACGGTGTACATCGGTTTGAACGACATCTAGTTGCTGCCACCGTGTGATATGGCCAACAAGCAATCCAGTAGACGATATCTTGATGACTTAACCAGAAGTCACGTCTTTGGGAAGTTGGAAGAATGTCGAAGTGTGACTTGTGTGGCCGAGGAGTTCGGGATCGCTCACAGCATCGTGTCACGAGCTTGGAGAGCATTTCAGACGACGGCAACATCTGTCCGAGAGTTTAGCAATGGTCGCCCGCGAGCAACCACGGCGGCGGACGACCGATATATTGTCCTACAGGCGAGACGAGACAGCCGGCAGACAGCGGGAGAAAACGCAAGGCACATGAAACAGACAACTGGACGTCCGCTATCGCATTTTACCGTGGCCAGGAGGCTGCTCATAGGTGGTTTATTTGCACGACGACCAGTACGGTGTGTGCCATTAACGCCTGCTCATCGGAGACGGCGGTTTCTGTGGTGCCAGCAACACAAGAACTGTACACATCAGTAATGGAATCAAGTTCTCTTTACGGATGAGAGACGATTTAGTCTGACGAGTGATTCTGTGCGTATACACATCTGGAGAGAGCAGAGAACAAGCAATCTCACCTCCAACATCATCGAAAGGGACCGGTTTGGAGGTGGCGGAGTTTTTGTTAGGGGCGGTATCATGCTTGGTAACCGTACTGACCTCCACACCTTCCAAGGAGGTTCACTCACTGGTGTCCGCTATTGTACCGAGGTTCTCCTGCCTCACATGCGTCTGCTTAGAAGTGCTGTCAATCCTGCGTTCCTTTTCATGGACGACAACGCTACACCTCATCGTACAGTGGCTTTCACAGAGCTGTTGGAGAGTGAAGATATTCAACGTATGAATTGGCCCGAAAGGTACGAGGAGCTAAATATAGTTGAACACGCGTGGGACCTTCTCGGGAGACGCTTGGCAGCACGTCACCAGCCGCCAGCAATGATTCCGCAGCTGCGATTGGCACTACAAGAGGAATTTGCCGCGATGCCTCAACAGCTTTTTGACAACCTCGTCCTCAGCATGGACAGACGTTGTAAATCTTGCAACGCAGTCAGGGGTGATTATATCCCCTACTAAAGACTGGATTTTTCTTGGCAGCCGCCTGTCACATGGCCGTTTCTGTCTTCTGTCCAGTTGTGCTCGAAGCTAACTTTTTAATAAAGTGTCTTTGTATCCTTCAGGTTCCTTGTTTGGACGGCTTTGCTCACTTGTCCCTTATTCTTACATCTTGGAGATCTTTTGGTATGATTTGAGTCGATGTGGAGCACTTCTGCACGACGTTACATTCGGAAAACCGCCATGTTCTTAATTTTTGCACACCAGTTTATATCAAATTCCGTAATTTAGAACACAGCTGGAGGATATATTGCGAAATGAAAAAAAAATTGTCGAAAGGTATTTGTTTCAAATTTAAGTTAAAAGTAATTGGTGGAAACGTTTTCAAAAAATAATTCAAAATTCTGATACAATGCCCTTTAATTACATAAAGTAATTGAAATATTGGAGAGCTTTATTAGTTCTCAGTATGAAACTAGAAACAGAAAATATGAAAACTATTAATAAAGACATTTAATGTGGACCAGACACATCAAACAGAGATATTCGCTCTTTCCACGTTTATTCGTCAGTCCCGGAAAAATTCTCATTGGCCGCCACCGGGAGTGGAACCCAGGGTCTTCCAGTTACACGCCGGATATGCCTCCGCTACACCACAGTGGCCACGAATTCCTCCAGACTCACACACGCTAACTGCCAAACCAATTTGGCAGGTTGCTTCTTGGAGCCCCGCACAATGCTGTGTATTCACCAAAGATGATGATAAGCAGCAACTGAAGAAATAATTAGAAGGCGAATGAATAATTAATAAAGACATTTAACGTGGACCAGGAACATCAAACAGAGATATTCGCTATTTCCACGTTTATAAGTGAGTCCCGGAAAAATTCTCACTGGCCGCCACCGGGAGTCGGATAGCGGAAGCATATCCGACGCGTAACTGGAAGACCCTGGGTTCGACTCCCTTTGGCGGCCAATGAGAATTTTTCCGGGACTCACTTATAAACGTGGAAAGAGCGAGTATCTCTGTTTGATGAATACTATTGTAACAGTGTTAAATGTTTTCACCTGAACTGAGGATATGTTCTTTGAAAGTGAGCTAATGATCACCTGAGACCTTAAAGTAAGCCATATGGCCTGTAGCAATGGGTTTTTTGGGGCATCTTGTTATATTTGAAATACAGGAAATTCTCGATTAAGTGTGCTAATTACCGGGTAAATGTGCACGAATAATACGATTTTTGCTTTCTACTGAACAAATTACCTTCGTATGTACTATACAGTATATAAAAATACATTTGACACGAACTGTTTTTAGAGTATGTAAAATTATAAAAATTGGTACTGTACTTAGAGTTTCTTTTGTTGACGAAAGTAGAATGCGATAGGCCTATGTACATGCAGGTTTTCTAACAAGAGTATGAATATTACAAAGTCTAAAAATATCACTGTATTCAAAATCCTCTTACCGGAATAAATTGGGTAGGTATACACCAGTAATTATTAACAAATTGCTGAAATCCGTTTTTTATTGGTGTAATATTACCAAAACTAGAACAAAACGCTGGCTTGCGCCACCACGGGTGGCTTCTTTAGGCAGAAGTGTTATTCAAAAGCAAAAACAAAAACAGGGTCCCAGTTATGTATTCAAAAATGAAAGTTTCTTAGATTTGTTGTAGAACGTGCGCATCATATTCGAGATATGTGATTTAGGGCGCGTGTATTCAAGGGCGTTCGCCACACATGTGGAAGGTCCATTGATGTTTCTTCGTTGCATATCCCGTGCCAGGACAGAATTCCTATTTTCTCTTTGAGGAGGGTGGCTCTGGCAGTCGAGTATTGTGCGATTTTCTTTATATGTCCCTACAAAGGTGTTGAAGAATTGTTGGCGACTTCACGTGCTAGTGCCGTCGCGAGTAGTCCTTTTTTGACATCTCTCTGGTGCTCCTGCAATCTTAGTCTTAAGGATTTTTTGGTCATTCCCACAAAGATTTCGGTCGTTCCGTCTGGATACAAAAGGGTTATAGTGTATACTTCTGCTGAAAGGGGTATAGTGTATACTCGGCAGTGTTTCTTGTGGATGCGATGCAACACACGATTATCGTAAGTGCCGTAATTCCTATGCCGAAACTAAGTTTTTTAAGTGAAATTTTCCAGAAATACGTTAACCCTGGTACGTAATTGCATGAGCCGATGTAATGTAGTTTTTGGCTAGGTAGTCCGGTGCTACGGGATACGAGATTAGACCTCTTCTGGTGGATGATCTGATCGGCCATCCTGGGTGGGTATCCTGCAGAAAAGGCTTAAGACCTCAAGGCATCAAGCTTGCGTGGAGTGTGGCGTTGTCTGATGTGAGGGCAGAATGCTCGCCTGGCTCTGTGACGGAAAAGGGCTATATTTCTCTGCTTGGGGAACGATGGAGAAGGCAGTAGAACATTAGGAACATATGTAGGTTTGCAGTAGACCCTAGTACTGAGATTCCCGGATGGCGTCATCTTGACCAATACATCCAGGAACGGTAGGGATCAGTTTTTTTTCTCGCTCCATAGTAAATTTTATGGCAGGGTATTCCAAATGGATGGTGGTGAAAAACTTGTTTAGTTCTAGCCTAGTGTTTGTCTAGATAAAGCAAACGTCATCTGCGTATCGTAGGCACGTATACTGGGTTGGTCCAGGTGCGCTGAGTATACTGGGTTGGTCCAGGTGCGCTGAGTATACTGGGTTGGTCCAGGTGCGCTGAGTATCTGGGCTTCTAGGGGTCGCAGGATTGCTTTGGCCAGTACTTCAGAAAGGGAGAAGCGTATTGGGATCCCTTTGATCTGTTGGAAGGTATGGTTTTAGAAACTAAAATAGTTTGCATTAGTAACGAGGTCAAGAGTTTGGATTATCTACATTAGTGTACTTTCTGTGTAAAGCGAAGAAACGGCGAGCGCTTGCTTTAGTGTGTTCGTAGCTTCTTTCACCTGAATTGAGGAGTACAGAGATACAATATCAAAACACCCTAAAATTTGAGCAGCGTTACCATTAGGCTTCGATTCTTTCGATAAAGTACCCAGATGACAACAGAATAACACTTGAATGCGGCAGGAAAAGAGGCAGAAATGTAGCTAGCTCCTTTCCGATATTGAAGAATGAAGCACCCCTTCTTGAAATGTTAATCGTTTTAGCTTCACATATTTTAAATTCTATCTCTGCCCTTATAGCAGACTTTGGATATTAGAAGAAGCGGCTAGACCTCAACACTTTTTAGAATAGCCAAAGTTAGGTAACTGGTGCCAAACACTGCACTTATCACCATTTCTGTGAAATATTAGAAAATTTCAAACACGGTAAGTTCAACAAAAGGTCTTTGTCGAGTCCATGAGCTGAAAAGTGAAATTCAAAGAGTGTAATAAAATAAAAACGGTTTAAAAGCTGTTATTTTTTTTATTTTAGCCGGAAGTGATATGCAACGTACGTAGAGTAATTTTTAAGCTTTTGATGTCACGCATAGAAAACAAGTGAAGGTTCGGAGGATTTTTTCCACTACCATGACAAAAATTTCCATTCACAAAATCATAAAAGGCACCAGACACCAGACGAGATGAATACTAAACAATTAAGAACAAACAAGGACGGCGATTCTGTTTAACAGCACGTTATACAAAGTCCTCTCACAAAGGGGTCGCATAGGGGTCCCTTTGCTGAAAGTGAATACTTGAATCATTTTGTGCAATGCCAAAATTTCTTAAATCAGTTGTCCTATATATGTAGTTCATCTTGGCATGGTACTGTGGTATATAATTTTAAACTTTACGGTTAAATGGATACCTCAATTAACTGCCAAATAATGCAGAAAGGCTTCACTAATGCGGAATATCTGCAATATTAGAAATGAACACTTTTATTTTAAATTTCAGGAAGTTTTAATGCATCCTTTTAAATCATATGTACCGCGATCATGAACACTGCGCTTGAATTAGATTCAAATATTCTCACCGACATGTTCAGTGCACAAATTCAAAAACAAAAGCATTCAATATATGTCGTTTCTACACCATTATACAGAACATTGTTGCGGTATATATTTTTAAGAAGCAACATGGGCGTTTATAATAAATTCATCGCCATTACAATTCAAAATATTTATTTTTAATTTAGGATACATGGTAATATTATTGGTTGTCTATTTCATAAAATAATGAGTTTTTATAGTGTCAATATCATCCCAAGTTTTTGATTCACGTATTTACGATTTTTGTATCTATCCTTCACGAAGAACGATGAATTTGTATTTCTCAAAAAAGACCATTCAACACTAAGGACAAGAATGTTATTAACACTTGTTGAAGTCAAAAGACTACGAGCCGTTATCAGGGGCAAAAGAAATACCTTGAAGGTCTTGAGCAATCAGAATTACAGATTATATAACAAATGCATGGCTCTGAACTTACAGGTGTATAGGCGAAATATAGAGTTTATTAAAATGTATGCTACTATTGATAGTCTCATTTTAAGTCTTCGTGATAAACATTAAAAAAAATGTGAAAAACTACTTGAGGAGAAGAGCATAAAATGTCATAAAAACAACAAAATACCTATTAATAACACCATGTTCACTAATGAGTCCAACTATGTACGTTCAGGTCTACAAGAGAAAGCTTTAGAAAGAGGAGTCACGTTTGCAAATAGTAGGCCCAAACCAAAACCAGAAATTATGTTTCCACATATTGAAGACCTTGTGCAGGAGTTACCTGCTAGTAAAAGAAATCCTATTAGATATTAAATAATGATATTTTAAAATAAAATGAATGCCCAACAGCAAGAAAAAATCCTATTAAATATAAACGGAAGACACTACTTGAATTTAAGAACAACCCTGTTATTAAATTTATCGTGACTGACAAATGCAAACAACTTGTTATCATGAATAAAGAAGACTACCAACAGAAAATGAAAATAGCTATTGAGGATTTACAGGTGGTGAAGATTAATAAAGATCTTATTGAAAGTGTAATAAGGCAAGGATCTACTTTCAAGAATCATAGTAACCTGCCTACAGAAATAAAACGTAAAGCATACCTACGCATTGGTGCATGTACTCCGAATGTCTTTGGCAAAGTTAAAACACGTAAAGCAAATCACCCTATTAAATTGATTATATTAATGCAACTATCAATCTTGAAAGGGCCGTTTATCAGTACCTAAAAGCATTATATAACAATCATGTTTATAATACATCAAATTCAATCAAATTAATACATAAAATTCAAGCTTTCAAAATTTCAACTAACTATTTTAACCTTGATATGGTAGTACTTTACCCGAATGCTCAGACTGAAGAAGCTATTCATTTAATTAACCAGCAGTTATCAATAGAGGGAATTGAAGTTAAAGAAATGAACAGCATTATTTCGTATTTGAAAATTATTACTAACAGCAATTATTTTTCATACGATAAGATAGTATATAAACAAATCGTTGGTGCCACAATGAGGTCCTCACTCTCCTGCGTGTTCGCCAAAGCAGTATTATACCATATTCAGAAAATAAATTTAAAACAATCTAACCTGGACTTACCTTGTTTATATCTTAGTTACGTAACCGATATTCTTCTCTTCTGGCAACATTCTAGAGGAAAACGTAATAAGTTCATTAATACATTTAACAGAATTTATCCCATTATTAGGACTACATTAGAGGATGAAATCGACAACAAACTAATTTTTTTGGATTTGGGTTTATTGCGGTATAGAATATGTTGTCTTTAGAAAGCCAACTTTTGTAACAGCATTGACCCCATTTGATTCTTTGCATCCGTGTAAATACAAAACATCTACTTTTTCGTACTACATCAAAAGAGCTATTACACATTATTCTTCCTTACAATTGGAACAGACTGAATTACAGTGGTTCAAGAATACTGCAGAATCAGTTGGTTATAGTAGAATACTGATTACTTCCATTTTTAAACAATATAAAAAATAACGATAAATACTTGTACAATAAAGTGAGTATAAAGCATACTTATCAATTCCTTTTTTACCATCTATTACCAGTTTGTTAAAGAGAGAATGCGCAGAGCATCAAATATTTTTGCCTGAAACTATCACTGATAATGGTGCCTTATTAACCAACAATGACAAGTCCGTAATTGATAAATCGGGCGTATGTTGTATCCCAAAAAAACTAACACCAATCAATAAGGTTCTATCACATCGGTGGTACCAAGAGACGCTTTTATTACTCGATTAAAAGAACATTAGTATTACTAGGTCCAAAACATCACTTATTCATTATTGTATCAAACATAATGCCGAACCTGATTGGGAAAATGTTCAAATTCTTGCATCAAATCGATCTGATAGACATATTCTCACCTCAGGATCTCTGATTTTTGAAACATATAAAAGGAAATATTGTAACAATTATTTCACCTACAGATATTCCACATGCATGGATATACCTTTTACAATCTGAAAATCAACGTATGATTAAACAGAAGTCAGATAAACTTTGCTTGCTTGGCTTGGCCAACCGGCGAAGCGAATATGTCAGCGAGGTCCCCACAAATGGCGATATGCAAGAACTGCACGGTAAGGTATAATAGTTCATCACTAATATGCTGAAGATCACATACAGTCTTTGATTCAAGCTTGTAATATTACATCAGGGTTAACTGCTGGGAACTTAGTACCTTTGAAATCTTTTATCCACTAATGAAGGCATAAAACTTGCTAAAAAATGTATGGATAGTAGTAGCAAGAGTAGAATGGAGATAGGTTCCGTGTTTTCATCATTTTCATCTTGGTTGGATTTTACTACTAAATAGATCTTAAAGTTCTCATTTCATTCATATTTCGCCTTCCTATATTTCGTTCATACCTTTTAATTCAATTCATGTTTTTACCTTTCGCAATGTAATATGTCTTGTCAGATGCTTGTACTTATTCTCGTGCAGAATATGCCAGACGGCAACGGATGTAGGCCTACATTCTGAAGTTGGTATCAAACACGTTAGTTTTGCTACTTGTAATGTGCTTCTGTTAATATTACTGTGAACCAATCAATTTCTGCTTAAACTGCTAGTGTAAACACGTGATGAACTGTATTTTCGCTACTATAATTAGGAAGTATAGTTTTATTTTCTTAGCCACGTATTATCAACTATGTGCATTTAGGCACTTAGGACTTCCTAGTTGTAAACCAACACTTCTCACACGCCTTTCAGGTCATAAGAAGGTTCACATCCCGTGAATATTTATCCTTGGAAATATATGAACTATCTCTGTAAAGTTAAGTACGTGTCGGTCATAATGTACCAAAACTAGATTTAAGGATCGGCTGATGTGTTGTACATGAATAATCAACGGTAAAGTAACTCATTAATTTGCTCATAAATGACAATTCAGGAGATATTCATTTGAAAGATGTATTAATTTCTATACAACATTTTCTACGGTTCAAGAGCTTATATACGCAATAGAACATTTTTCAGAAATTTAATGTTTAGCACCTTTCATTTGCAAGAGAAAGTTGTTTACTAAAGAATTGGAAGGTTTATTCCTTTTAGACGTATTCGCAAATATTGAGCTACACGAAATAGGTACCAGCACATAAAAAAATATTAATGAAATAGTGTAATTAAATATTTTACAGCAATTTTATGAAAAGTGTTCATAAGATAAAATTATTCACGCTCCTGACGGATTTTCTTGATCACACATGGACGTTATTCATTGTACAGACATGATAGTGAACGAAAAGGTAATTGCTTTTACAGTGCATTCATTTGTTAGGTAAAAATGTGAACTGTTATAAAAAAAGTAATGCTGTATTCTTCTGCGAATTTTAGATATTCTGCCCAAAATTTGCCATAATTTAGAACTGTATAAAATTAAATGAGCAGAAGTTATATCATTTGGTTCACGTTTTTAAATGGTATCATAATTAATCACAATTGTCAACCATTATCAATCCACTGATTGATGAAGGTCAACCTAAGTTTCTTTCACAACTGCCTGTTTTGAGTCAGCCTCCTCCGTGTCACTCGAACGTGTTTTCGATTTTCATTCAGCCATTTTTCATGTGGTATTCTTCTGAGTCTTTCTCCCCCATTTGAAATTCAGTTTGAAAGTTCGGCTGTTCGTCGATGGTCCGTACTTCTGGAAATATATCCAACCAATTGCCATTTCAGGGATTTCATTCCAAGCATGATGTCTTCCACTCTTGATATTTTCCTTATTTAAGAGGTTTTTTTCTTCTGGTTACACTATGTGTGCACCTATCCATGCTTCTTTCAGTTGTGTGTAGTCTTTGTATGTGTTTTGTAGTTAAGGTCCACATTTCTGCTCCGTATGTACGCACTGGAAGGATGCATTGATCAAACCCTTCTCTTTTAAGACATAATGGCTGCTTTGCTCATTAAAAGTATGCTGTTCCTTCGAAAAGATCTCCAACCAAGTTTGATATATCGATTAATTTCTTTATCAATGTGACCTTCGCTTGATATCTACTGTTTAAGTTAATTGTAGGCATCGTTTATCTCCAACTTTTTCCCAGGAATCCATAAATCTTTATTTCTTGTAAAAGCATCGTACACCAGTTTTGTCTTCTAAAAGTTCATTTTAATCACATTTCCTTACTCTTGCCAGCAAATTCCTGGATCAAGTTCCGAGCGTTAAAGGTGTACGTCATCTGCAAAACCAAGGCGAGTTTAATGATATCCATGAATCCTTACCCTTTAATCCATATACTGTTCTGAAAAAATTACCGATATGACACAGAAGATTTAATTTTGATAGAAACAATTTTTTTAATGTAAGTTTATTGAAAATTGGCCTCTTTCAGATTACAGAATTATAAATTTTACCCCATGTATTTCTTTATTTATATACCTTTAGTGAAGAAATATAAAAAAAAAATACATATATCCACTACACTAATTTAAAAAATCATTAAAGTTCAGTAATTTAATGAGATATTAGTTTTTAATTCCGCACCAAAGTAGGTAAAATTATTTTGTGTTATTCTAGAATTTAAACGCTCTTCAGCCAACTCTGGCTAAGAGTAAATGTACATGATATTATGATTTTGGAAAATCACTTATTTAATATCATCCACATTGTAACAAAAGAACCGGTTATTAGATTATAAACTGTGTTTTTAAATAAAATACGCACTCGTAAGAAGGAATCTAGAAATTAATTTTCCAAAAAAACATGTGTTAAACAGAATTAAAGGAACTCTAAGATGGCACGAGGCATATTTCATTTTGGGTTAAAAACTTATGTATAAAACTCTGTTTGAATCTTGTCCACTGATATAAAAAGATTACAAAGTGATAAAACTTGAATGGACTTTTTACTTTGCATTGGACTAACTCTTTAATGGATGTCCGAGAAATTTATGGATACAGCTGAAGAGTATATTATTGTGTATTACTACTGCTAATAAGTATTATCTTGCATGCCTATTAGAAATATTTTGAAGGAATTACAGAAGTGGATGTTTACAAATATAATGTCCCTTGCAAGAAGAAATAAAAATTGTCCAGCCAAATTGAACAGATTTGTTCGTCTAACCCATAAAAGCCATAATGGCTAATAGAATGCAATTTACGATAGGCCATGCGCACTGGAACCTATTAAATGGAGCACTTGCGAAAGCAAAAAGAAAAAAACTCATTGCGCAATGCTTTTATTGCCAAATCTCAGTCGATAAAGAAATCTGACGCGATCACAATAAAAAAATCGACTAAGTGTTTGCCATAATCGTTTCTTTGCAAATCCTCGTAGAAGGCGGTGTATCTATTCGACTAATGTAAGAGTTCGGGTAGCTTACATATTCTAGTCTCTACACACGGACGTTAAACAGCTAAATAAGGTGGGGACCTGAAACCCATTCGCTCTCTACCAGAGGAGTTGCGGAAGCCAATGGCCTCCACTCATGCACACAAAGTGCTTGCAAAGAGCCCTCATTGGAAATGATATATTTGCAGTCAACATTAATTTACATTTTTGTCAGATTTCTTTTGATAATTGCAAAGACTGTATATTAGCTCCGTCGGTTACAGTTACAATTTTTTCGTGCATACTTATTGGTATTAAGTGTAATGTTGATATAATTTCCTATTTACCAAAAAATGCTATGTTGAAAGATATACTTTAGTATTCAGACTTTATTCTTCATCAATGTTTTCATATTTTTCTTAAACTGCTTAATGTAAATTCAAGTCGGACATAATTTTAATTCTTACTGATAATATTGTTACTGCTAGCTCCTCTGAATTTCTTATTATTTATCATAGTAGCAATGACGAAATACTGATTTCTATCAATCTAACATTACATTCGATAAACAAATGAGTTCAATTGAGGATATTTGAAATTAAATACCCTCGACCTTGATTAGCAGGGGAATTGGTTAAATGACAATATTTAAAAAAAATAATCTTTGTATTTTGTTTAATTCTGAAAAACTTATTCCACGTCGGTACTTTGTTTCCGTATATAAGGCATTCTCTGAGTGACAAAACAACGTTTAAAATTTCGTCTAATTAAATATTTTACAAGTCGTAGATAAAAAAATAGCCGCTCTATCCAACAGTATTAAAGTATCTCGAACTGTATCGCCGTCAGATAAGCTGAAGGTTGTAGCCGAGATGATGCGATTACGAGGAAGCTTTTACCAGGGACAATTTCGTAAACAGATGGACATAAATGACTGTTCTACTGCTACTGCTAATTAATAATCTGGAAATAAATATATTTATTACGGTAAGTGGAAAATATATCTTTTCTTGATATGAAATTTCTAGCATGCACTTGGAGCAATTTGTGACATATAGAAACTAATGACCATAAGAATAAAAGCTGCATGCCATAGATTGGGCATTTTTATTGAAAATTTTGGGGAATGTTCAAAATGATATCTGCCGTACTAATAGTAACAATTATACTGTCAAGTTTGCTACCAGAGTCAAATTGCTGGTGAGATTTTACTTACCTTACAGTTGGACAGATGGTGTCAACTGTTTGAAAGAAGTACATTTTACTGTCAAAACTGTTACTTTTGTATTGCCAGATATCCTAAAATTTATATGACAAACACGTGGACCATTATACTTAAAAATTGTTATGGTTTAATTCTTTTTAGTAATAGTGATGCAGGTAAAATTTCTTACACTTCCAAGTATGTGCTCGGTTTAAACGCATCCCTATGAGTTCAGTCTTTATCACATAGAATTATAACATTCATGATATCCCAAAGTGCTTCCTGTGATTGCACGTGAAAAGAATTATTTTAGCCATGTTTTTATATCTTATATGGAATTCAATTCATGGATGGTGAAATATCGCAATATTTAATTACTTTCATTTTTTTTGTGTATTTACTGTGTTTTTTAATATAAATATGCATTGGAGTGACTATTATTATTATAATTATTAATTTTTTTAAATCATTATGTGCTGCTCTCAGGAGTTTCAATTATTTTGATCAATAAATACCGATTGCTTCCTTTATAAGAGTGTCGTCTGATATGCATCTGACAAAAACGGTCCAAATTTGAAAGATCGAAATTATTTCTTTGAAGAACTCTCTTTCCATGGAAAGCATTTTGACAAATACATTTCGTTCTTACAGGAAGTTAAAGAAAGTTTCGAGTCTCTGCTCAAAAATTGTAAGAGTTAAAACTCTTTATCGTTTAACATTCAAAAACCTGCTTGTGAAATAAGGCAAATCACATTTTAATGTAGGAAACAATAGAGCTATGTTAATAATCCGAATTTATTTGCGAAAAATAAAAATCAGTTTTCCGAGCTTTGGCATATCAACCAAATAACGCTTTTTTCAATGACGTAGGCAGAAACTGCATGACAGCAGTGCACTTTCATTCTGTCTTCTTTGAAAATGCTTTTTGTTTGATATGCGAAAGCTTGGAAAACAGATTTTTATTCTACCCGAATAAATTCGAATTAACCTTATAGTTGTACTATTTTCTATATTGTTGGTGCATAGGTCCTCTATATTAACTTATTTAAATGTGCTTCTCTTTTATCAGGTCTGAACCAATATCTTAGAACCCACAAAAGGTGGCAACACTTAACATTTTATTCCACGACTTTGGTTTTACTTCACACGTCAAAATTTGCAAAAGAAATTCTGATATATAAAATAGGCTCCCACGATTTTTTTTTCTGAAGTTCGTTTTGATTCCAGTTTGGAAGAATGAATACAAGAAAATCAGATATTAGCTCTGTTCAAGTCTTCAGCTCACGTTTTGTTATATTGCTATTAACTGAACATTTACAGTTTTTTCTAATCGTATCGTTATTGAATACCATGGTTCCTCTGTTTAATAAATTCCTGTTATGTTTAGTTAGCTTTCAATTTTTAACGTTTTTAATTTGAAATTAGCTTTTAGTAAAAAGTATGAGAAGAAATTTATATAAAGTCAGTTTTTCTTTATTCTCGCATATTTCAGAACAATACGTTTGAAGAAGTCGGATGCCCAACTAGGACTACATTTCTAGCCAGCTTTTCATTAGGAAGCAATAACTTTTCTGACAAAAATGTGAGATGTTGGAGTTGTAAGTACTAATCCGAAATACCGTAATCAGTAGATCCTTTATCTAATCATTTTAAGTTAAGCATTATTTTAATTTGAAATCATGTTTCATAAAATTCCAAGGTTTACTTGTGAGTCAGGTAATTACGAGAATGGGTAATTCTGGCGAAAGAGCAGAAGTATAATTGTAAACGGAGTTCCGCCATGTCAGCTGGTAATTGCTGGATTTTATAAAAAAGGATTCCCAAGTACTGAATAAAAGCAAAAGTCAAAAAGAGTCGTATCTAAGACAAGAAAGTTTGTAAATATATATATATATATATCTTAATGCCATGTAAATAATACATATCTTATGTGTGTATTGGAAAGGGCCTTTTTTTTAATTCGAAATATAAGAACCAATATAACAAATTCATTATCGTTTTCGTGATCAGCAAGATATAATTCATAACTAAACATTTCAATAACGATAAGAAAAAAGGTCGAAATTTGTTTCTCTCTTTGATTCTTCGAAAAAATGTGCTACTCTGGATGAAGAAACCCATCAAAATGGTTATGAGTTAACTTTGTGTAAGAAACCAGATCATATTTCAGACGTAACTGCGCACAAACCATTGTGTCAAGCGTATGAAATACCTAACAAATTTAATCAAGATTTCGTTTGCAATGTTGGGTGAATTTTTGTGGTTGTAATTTGCTCCAGTAATATAGCATAGTAAATTTTTATATGAAAGTGTTCAATTAAACATAGTCAAGTTTTAATGCTAGAAATTATTTATCTGTAAAGTGGGTAATTCCGCTAGCGGCTCAATTAAAATTGTTTTTCGTTGATTCCTTTTTGAATGGCATGGCAGTCTTAATAAAAAGAAAAATCACACGTACACTCCTGACACCATTATGCGATATGTAAATACATGGAGGCTCAAAATTAAAATATTGCCTACACAAATGTCGTTATCTGCCGGAGTAGATATATTATTACGCTATATAGCGGCGAATTCGCATATTTCTCTGTGGGGAAGATTATCGCGCATTTACGTTTGCTGCTTGTAGGCCATGCAAATTAGGACGTCTTTAAAAGTGGTGCAAGACTGATCGAAATCTGAATTTATTCTAGAATATTTGCACTTTCGCTTCAATCCCCATGTTCAGCTAATTATGTCAGAAGATTCCTTATATATGATGTCAGTGGTTAAGAGTGATTGATTGAAAACAAACACACACGGAAATTTCCAGAGCATTGCATGTTTCACAAAATGGTATGTCAACACTTTGAAGACAGGTTGAACTTAGAGAATAATTTGGTCGCAGACCTGGATAAGCCAATAAAATAACCAAAACAGCTGAAGAAGACTGCTGTAGGAAAATTACTTCCAGACGGAACGGAGAGATTTTCATTAGGCCAACCTCCATTGTATATTGAAGCAGCTACAAGAAAGAAAGTTTCAAAGAATGGTGCTTGAGATAGATTCTGTTGGCAATGTCTTTATGAAAGGATAATAACTGTTGAGTCTCTCTAGAATCCGGCATTCCACGAAAACGTTTACCGTAGTTTTGCAAGCATCACACTTGATTCCAAAGGAGAGCAAGAATTTCCTTTTCACGGATTAATGGAGATTCTGTTTAAATACTAATTCGCGATGTATTCACTTCTGAAGAGAATTAAATACTTCGACAGTTCCTCAAATGTCAGAGAATCGCTGGTAATAGTGGTATGATGATCTAACCACTAATCCTGATGGCGGGCCACACACAACTGCACATCATACAGAGTCACTGCTTTAACCTACTGTCTGATTTCGATTGTACAGATTGAACAATTGAAGAGAACTTGTGCCGCAAAGAGTACACCGAAACATTAAAATGACTTATATGTGTAGCAATGCATACGTGTCCCCGTCAAGTGAATTTCCAATATGCCTCACCTACTCGCAATCTGAAAATCATCTCTAAACCAATCACGTGCCCTAAATGGCATTTACCGCAATTCGGTATATATGTTACGGGCTGTAACCGACATTGGAGAGATCGCCATCTGCACGAGCATATCGCGATGTGCCTACTAGTTTCGGGTAACCCCCGGTTTACAGTTGCATATATGGACCTGACCGGGCAAATCGCGGTGAGATTATTTATCACTTAGCAAATCCAGCAGAATGCTATATATATATTTTATTTATATATTTCATTGCAAGACGTGTGGAAATAAAGAAATAAGTCTCAGAGAAACAAGCTAAAAACATCGCGTACTGGTGGCAGGGTACGTTCACTCTTCTTGCAAGTAGAAATATTCAAATAAAAAAGTACCTGGAACGCAAACCGCATGAAAGGCAAATGAAAGTGTCATTCGTCTCTTAAGTGCACCAACAAGTGAACTGTGAGTTCGTTTATAACTTTTCATACTTTCCGTTTTTATTTTTGTTTTATGTTTATAATTAAACATTTTGTGTCATTTATAAATCTTTAGATTCTTCAAATAATACTATGATTTTACTTCATATTATTTTATTTCACTACGCTGTAGATTTTTTTAGAGAAGATACATTTACATGAGTAGTTACGTAATTTTTAATTAATATTTTTATGTTCATCAATTTTATGTTTTTAATGTTTATTGTTTATTTTCAAAATGTCTTTCGTAATGTTTCAAGTTGTAATTCTAAAAATTCAAAAATAACTTTTGGAACAAAATTTTATTGGCAATAATATTTTTATTTACCTTCTTCTGTACATCTTTATTTTATATTTCAATAAACTGATTAAAAACTTTTGAAGCATATACAGACGTAGGATAATCACTCGTATTGGTTGATCTGCGATTTTCCCGAAAACGATCGGTAGGATCATGACTTGCCCGACAACATCCCAAAATACAAAGTTACATTGGGTTTTGCCCGAAACTGGTAGGCACATCTCGATTTTCCATGGCAGATCACGGTCTCTCCGGGATTCCGAATTTGTCCGTAATATATACATCTATGAAATGCCCAGCCTGTGATGCCACTCCATCTGTTCTGCACTAAGGTACACCTCTGAAGATATATCCATATATTGTCAATGAGCAAAACCCATTCGTACACTTAGCTACATATATTTGATTAGAAACGAACAGAAGTTAAAATGTGTAACTGGTAAACTGTTCTTTCGCATACCAGATGACGCCACATCCGTCAGAGCGAACAGCTCTTAATCGGAAGAAGAACAAAGATAATAACGGTTAATGCGACACCTGATAGGAACCAATAAACATTGTAAAGTACTTTCTCTCCAGAAATAAATTAAAACTACTATGGAAAGCATTTACCATGAAATTTACTATTTAAGAAAGAAGTTTCAGTAATTTATTATGAAACAGTAATATATATAGGTATAACATCATCGTCATCATCATTGTCAACCATTGTGAATCCACTGCTGGACGAAGGTCTCCCCAAGTTTCCTCCCCAACGGTCTGTCTTGTGCCAGTCTGCTCCATGTCACTCCTGCATACTTTCGAATTTCATCCACCCATCTCCCATGTGGTCTTCTTCCGGGTGTTTTCCTGTCTCTTGGAATAAAATCTAAAATTTCGGCTGTCCTTCTGGCAGTATGTCCAGCCCATTGCCATTTCAGGGATTTAAATCTAATCATGATGTCTTCCACTCTTGCATTTTTCTTATCCACGAGTTCCTCTTCTCATCTCTCCTGGTTACACCAAGCATGCACCTCTCCATGCTACTTTGAGTTGTCTGCAGCCTTTGTATGTCTCTTTTAGTTAAGATCCACGTCTCTGCACCATACGTAAGCACTGGAAGGATGCATTGACCAAACACTTTTCTTTTAAGACATAATGGCATATTCTTCTTGAAAATTATGCTGTTTCTTCCAAAGCTGTCCAGGCAAGTTTTGTACGCCAAATAATTTCTTCATCAATGTGACCCTCACTTGATATCTGCTGTCCAAGATAAACGTACGTGTCTGTTACCTCCAGCTTTTCTCCATCAATCGACGAATCCTCATTTCCTGTAAAAGCATCGAACGTCGCTTTTGTCTTCGGAAAGTTCATTTTTAATCCCACTTCTTTACTCTTGTCAGCAAGTTCCTGGATCACACCCTGCAGGTCTACTGGGGTAGTTGCAAAAATGACTACGTCATCAGCAAATCGAAGGTGGGTTAGATAATCTCCATTAAACTTTTTCCATTTGTTTTCATAGTTCAGTGATTGAAATAAATTTTCCAATGTCGCATTAAAGAGTTTTGGAGATATGGTGTCACCTTGTCTCACTCCGTTTCCAACCTTTATGTGTGCTGTATTCTCAAACAGACGAATCTTTGCACTTGCATTTTCATAGATGTTATTAATAATATTAATTTATGCATCTTCAATACCGCAGGATTTCAGAGCCATTGTAACTGCTGATGGTTTCACCGAATCAAAGGCTTTTTCATAATCGATAAAAGCCATGGACAATTGAAGTTCATATTCCCTCGCTCTTTCAATTAGTTCTCTCAGTACGTGGATATGATCTATCGTGCTGTAGCCACTCCTAAATTCAGCTTGTTCTCTCGGTTGAGCCATGTCCAGTGTTACCTTCAAGCGGTGTGAAAGAACTTTAGTGAAGATTTTATAAACCACTGATAAGAGGCTGATAGGTCTGTAGTTCCTGAGATCCACAATGTCACCTTTTTTATGTAGCATGATCATTGTAGCGTTGTTCCAATATTCAGGAATCTTCCCTTCATTAAGGCATCGAGTGAAAATTTGGGCGAGTACTGTTTCGATTTCTCCACTTACTTCTTGTATGATGTCTACAGTAATTCCATCTTCTCCTGGAACTTTTCCCCGCTTTATGTCCTTGATTGCACGTGCAGCGTCTGCTAGGAGGACTGGAAGAACTCTGGTACTGGTACCTTTCATGATGTCTAGAGTACATGTACCATCCCTTTCATATAATTTGGAGAAGAAATCTTTCACCCTTGTCAGAATTTCCCCTCTATTTCTTGGTACAAAACCATTTTCTTTTCTCAGTGCCATAATCTGTTCTCTTCACTTACTGAGATGTCCGTTTTCTATCGTTAGGCTTTGGTTGTTTTCAATTGCTTTCCTCACTAGTTCACAGTTGAATTTGCTTACGTCTTCAGTGATACTTTTTGTACTGTCTTGCATAGCTCTATATATTCAACTTTGGAAGTCACATCTTCTTTATTTTGTCCTCATCTCTTTTTTTTTTTTTTTTTTTTTGCATCAACATTTTGGTTTTTCGTGATAATTTGTTCACATGTAACTTGTTCTTAGACCCAGCTAATTTTGTTGCTGTTTCCATAAGAGCTTTGGTTACTTTACTGTTAACTTCAAAAATATCCACTTCTTCCGATGTTAGGTCTTCTAAAGCAGAGAATCTGTTCTTCAGTTCCAACTTCATGGTATTATGGTGTTTTTTAAGGTTGGTTATGTCAATACATTTTGTTTTTCTTATGAGGTTGCCACGTTCAAGTTTAGTGTTAAGGTGCATCTTACATCTCACCAATCTATGGTCACTACCTGTGTTGAACTTGTTTAGCACACTGCAGTCTTCTATGACAAATTTTTTGTCACACATAATAAAATCAATTTCACTTGTCGTTCCATTTGGATGTCTCCATGTCCATTTCCTGTGTGGTTTTTTCTTGAAAAAGGAGTTCAAGATGAAAAACAGTTCTGCTTCTGCAAACTCACGAGAGTGTTTCCACGCTGATTTGTGTTGCCGTGACCAAATTTACCTACTGAAGTTTCATTCTGTTGCCGTTGCCCTATTTCTGAATTTAAATCTCCCATAATTATCTTCAAATGCTGCTTACCTTTATTATTCAGATGACGAATTTCCTGATAAATTCTTCAATTTCTTCTTCATGATGACTTGTGGTGGGTGCATAAGTTTGAATAATCTGAGCCTGTTTCTTCTCGAGAGTCAGATAACGAGTCGCGCAGCTCTGTCAGAAGAACGTTCAATTTCTACAACTTTATCCTTCAGTTTCATGTTTATTATAAATCCAACACTACTAGTTTTGCCAGTATCTGCCCCACGATAGTAGAAGATATGTCCACTTTTCAGTTCAATGAGATCTTCTCCTTTTCTCCTTACCTTACTTAGCCCGACTATGGCCCACTTGATCATTTATAGTTCCTCTTCCAATTCAAGAAGCCTTGAATCAGAAGATAGGGAGCTTCCATTATACGTAGCCAAGGTCAGCATCAGATGGCAGCCTAGTCCGGTCCTCCGGCGATTCTTGGCACCCTCTGCCTTCATGTCGTATTGACCGCTGCCTTGGCCAGGTACATTCCAGCTGCCGGAGACTGAGGGCCAACATTTAAGTTGTGGAGTCATTCTGGAGGGATTTGGCCATAACTCAACACGCTGGTCAAGCGGGTTGGTGAGTCGTGGATAGCATTTCCTCTAATCCCGATGGTATAGTTATACCACTATTGGCGGTCGTCAGATCCCCTTTAGTGGAAACAGGATGCACCACGCATAGGCGATGTTGAGATTTGTCAAGGAGAGGCTGTGATGTTACGCATCACCTGACCTTACATCCCATATATATATATATATATATATATATTCTATTAAGAAGAGACCTAAGCAAAAAAATACATATATAATTTTGACTCACACCAAGTACAACATAGAAAAGGTTATGTATCTACCGGCGTGAGTAAAAAGAAGAAAAGATAAAAAAATAATAAAATAAAACAACTGAATGTAGAAGGTGTCGAGAATACTGAGCCTTGGCTTTATCAAGGACCAGCAAAAACTCTGCATTTTCTCACTTCCACAAAGACCTAGTTGGAAATGGGTTTCTGCAAGGCCATAGATGCAGTAACATGCCCACCTAAAATTGTTTTAAAATATATATATATGTCATGTCCTCCGCAGAGTTGTATGACTTAGCACTAGTTAACAATTTCTCTTGCATCCATAACCCTCCTGGCCCGACCCATGCTCTTCATCTGTTACTATTAAACAGAGAGAAGAAGATTAAAGATAACTCAAGCTGTGAGAGTGACATAATAATTAGAAATAATTTTCAGCTATAACGAAATGCCAAGTTCGTCTGAGAGAGAATTTAAACCTGAAAAACAATGCAAAAGAAATCCAAATTTTTACATTGCAATTAAAAAAGGAAATATTAATTTTTAAAAAACAGATTTTTGAAAAGAAAACTCGAGTCTAAAACCCCCTACTCTACAGCTTATGACAACACGAAAACGAGAATAAGTTAAAAACAATAATTAACTAAAGAAAACTTTGTGAAAGTTATATAATTATGCACTTAAAGCACTGCTGAAATACTCTGTACATATTGCAACTTACTGTTTAAGTCACATAAAATTCACAAAGTTTTCTTTAGTTAATTATTGTTTTTAACTTATTCTCGTTTTCGTGTTGTCATAAGCTGTAGAGTAGGGGTTTTAGACTCAAGTTTTCTTTCAAAAATCTGTTTTTTAAAAATTAATATTTCCTTTTTTAATTGCAATGTAAAAATTTGGATTTCTTTTGCATTGTTTTTCAGGTTTAAATTTCTCTCTCAGACGAACTTGGCATTTCGTTATAGCTGAAAATTATTTCTAATTATTATGTCACTCTCACAGCTTGAGTTCTCTTTAATCTTCTTCTCTCTGTTTAATAGTAACAGATGAAGAGCATGGGTCGAGCCAGGAGGGTTATGGATGCATGAGAAATTGTTAACTAGTGCTAAGTCATACAACTCTGCGGAGGACATGACATATATAAATTTTTTAAAACAATTTTAGGTGGGCATGTTACTTGCATCTATGGCCTTGCAGAAACCCATTTCCAACTAGGTCTTTGTGGAAGTGAGAAAATGCAGAGTTTTTGCTGGTCCTTGATAAAGCCAAGGCTCAGTATTCTCGACACCTTCTACATTCAGTTGTTTTTATTTTATTTTTTTATCTTTTCTCCTTTTACTCACACAGGTAGATACATAACCTTTTCTATGTTGTACTAGGTGTGAGTCAAAATTATATATGTATTTTTTTGCTTAGGTCTCTTCTTAATAGAATGTGAATTCTGAATTTTCAAAACTGCAGCGTTGCGCGTTTTGATCTTCAGGTTATTTTGCAACTTTCGTTTTAAATTCTAATGTTTTTCCTTAGTTTTCAGTTTTGCTCTTCAGTATATATATATATATATATATATATATATATAAATGTATACTGGCGGTAATAATACCTGCAGATTGGAACTGAAGGATATATTCTCGGATTTAGAAGGCCTAACATCGGAAGAAGTGGATATTTCTGAAGTTAACAGAAACGTAACCAAAGCTCTTATGGAAACAAGAACAAAATTAGCTGGGTCTAAGGACAAGTTCCATGTGAACAAATTATCACGAAAAACCAAAATGTTAATGCAAAAAAGAAGAGAACTGAGGACAATTAAAGAAGATGTGACTTCCAAAGTTGAATATATAGAGCTATGCAAGACAGTACGAAAAAGTATAACTGAAGACGTAAGGAAATTCAACTGTGAAATAGTGAGGAAAGCAATTGAAATCAACCAAAACCTAAAGATAGCAAAGGAACATCTCAGTAAGGGAAGAAAACAGATTATGGCACTGAGAAAATAAGATGGTTCTGTAACAAGAAAAAGAGGCGATATTTTGACAAGAGTGAAAGATTTCTACTCCTAATTATATGAAAGGGATGATACATGCACTCCAGACGTCATGAAAGGTACCAGTACCTGAGTTCTTCCAGTCCTCCCAGCAGAAGTTGCACATGCAATCAAGAACATGAAGCGGGAAAAGCTCCAGGAGAAGATGGAATTACTGTAGACATCATAAAAGAAGCAAGTGGAGAAATCGAAACAGTACTCGCCCAAATTTTCACTCGATACCTCAATGAAGGGAAGATTCCTGAGGATTAGAACATCGCTACAATGATCCTGCTACATAAAAAAGGTGACATTGAGGATCTCAGGAACAACAGACCTATCAGCCTCCTATCAGTGGTTTATAAAATTTTCACTAAAGTTCTTTCACACCGTTTGAAGGTAACACTGGACATGGCTTAGCCGAAAGAACAAGCTGGATTCAGGAGGGGCTACAGCACAATAGATCATATCCACGTACTGAGAGAACTAATTGAAAGAGCGAGGAAATATGAACTTCCACGGTGCATGGCTTTTATCGATTATGAAAAAGCCTTTGATTCGGTGAAACCATCAGCAGTTACAATGGCTCTGAAATCCTGCGGTATTGAAGATGCATAAATTAATATTATTAATAACATCTATGAAAATGCAAGTGCAAAGATTCGTCTGTTTGAAAATACAACACACATAAAAATTGGAAAGGGAGTGAGACAAGGTGACTCATATCTCCGAAACTCTTTAATGCGACATTAGAAAATGTCTTTTAATCACTGAACAAAGATGTAGCTCAGCGATGTGGTTTGAGTCAGGTGAAAAAATTCGTTTGTCATTAATTAAAAACGCAATTTTTACAAAGCTTTTGTAAATTTCTTTTAAAAGTTAATTTTATATAAAACCTTGAAGTACTTCACTTTGTCCTTCTTTGACATGCACTGCAGTGTTAAAATGAAGGTAAGCGCTTATTTAATCGCAAGAATTAAACCCAAAATTTCAAAGCGAAAACTGAGGTTGAACAGAATGCACTCTCAAACTTGTTCAGGCTTTAGCACTTTTTTTTTGTAAAATAAGGCACGTGTTTTTAGTATATCTTTCTCTGTCGACTCTCTTTGTGTCTATCAGTTTGTGAACCCCACATCTGTTCAACTTTTCGATTTGAAAGAATTTTTTTCATTGGGAATCTTAAACTGTGAAAACGATCATCCTTGGTTTCCGGGTATTTCCGATGCATAACTTTGCCGCTAGAATGAGTTAATTTAGATGCTCTCGGTTTCAAAATGCATTTTATTCCATATATTTGATTCCAAATATGTGATTAAGGAAAAGTGTTGATTTCATTGCAATTTTACGGAATAATATTTTCGAAAAAAGTTTCGTTTTCAAAGTTTTGGCGATATCTCTCCTTCTAATAGACTTATCTTAAAAAATATTTCTGTAACTGATACAGTCAGCGACAGAAAATGTTCTGCATACATTTGCTAATCTTAGTCAAAGCACGGTTTTACCAGTACAGTGTAAGTGTATATTTCTGTAGCTGATGTATTTGTAGAAGAATCCGCGCTTATGAAAATTCCATTTAAACATATTTTCTACTGACTAAAGCCTCTTGCCTGGGGTATCGTTTTGAGATAACATTTTATCTAAAATCAATAACAGTTTTCCCAACTTCAGTAAATACTCCTATATACCTTATTGTTGTCGATACCTCTGCTTTTACCAGTCCGATTTAAAAACATCTTTCTCTGTTATAGAGCGTTTCAAATGAGAGTTGTTGTGCATATAATTTTAGATCTTTCGTAAA